>APFE030996355.1:0-11571 GCA_000404065.3 Pinus taeda | reverse complement strand
GGATTTCTTCCTTACCAAGGAAGTCCAATGAATTACAGATTGGCCATTTCCTTTTTCATCCAAATTATGTAAAGGAAATTGAAATCTGTATTCTTCATGGAACAAAAATCAATAAACTATAACCGAAGCATACTTAAAACTTCCTTCTGTAAAAAATTTAGGAACTGCTCATGGATAGCATCGGTTAGAAACTCACTGTAGTTGAAGATGATTGAGGGCTTCTCACATGTTGAGAAGACTAAACAAAAACCTATGATGACCTCACCAACCCATTGGTTGGATTGATAGCCTAGTGAACAAGAAGTAATGGAGATAATCTGTTTTTCAACTCTAATGATATATATGCAATTAATGAGAAAATCTTAATGCAATATGGACAAAATCAAATCTAATGTTCGGGTTTGAATGTCATAATTTTTATAACCAAGCTACATCCTACCAAGATCAAGAACTTTACTGAATCGAGAGCTTGAGCATTGATAGTGTAAAGAAATTGCAAAGAATTTCCACATGAACGTCATGTCAACTAAAGAATTTGTGTGTATATTCGATGAAAGAAGCATAGAAGGAGTCATGGAAGTAGTCGTTGTAGCAACCACTGGTACACCCGTCACATCAACTCATATGCCCATAATAGCGACACCCACAGTAGCATCAGCTGCAACACCATAACACAGAAACAAAGGAGATCCCCTAGAAAGAATTTGACTAAGTAAGTGAGAAGCAAGAAGAAACAAGATAAGAAACTCACTAAACCTCAGCAAGAGCCTGAACAAGTAAAATACAGTGAAGAAGAAGTGGAGGAGATATAGGTAGAGGAAGGCAACACAATAATTTTATCACCCCTACCACCATACATCTTGTGAAGGAAAATAAATTCTAAACTTGTGAAAGAATGAAAAGATGCAAAGTATGGCACAATTACACCCTTGTTGCCAGAAGAATTGCCCTTTAAAGGAGAAGTTTTAGGAAAAATTTTGTAGCTCAAGTTCGTGGATTATGATTTTAAGAATAGGAAGAAGTACATTCATTTCATACCAGACTGGTATTTGAAATAAGTGCACTTGATGCAAGCCGCAACCTGCAAAACCCAGAATCTTTAAACTCTGTCTATGCATATACCAATGCATTGCAATCACTGCCATACTAAGATTCCAATCTTGAATTCATACCCAGCCTTTATTTAAGTTAATTTAATTCAAATGCGCCTTTCCAAACGCAGCCAAACATTTCAGTGCTCCCCTCGAAATAGGTTCATGCCCGGATAGTAGTCCAATAAAGTTTCATTATTATAATTAAACCATCATAAGTAATAGCATCACTTTCTCTGCCGCAAACAGCTATGAAACAACAACGCAATGCTCCTTTACACATATACTACCTCTGAATTCAACCAAACAAAGCAAGGAAATTAACATGTAGAAAGGTCCACGACTTCAATAGCTAGAAAATACGCTAATATTCACCCTGTCCGTATGCTTCTTTGAGCAGCGTTCTGCTAAGCATCCTTCCATTACACCTTTTGCAGCTTTCAATATAACACTTTCAAAAGTAATGTTGGTTCTGTCCTCAGCGCAAACAGAGTATTCCTCTACTTTGGATCCTTCAATCAACAATTAAATACCAACAGAAGCTTTAAACTGGCCCAATTTAATATAGTTGCGCCCATACCTTTAGACAATCATCGCCAAGCTGGACAATGATTCAAAGGATGAATTATCATATAATTTCATGGTCTCCAAACGCACGGCGCATTGACCACTCGAAGCGGGGTTCCTTGAAGCTGAGTATGACATAGTTTAGCTCTTATACTCTGAAATTCATATAACAAGTGCAAAGCCCTTCGATGGCGCAGGCTTCCTTTAATTAATATCACCATGATTCTACGCAAAACAAAGTTTTCCCATTTGACTATAATGAAACAAGATTAGAATGCCGACAGCACAACTATGGAGAGATAATGATTTGAATTGTTCCAATACATGCAGTCAAACAACTCAGCAGAGAAATAAGAAGGCGATCAAGCCTTTCAATACATAGGGAATTAATTATGGAATACATACACCAGTTTTAACTAGAAATCGATGATTCATTATACAACGCCATCACTATTTACTACATGTATCCATATTTAGAAAACATCATCAATTTTTTCCAGAGCACTGAGAGGAAGTCTCATCATAATGCTTCTGGCACACCTCTCCTCTCTCTCTACTGCTGAGAGCTTTAGCTGCCCCCTTTATTTATAATTAAGGATATGCTTTACATAATGATTGAAACATAAAAGCTTCTACATGCAATGCATTCACCTAACAAAAGCATCTTGAGGCTTTATTCCATCTTTTCTCTGTCTTAAAATAGAAAAGCCTCCTTATCACATAATGATCCACATCCATTCCTTTATGCCTAAAAGCTCTCCCTAATTCCTATTTTCTCATTTATTTATTTTGATAATATCTAATTAAATCACACTTAAAAGCCTAAATATTAGACTGACTTGGAACTTAGGAAACTAATGCATGACCCCCTATGTCTATTATTTACAATAATTTCCCTTTGGGCTGAATGCTCCCACATTAGCACTACCCAAACAATAGAGTGATGAGGTTAGAGCCACAACAATGGGCGAACGGGTTGGTGCAGTCAGGGACTCCTAAATATGTTGAACATGCTGCACTCCGACAAAATTGTGGGGAGCACAACATGTGTGAGGTAGTTTCTCGTGTTGGTACATGATGGAAATTTATGGATGGTGAATAAGATCCCCATAGACCCTATGTTGATATGGAGGATCAAAAGATTGCCATGCTAAGGGCGAAACCCTGTAGAGGAGTTCATTGGAAAGGAGCAGGACCACGCTACAATGAAAATTATGAAGAAAAAATTCATGCTGGTAAAAGGAAAGAGGGGTTATGATATAAACTCAATAAATGATCAAGTAGTTCACTTTGCGGTGCACATATTGGCTAGGAGAATTATTAGGAAATGTTGCACAAATGAAGTTCCTATGTCAGTGGTATCATTAGCCACACAATATGCCAACGGGGTTTAGTATGATTGGGTTGGATACCTAAGAAAGGAGTTCTTGGACGACTTCTGTGAGGTCCAGGATAAAGTTACACTTTTGACTATGCCTGGTTGATCTTAATTATTACTATGTTCATGTGGAGAGAACCATAGGAGTCGCAGTTCCATTAGGTGCCTACAGATACTTGTGAGGCCACGAGGTATGTTTCACTGTGGTTTACCAACAAAGCATTGTGCAAACAATAAAACCGTAATTTCTTTTACTTTATGACATGGATTTACACATGTTATTAAACCAGCCTCCCAGTCTCTCATTGAGCTTATACGAGAAGTATAACTCTATGGTGAAGTTCAAAGCATATTTTCACATAGTATACCTATAGGCACACATGGACACAAAGAAGAAATGACATGCCTTGCCATATATGGTAACTAAAGATGATCTTGCAGTGCAGATACAAAATTTTCCCAAAAAATGTTTTACTATGTTGGTGGAAATAGGAGACAATGCGATAGAAGAAGATGCGATAGACACTTTGTAGCATGGGAAAGCCAGTGCAAAAGGTGAGTAGGATGAACATGAGCCAGAGGAGGAAGAGAAACATGATGAGGGATAGCAGGATCCTCCTGAGGGAGATGTGAAGATGAAGGAGATAGAGGGCAAAGTTTCCTCAAAGAAAAAGAAGAAGCAGTAGGTTAACAAGATGAAGGATCTCATAGTCCTTACTGAAGGGGACTTAGATCAAATCAGGGATGAGATACAAGAAGAAACAAAAAAATCCTGGAAGAGAGTTGAAGATCGCTACAGAACACTTCTGACTAGCAACATGTTAAAGAATGGAAGCATGTAAACATGAATATAGAAACAATGTTATTGCCATGGCTACACAAACTACACATAGAGATTATAGAGGAACGGAAGTTGCGGGAACAACATACATCGCAGCTAAATATATAGGAGGAAAATGAGCGAGTTATACTTTGGCAGAAGCTCAGAAAGGTGATACAATAAAAGGATCAAATGGGAAAGGAACACTAGAAGATCAACGAGGTGGTATAAGCCACATGTAAACATATTATGGGCCTTAATGTCCGAGAGGAAGAGCCAGTATAAGAAAAGTCCGCGAAGCTCAGCCTTTCAATCAAGGAGTATAAGGATAAAATTGATGCAATGCAATTCAAGTATGAAAAGCATATTAGTGAGCTGAAAATGAAGTTACAACCAACTACACCACCGGAGTAAGGGACCAGAGGGAGACTGACGTAAAGACTGTAATGGCTAGCAACTCTGCAGTATTAATAGACAATAGGAAATTATTAGATGAAAGTTTACAAATTTGGACTTCGCTACAGGAAGTTCCAAATGTACAGAAACTGCATGAATAAATACAACATAAGCAACAACAGTTAGAATAAAGTTGGGCATCTGTGAAGATCTTACCCATATCATAAAGGCTCATGAAAATAAATGAGAGTAAGGCCCTCTAGAAGGACATTGAGGAACCTAAGAAGGAGGAGTAGATTTTGATAGAGAGGACTCAACTTTTGTGGGCTGAGGCCCTCCAGTTAGCACAGGAAGTGGATGAGAAGCTTCAGGATCTTCGACAAAGGGAAATAGTGTTGGTGTAGAAGGATACAGAACATGTGATAGAGGTAATGTTGGAGGAAGTATACAGTAAGGACAAGCAGGTGATAGAAGCTCTCCAACAGTTCAACGAGGCTAACAACAACTTCACAACAAAAATCAGAGGCAGAGCAGCTAAGTGACATGGGATGAATCACATGTGAGTGTTGGGGGCCTATTGAGCACAACCCAACTTGGCCTAGATTTTGATGAAGACTCCGCATTTTGGTGAGTGGAGTGTGAAGTAAAGGATGGATTAGAGCATGAAGTGGACCACACAATAGAGGAGTGGAGTGCTAAAGTCAAAAATGTAGTAGATATACCACATTGTATATGGGCTTCCGAGTGTGTCAAAGCCCCTCCCTTTTTGTACCATAGAAGCTTGTATTAGGGGAGTCCATATTATATAAACCATGGTATTGCGATGAATAATAAAGTAGGAGATAGTCTTCATGAATCACATCAGTTTATTGAATGGTTGTATCTTTGTGAGTTATGGTTTCGGCAAGAAGGTGAAGCTCTGTAGCTGAGTGTGAAAACTACCTGCAGCTAAGTGCCCAGGCCAAGATATATATGTTTTACAAATTATCTATTATAAACAATAGTTCTTATGGATGTCATCCTACATTGGGATGAACCATGATATAATATGTGCCTTCATGTGTTTATTTTGCTAATATTATATGTTGTACCGTAGCAATTGCACTTGATTTCAGTACAATGAAGTTTTATGGATGTATATGATATGTTTTAAGTGATGAATGTAATGTAGTGAAGTATTATATGAACATGAAGCAAATTATGAATGTTAAATGTAAAAGAACAGAAAAATACTATATCACATCATCCCTCAAGGTTGTAGAAACCTAGTTCTTCATCCTCCCATTGTCGCTTCAGGTAAGACTGCGCTCTACTTGCAGGCTGTTTCCAAGATGGCCAATGATTGAGGGTGTTGCTAGTGCACAGTAAAGAATCAAACCTGGGTAAGCCCAACCTAAGCCAACAATACACACAGATTTATTTAATTACAATCCCATATATATTCTAATTTCAGTATGAACAAAATGGTACTGATTGATTATGAAAGTGAATGAGTCTTCTATTGTTTTCTTATTCTCTTAATTAGTATGTTTATTGTGGTATTGAATTAGATAAGGCTTGGTATATCAATGGTCTGGTTGAAGATGGGTGTTTTGTATCTTCGTATTTAATGAACATATTTATTTGATCAATTTATCATTGCATAGGTGTAATTAGTATTCAATTATTCAATATTTGGTTTTAGAGGGGTTATTGGCATTTTGTAATTGAGCATATTTTTGCGTGTGGGTTAAGTTTGAAAATTGACGAAAGGAGGCCTACAGGATTTTGTTTGAGAGAAGTGGATCTAGTATGAAAATTTTGAAATGTGGCCCACAAAGTTGTTGAGGATCATAGCCTTTAGTGAGGAAGTCACAACTTCCTTCTAGTAAGATCCGATAAACTTGATCAAGGGGTAGTCACTCCCTTCTAGTAGGAGATGGAGGAGTGGTGGTAGTAGCCTCGTATAGGTATGAGCCTACATGTTGGCAAGAGTGTGCTCCTGTACAAAATTGTAAGAAGATTGTCTTTATAATAAAACAAGATTTTCTTTATAATAAAAAAATGGTAATATGCATATACACTACTTTCATTCACTAAAGGCACGTACACACACAAGTTGTTTAAATAAAAATAAAATACACTTCTCTGAATTTTAAATTGAAGAGAGTGAAATACAAATATCGATTTGTTGCTCGCCCCTACCAAGTATTTTTCTTAACAACTTCGTAGTGCTAGCCATGGTTCTTGAGGATTCCTTTTAGGAAAATACAGATACCAATCCCTAGCACTTCCTTCGAAAGACAAGAAAAACAACATCATGATGATATACTCTAGTTTTGTTACTCTTCCACGAACAATAAAATAGAATTCATGTACGTGTTTCTGATGAGTGATTGCATCACTCTCAATGAATTTGGGAATCCATTCCTTGTATTTTTTAGGAAACTTATGTCGAGAATCAAGAACCTAGTCACATCCAATGGTTTGAATGCAACATTAAGCCACTACCTAAGCATGTTGAAACAAATAAATAATTTTTTCAACATTTATTTTCTTTACTTTAAATTTGATATATATTTAAATAATTATAATAATTTGTGTATATGCATGGGTATAATAGTGAAAAGAATTTTAGACACCAATCTTTTGGTTTCTGTTGGTTAAAGATAGTTATTATTATCATAATTTATTATATTATTACAAATGCTATTATTATGTTTTTTATCAAGGGATATGAATCTAAAATGGGAGAAGGGAATTACAATTTCAATATTTTTAAATGTCGTATTAGAGGTATTATTTTCATTAAATAATTATTGAATATGTGAATTTTAACCCAACTTTGAGATAGTACACCATGTGAAAAGTAAAGCCATTGCGTGAAGGATGAGAAATTGTGAAACATTTTGCATTAACTAAATTAAAATTGGTAATAACATGGAGTCAACGTACAATAAGGTATTTAATAAATATGTATAATTACAGTCAAGATAATAATATACTCAACATGTTAGCAATGAAATAAAGTTTTTGTCGAACCTATATAGCATAGGATCCTATATTTGGAAAGACATAGAAATGTTTTATAGTGACTTTATGTAGAATGTTAATGACAATAGATTCAAAATGGATTTTATTACATGGTTATATGGAATGTGCCATGTATAGTTTGACTAATTTATATTATTCATAATATTGTTTTTAATATTATATGTGCATGATAATGATAATAATTTGATTTGATTACCATGAATATTGAATTGTGAAATTTCAATACATGGATAATAATTGGCATGGTGTATATGAACTTAAATATGTGATTTTATAGAAATATTCAAACCAAGAATAAAGCTATAGACAATTCTACCATGGGAGCATGCATAGGAAGTGGTAGGTGGCTTATTTTACAAAGCTTGATCTCAAATTAGGATACCACCATATCAAATTAAGAAAGGAAATATTCCTAAAACAAGTTTTAAAACAAATGAAGGACACTATGAGTTATTGATCGTACCTTTTGTTTTGATTAATGCTCCTACTTCACAAAGGCTTATAAATGAAAATTTTCGACCCCATCTTAGAAATCTTGTGTTAATTTTCTTTGATGATATATCTATCTATAGAAAATATTCAGATGAGCACCTTGAGGTAGATAAAGTTCTATAACTTCATGAGAACAATTAATTATGTGTAAAAAGTTGTGTTGATCGTGTTGGACTTGCCAACATGGAAGGGGGTTTCCTAGATAAAAAGTCGCAATTAGACCTCAGACCATTTGGTTTAGGAGTCCTAGTAGTGGTTCGTAAGGTAATGCCTTGACCGCGATGTCGCAAAGAGGTAAGTAAGATAAATTTGTCAATAGTAAGGGTGTGACCGCTACAGTGAGTCAAGGAAGGTGTATGAGAGGTTCTAACACAGGTGGGTGAGATGAGGGTGAAGGTGAGATCCAAGGCGAAAGGGATCAGTCCCAACTCTGCCAGTAACACACAACACACAAGACATACACATCTTCCAATGGAGTAGTCTGCTCGGATGTGGTAGTCACAACATACAAGGTAAGATAACACATACAACACTCATTAATCAGTTTGAATGAGTGCAATGGTTGTTACAACAAGCTTCATATGAAAGGTTTGTCTGATGTTCGTCAAAGCAAATGACATGGATGGCACAACATTAGTAGCACATAAAACACATTTCAATTAATAGATTATGCATTACAACAAATGAATCATTTCAGATGTAGAACACAAGTTAAAGAAACATGAATTACTGTGAGGCTCCCTCATACAGTCCTCTAACTAAAAACTAAATTTATCTAATTTTAAACACAATAAGGTTAGAAATAACTCATTTATATCTAAACATTTATTTGATCATAATATACCATTAAAATATATTTACCACAAATTAAATAAGTAAGAATTTCATTGCAACCAGTTACATAAGTAATCAATAAATGGAGGAATACATGTTCCAATAGCTTAGTTGAGATGCTCGTGAGCTCCCGACTCTGTTGGGATGCTCCTCTTAAATACCCAATTAGATTTTCCTCCCAACAAACTAGGAAGTATTTCCTAGCCTAGGGAACCTCCACAGGTTCCCTAACCCTCTAATCCCAAGTCCAACTAGATGTAGTGTGTCCAAGTTTAACCAGCACTCTCCAGATCGAACTTTGGTCTTCCTCTTCTTTCTCCACATCCCTCCCCCAAAACAAAACCAAACCAAAAACAAGACCAAGGATCCCCCCCTCTTCTCATCATCCTTCCCCTTTTATGCCTCTTCCTCCCATCCACCTCAACGACCTATCATTAATGTCATGACTACCCTCTCATCCTTTCATTTAGTATCCTTGACTTTTCTTAACCTGTCTTCTCACAAGTAGACTTGAGAAGACATTTTGGGGATAATATATGGATATTTAATTTGGAAATTAATTGGAGAAGACCATATCTCCTCCCAAGTAGATTTTGAGAAGAAATTTTCAGGATAAGATATGGATATTTAATTTGGAAATTAATTAGAGAAGACCATGTCTTCTCCCAAGTAGATTTTGAGAAGAAACCTTGGGATATGGATATTTAAATTGGAATAAATGGAAGGAGACCATATCCTATAAAAAAATAAATTTTAGAAGACAAGTTGAGAATTGAATAATAACAATAATAGAATTTATATCAATAAATAAGTTTACAGTTTCACAAATGTAGGTATGTACCAATATTTTTTGATAATTATAAGTCAATATTTTCAGGTAATTTAAAGATTAATAAAATTTTCATGATAATATTAAGTAGGGAATTACAATTACAAGTGCTAAAGATCAGTATTACAACAAATACAATACATGTGAAAATGTGTTGGCTCTTATTATATAAAGAAGTGTAAGTTCCAATCATACAATATATGCATGTAAACCTACCAGCCCCAATAGTGGAATGTTAGAACCACATCCACTTGGTTCTCCAAAGAGATGAACTAGCTCCGTGCAGTGGAGAAGCCAAGGTGCATTACAATACTATCCAAGCTCTTTCCAGGTTAGTCTTATCAAAAGCTTGGCTAACCAAAAACCTATACAATGAATTATGAGGGACTATTTATAGCAAAGGGTGGGGTGACCCTTGACATTCCCCTTTGTGACTATTACATGACTCTTCACCTACTCTATGACTGTTACATCCAACTATTGACACTTAACTTACACTTGACATGACTCATAATTACAATGCACATGTACTCATGTGAGATAACATGGATTGATCAAGCCTTGCAAGACATCCCTAATACTCAATCTGTTGTGATGAGACCAAATCTTTGACATGCTTGTGATGGTGAATGTGGTGAAATGATGCCAAGATTGGTAGTCTGTGATGGTATGCATGCACCTCATGGTGACATCTTGTTGAAGCGAAATCTTACCTCCTTTGCAAAAGGTGGATTGGTTCGGCCCCTTCATGCAACTCATATTATAACATGTGCATGGTCTTCTTTGGTGCGATTGAACCAGAGATACACAAGTGCATAGTGTTTGTGCTGATCTTCAAGTGTGTGTTGTTGGTCATGCACATCAACTTGTCGAAGTAGATGTTTAGCTCTAGCTGGAATTGCTTACTCTCTTCGCCTTGGTGAGTGTGTTTAATGGGTTGGATTGTATGCGTGTGCACAATGACATGCATGCTGCTGAATCCCTTGCATGTGATCAACAACACTGATCACCATGTGTACTTCGTGTTAGCTATTGGGACAAATCATTAACTTGTACAGGCATGGTTTCATCCGTGAGTGCATGTTGTGCCAACTACCATTCCGGTTCTTTCTGTAACTCATTCGTCTCTCTATGCAGCTTCATGTTCTTCCTGATTTGCTATTTCAACACATGCAACTAATTCTCTATTCCATTCTCTGTCTTTGTGAGATCTTCATGTCGCGTCATCACCTCATAGCCCGAGTCTCCAAAGTTGCAACAATGTGTAAATACCTAGATAAAATGTTAGAGTTACATCATTATGTGAATAACATAATCAAAGTTGCAACAATACGATCAGTAGAGGAACTATTAGAAATAACAAAATAAAAAATAGAACTATAACTATACTGCAATGTATAGATAATGCCTAGCTAAGGATGGGGCCCTACATGTTTAGAGGAGCTATTGGTTAAAGTAAAATAAGCATGCTAGCTAATCAACACATTATCAATGGAAATAAATGTCAATTTGTATTGAAAGAATTAAATTACAACAATAAAATAGCTTTCATATTCATAGTGATTGATTCACCACTAGCTGCATCTCTTATTGTCCTACTTATACAAATATTTGAACTATATTAAGACTTCAATGGGAAGGAGTGAAATTCCAATTGTTCTATCTAGTTAGTATGAATTTCCTTTAGAAGATATAAATTTAGGCATATGGTACATTTATTAGATGTATGGCAAGTGGATGTTAGGTCACACTTTCCTTGTGGGGCGACTAATTTCCCTTCTCATTCTCTTGGGTTAGAAGATTGGTTGGTTGATCGATCTCGGAAATTCAATGGCAACAACTATGTAATTTAGGTGATATGCTAAAATAATTTTCCATAGTTACATCAGTAGCCACTTGACTAAGAGCTTAAAGACTATGATGGAGTGAGTTGCAACAAAGGCACGAAGGAAAATTCTAGTAACAAGGAGTCACAATGTGATTGTCAACATCTTGGAATTACAATAGGAGTGTATTCAATTACAAATTGTAGCATGTGCATCTTTTGTTGATGTCGAGAATAGAAATATTGGTTTTTCAACCTTTTTCAATTGCTTTATGGGCTAGACCATGAAATATGGAAACATAGCCC
>APFE030996353.1:345863-419271 GCA_000404065.3 Pinus taeda | reverse complement strand
TTCCTTTAAAGAAGTTACTTCTCATGATGAATGGAAAGAATCAATGCAAAAGGAGTATGATGCCCTCATAAAGAACGACCCTTGGAAGCTGGTTGATCCTCCATTTGGAACCAAACCAATTGGCTACAAGTGGGTCTACAAGAAAAAGTACAAAGCTGATGGCTCACTTGAGAAGCACAAAGCTAGGCTTGTGGCAAAAGGTTTTGCACAGAAGGAAGGGGTCGATTATGAGGAAAAATTTTCCCCCACAGCAAAATGGGCCACCATCCGGAGACTCTTTACACTAGCAGCTCAGAACGGTTGGAAAGTCCATCAAATCGATGTAAAAACTGCCTTCTTGAATGGAGATCTAAAAGAAAATGCTTTTATGTCCCAGCCTGAAGGATTTGCTGTGAAAGGACATGAACATAAAGTATGCAAACTTGTGAAGTCCTTGTATGGCCTCAAACAAGCACCACGAGCCTGGTATGAAAAACTAACTGAGCATCTTCTGAAACTCAACTTCAATCATTTTGATCTTGATGATGCAACTTTATTTGTCAAGAAAGTTGGCAAAACAATTGTATATCTTGTGGTATATGTAGATGATCTTTTAATGACAAGGAATAATGAAAGATATATTGCATCCATAAAGAAAGAATTCGGAAAAAGTTTTGAAATGACTGATTTGGGCTATGTTCATTACTATCTTGGCATTGAAGTAACCCAACATCCAAAGTCCATATTTCTTTCTCAAAAGAAATACATTGGAGATTTGCTGAACAGGTTTGGCATGACAAAATACAATCCTCTCACTACTCCAATGGAACAAAAATTAAAGCTCACATCTATTGAAGGAAAGGAATTTGAGGATGCAACAAAATATAGACAACTTGTAGGAAGTCTCATCTACCTCACTACTACCAGACCAGACATTTCATTTGCTGTTGGAATCCTCTCCAAGTTTATGCGAAAGCCTTGTGAGGGACATTGGTCTGCTGCAAAAAGAGTTCTAAGGTACTTGAAGGGAACTCAATACCTTGGAATCATGTATACACAGGTGAACGACTTCAGCTTGATTGGATACTCTGATTCAGACTTCGATGGAGACAAAGAAACTGGGGTATCTACTTCAGGATATGCTATGAGTCCTGGATCAAGAGATGTCTCTTGGAGATCATGCAAACAATCAGTTCCAGCAGATTCCACAACAGAAGCAGAATACATGGTAGCAGTTGAAGCAACGAAAGAAATTGTGTGGCTCGGGAAAATTCTAGAAGATTTGCAAGTAAAACAAGTACAATCAACTCCACTCATGATTGACAACACCTCTACAATAAAGTTGGCCAAGAACCCAAAGTTCCATGATCGAATGAAGCATATCAATACTAAATATCATCTGATTCGACATCATGTTGAGGCCAAAACAATCCATCTCCATCATTGTTCCACAAATGAGCAAATTGCAGACATCTTCACTGAAGCACTTGGAAGGGAAAAGCTTGAACGATTCAGAATGATGCTTGGACTCACCAACATCCATTCAGATTAAGGTGGGGAATGTTGACACCTAATCTTCATGATTGGGAATTTTATGTAAATAAATAAATTGGGAAGGTGAAAAGTCATCGGGAGATGAACTGAACAATCAATCCCTATTGTATGTAACAATGGGTTACCTATGGAATAATAGACGAATCAGTTTTATGCCAAACTGGAGTTACTGCTGGCCTGACAATTAGTTTTGATTTCTACCACTCCATTCTCAAACATTTTGACCACCTCATAAGGTCCCGTCTAGTGTCCAGTGTGTATGCAATTTCCCTTTAAAATATTTAAATCTAGAATCGTAAAGGAGTACCTAATCACCTAGTTGGAACTGCTTCTTCCGGATAGAATTATCATGCCACTTCGTGCACTGTTGTTGAACCAATATGTTCTGTTGAACAACATCCCTTCAAAATTCATCTAACTCATTCGACTATAGAAGATGTTGTGTTCTACTTCAGAGAAGTCTAGCCCCAATTGGACTACAACCTTGAAAGTCTTGATCTGGAACCCTATTGGCAAGAGGACTTGTTTGTCGTAAACCATCTCATATGTTGTGTGTCTTGTGATGTTCCTCCAAGTGGTTCAGTATGCCCACAAGGCTTCTGATAATTTGTTAGCCCAATACTTTCTGTGGATATTTAATTTCTTTGTGAGGATGGACTCAATCACCTTGTTTGTGGACTCCACCTAAACATTTTCTGTCGGGTGATATGAAATAGATTTCCTGTGCCGAATTTTCACACCCTGTACCAGATTAGAAGTAAACTGTGGACCATTGTCAGAAACAATTTCTCTAGGCACACCAAATCTAGTAACGATTTCAATAAAGAGAAAATCAACAGCAACTTTGTCAGTAGCAAAAGAAACAACTTTAGATTCTACCCATTTTGTGAAGAAATCTGCACAAACCAAAATATGTTTTGGATTTAATGATGTTGGATTTATTGGTCCTACAAAATCAATGGGCCAATTTTCAAAAGGCTCAATCATAACCTGGGGGCATAAAGGAATTTCACTGGTTTGATTAGGTTGGCCAATTCGCTGATTGCTATCACATCGCTTGACATATTGTTTAGCATCCTTAAATAAGAAGGGCCAAAAATAGCCAACATATAACACTTTGTATGTAGTCCACTTACTAGCGAAGTGACCTTTGTAAGGTTCACCATGGGAAGATTTTAATATATCAAACACTTATTCCTCTCTTACACATCTACGGATAATAAGATCTGGTCCAGTGTAAAAGAGACCTCCTTGAACCCAAGAATATGTAACACTTTTCTGTATGATACTCCGCTTTTCACAAGCGGATAATTGAGGTGGTGTTTTTGTGGTGACTAAATAGTTAGGGATGTCAGCGAAACATGGGGATTCTATCAACACAAAAAAAAGATGTTCGTCAGGAAAATAATCATCAATATGAATTTATTCACCAAGATTATTTAATCTTGAAAGATAATCCACTACTACATTAGATTTTCCTAGTCTATCAACAGTAGTAATGTTAAATTCCTGCAACAATAATAACCACCTAGTCACTCTAACACTAGTTAATGGTTTATTCATCAAATATTTTATTTTGGAATGGTCAGTATGCACAAAGACTTCATATCCTATAATGTAATGTTTGAATTTATTAACGGAAAAAGTTATAGATAAAAACTCTTTGTCAGTAACTGTGTAATTTATTTCACCAAATGGCAAGTTTTTACTAATGAAGTAAATAACATAGGATTGTTTTTCTTCTTATTTTCCTAAAGTTTTGCCAATAATAGTATCTGAGGCATTAGAGGAAATATGAAATGGTAGGGACCATTTTGGTCTTCTCAAAACTGGTGCCTAAACTAGTTTTTCCTTCAATGTCTTAAAGGACCGTTGGCAAGTTATGGATCAAGAAAACTCACTATTCTTAGCCAAAAGTTGGAAAAGGGGGTAGATATCCTTGAGAAATTCTCAATGAATCTCCTATAGTAGCCCGCATGTCCTAGAAAACTTCTCACTTCTGTTTGAGTTTTGGGTACAGGAAGACACAAAATAATTTATATTTTTGTAGGGTCAACCTGGATAGCTTTGTCAGAAATAATATGGGAAAGAACCACTTCCACCTTACACATTAATCTACAATTTTGTTCACTCAAGGTAGGATGAGCTTCTTGGAAATGAAGAAGCACTTTTTCTAGATTTTTTAGGGATTCCTGAAATGAATCACCAAACACATAAAAGTCATCGATATAGATTTCCACACACTCAAGGTTAGCAAAAATGGATAAGGCTGCCCTTTGAAAGGTAGCCATGGAATTACATAGCCCAAAGGGAAGCACTCAATAAGAAAATGTACCCCATGGACATGTAAAAGCGGTTTTGTCTTGATCCTCGAGTGCAATTTGTATCTGGTTATAACCACTAAAGCCATCTAAAAAATAAAAATACTTCTTAGCAGCAAAGGTATCGCGAACCTGGTTGATGAAAGGAAGGGGGAAGTAATCCTTAAGAGTGTCTTTGTTCAATTCTCTGTAGTCAATGAAAATGCACCATCTCCCATATTTTTTGGGGACTAATACCAATGGAGAAACCCACTAGCTGTCAAAAATATGATAGATAAAATCAACATCCAAGATTTTTTGCAATTCTTCCTTTACAACATATCTTAGAGCTGGGTTCATATGCCTTTGCGGTTGTCGGACAGGTCAGGATCCATATTGAATATAGATATGTTGGGTACAAATCTCAGGAGGGATGCATTTCATATCTTCATAGCCCCATGCAAAGGCATCAAGATGGTTTCGCAACAAATTCACAAGTTGCTCTTGCTAGGATGAATCCAAGTCTGAATTGATTTGCAAGGATTTTACTGGACTAATCTCAGCAAGAGTGGTATCATGCTCAAGGGTACACAGAGATGTTGCTAGAGATGGTGGTGAGGGAGGTAAACAGTCATGGATTTCCTGAAATTCTAGACTAAAAATCTGACTCAATGACTCAAAATTGGGCATGGTTTCTAGATTGTTTAGGAAGTCTTGAATCTCACCCTCCTATGAGGACTTAACTTACTAATGTATCATGGAAACATACTCATTATCCTAATCACTACTGTAGTCTAACCAAAAAGTGTCTGAGAGTTCTTGAATGGATCTAGTGGGTGGATATAAGGTGACCTTCTTCCTAGAATCTCCATGGGAAATTTACATGTCACCAGAATGACATCCAATGTAAGCATCAGTCGTAGCAAGCCATGGTCGTCTCAAGATCAAGGGATTTCATCCTACAGGATTATTTGGTTAAAGCACAATGAAATCTTTGGGGTATTCCAAAGAGTCTAATGAAATGACCACATCATCCAACACCCCTTCTGGCTTGATTTTAGATCTGATTGTCAATTCAAGAACAATGGGAGTAGGACATATATGGACCAAACCAAGTTGATCTATGGCTTGCTTTTTCATAAAATTAATGGATGCCCCTAGGTTTATAGGTACATTAGAGACAAGGACACCACCTATCTGAATAGAGACAACATCATTTCCAGGGTCAGTATATTTCACCATGTTCATACACCCTATCATTAACTCTATTGTTCTACCAATAAATTGAATTGTTTGAGGTTCCAATCTTCTCCTTCTGGGATTCTTGAGACAGAGTTCCTTAATGTTTTTTGTGAAAATTGGAATCTCTTTGATAACTTGGAGCAATGGTACCTTTATGAAAAGGTTCCTAAGCTTGGAGGCTAGGCTAGACTCATGAATGGGGTCATTCTTCTCCACAACTAACCTCTCTCGATAGGGAGGCTAGTTCGAAGAAGATGGCAAAGGATTTGAGGGTAAGAGGATGGGCTAAATGGTGACATATTTTTTAGAATGGTTGAAGTTCCCTTCTCACCTTTCTCTTCGATAATCACCATAGTCTGCTTCTGTTTTTTTGAGGTTATTATCTTCCCCAAACTCAATTAGAGATCGTTGACTCTAACTAGCATGGACTAATATCTAGATGAAGAAAGTGGGTTCATAGAGTGGATCATTTGTACCACTTTGTTATTGTTGGTCTTTCCACATAGTTAACAGGGGGTTTGAGGGGTACCCGTAACCCCACTTTGTGAGGGATATGATAGAAGACAAAAAGGTGTTGCTGGTAAAGGTGGACACTTTGAAGAATACTGCAGATGCATTGACAAAATATGTTAGCTCTGAGAAGTTCTCTTGGTGTAGAGAAACAATGGATGTTTCAGGGCTGGAAAAATGACTAAGCTCTCCTGTGGCCCCTTGTGGAAAGAAAACAACAAGTGGGAGATTGTTGGGTTGTGTTATATTCTTTCCACATAGGTAACAGGGGGGTTTGAGGGGTACCCGTAACCCCACTTTATGGGGTCCGGGGCTTTGGACCCTATGTTAGGTTGGGCGGACCCACCTATGGTTTTGTGCATGATTTTCACACATGTTTTTTGGACGCGATGGTTTTCGGCCCATGGTATTGGATGCGATGGTTTTTTGGTCCATGGTATTGGACGTGATGGTTTTTTGGTCCATGGTGGATGCTTCGGCATGTATAAATATGTATTGTAACATTGAAACGAATATAATGAAAAATCAAGCTGGTAGTCCCGGTTTTGGGATCCAGGGGAAATCTCTGTGCATATGTGTTTTTATGTGTTATGCTCTCGCATTGTTTATTTTTCTGTGATCTAGAATTCGTATGCAGGTAATTTCTGTACAGGGTTAAAACCTACAACTCCGTCAATACGCAGTGCAGCAATCTTGTCATCATGTTGCAGTTCAACGTGGTTACCTTGTGTAACCAGTTCTACCATTGCTCTATCTCTTCATCTGAATCCGATGTACAGGAGCTTTCACGTTCCCATGAGATTCGTCCATCCGCGGTGGGACTTACCCAGTCTTTCTCTAGCGCAGTTATCTTGTAAATGCAACCCAAATCGTCATCGCTTTCATAGTCACGCACCAGCTCTGTGAAGCGCGATCCTTCTGCAGCGTCCAAATGTACTGTTAGGTTCCTATACCAATAGAAGTCATAATTTTGAATGACTAAAGTTAAGCCTTGTAATATTGTACATACCTTTTCTTTCTGCAAATTTTTTCCATATTAAAAATTAAAAGAATGTAAAGAGGTTATGCCCTAAAAGAAATATCAAAGGACAAAAAGAATAAGAGAAGGTCAAAAAATGAAAATATATGAACCCTAAAAACAAAAAGAGACCATGAAAGTGTGCAAGTCTAAATGCCACTACTATTTACTTTTATGCATAATAATGACTGTGTGCAGTTTGTTATTCATGCCACAATCCATGGTAATCAAACTGTTTAATCTTGGTTATTTCATGCTTTGAATTTTATGTTTATAGTTAGAGAATAAAATCTGACCAAACAGTGTAATCTTGGAAGATCATTAGATAGATGGAGAAAATAAAAGGAGCTCATCAGTTTAATCTAAGCCCTTGGATGATATAAGGTTAGAATTATATAGATTACTTTTCAAAAGAAAAATGGATGATAAGGGTTTTCTAGTCTAAATGCACCCAAATAAAATGAAGAAAAAATGGTAGGGTAAGTAATGGGTAAGTAGAAGAAAGGTTGCTGAAGTATAAAGTTGATTGCATCAAAACACATGCATCATGTTTAGACACATATTTATATATGTATGATCAATTATGGAAGGAAAAACAAAGGTTTGCAAGTTAATGTGATTAACTCCCCCTCATTCATTTTTCCCCTTACTTACTAATTTCCTATCCACAAGTATATTCTAGCACTTTGAATCCTTCAAGTCAAAGAGGCTCAAAGCATTTCTCCGACTTTTGGTGGGACCGGACCCTCGGTTTAATGACTTATGGACATCAAGTGTTAGAATCCCCTTCATGAAATTCATTTCCCCCTCATTACTCTAATAAAACCCCTTTTCCTAAGGATAAATTTCATTTGCCTAGGAAAAGTAAAGCAAATCCATGTTAAATCCCTTTTCATTCGAAAAACCCACAGAAAATATTTTATCCTAAGTATAAAGCATATGCACAAACATTACCTTTTTACTTAGGGGTATATCTACTCTGCTCATCACATTTCATATTAATTTTTAACTTAATTATATAAATCCCAGATATACCTTTTCTCGTATATTAATTAAATCCCCTATATAAATATCCCAACCCTTAGTTTAATTATAAACTATAGTTGACCCCGTACTTCATACCCCCGACAAAATTTGCTTAACTTACCAGTTTTCGGTAATGTTGGGTTAATCTCGTCATTAAACCTTGCCCCATCAATTAATCCCCTCATTAACTTAGAATAAATCCCAAACCATCGAGGGTTAAAGCCCTGCCCCCCCCCCCGGTACCTCAATTCATTTCATCTGTGCACCTTCTTCAGCCGACTATCGTCCGATCATCGTCGCCCGCATCTAACGATCCATATCCATATCGGATCTGCCCGACCTTTACCCCCCCGATAAGGTGGTTTTCCCCTGCCCCCCAACTGATACGTGTCGATTGATGGAGTAGATCAGGTGACCCCTCCTAAATACTACTCCCTCCACAAAAGCGGTGCGATGGCCTAGGAAACCGCCTCCCCACTCAACCCGATAAACCACCTACTATTTATTCATAAAATTGCCCGCCAAAAAGTGATTGTTGCTTAATAAAAAGGCCGAGAAGCACTTTTTCATCTTTTTTTGCTTGAGCTCTTTGAAAACCTCTGCAAACCAGTGTGACACCTGCGAACCTGAAAATTACCAATTAACCCCATTTCAATCCTCAAAGAAGCTATAGAGACCACCTTCAAAGCTCTCAGAGCCCTTTCAACCTTCTGTTGTCGTCTAGAACACCATTTTGAAGTAAATTCACCTAAACTCCAGGTATTTGTGAATGAATTACCAGACGCCCTTTCAAAATTTGAAAATGTTCACTCTTAAAGTGCTTTAATTAAGTAAATTTAATTGAAAAATACTTTCAAGTTAACACCACATACTCAAGCCCTTCTCAAAGTTTCTGAATTGCCTTCCAACCCTCTGATACAACCCTACCTTGCCAAATTCAAATCCACAAGAACTGAATAATGGTTGCCCCTGTTGCCATGGATGTCAGACCTAGCACAACTCCCCATTTGGACATAGACCACCTCCCCCTGGCGGACCAGGATTTTCAAATCAGAGATACCAGTGCATATGAGGTGCTGCTCAAACTTCATTGTTTGAGTAACGACAGATATCTGAATCATTCTGATGATTGGTCTTTAGGAATCCAATTTTCCCAAATACCAATTTCCCCAAGTACATGTTTTTCCTGAAATTGCCCATATGTGCCATGTCTATTACATTCCCAACCAGAGAGCTATAATGTCCCTTGACCAGAAAGTCTTGTTTACTATCACAACTAAATCAATCAATGAGATGTTACACGTCCAACCAGGTCCAAACCTAACCCCACTCTCAATTGGAGATTTGTTAGACCATTACACCAAGTTGAGTCCATCAAAACTGGCCCAATTGTTTCAAACTTTCATTGTATAAGAGCAACACAATCCCAAAGATGCCCCTCCATATGTTTCTGTCATTTTTTCTAAAAGAGGCAAGCATATTGTCACTATGATATCATGTATTTTGGGCTGCACCACTAATGAATTTGTTGATGAGCTCATCCTGGCCTTCATGTCCATTTTCACCCCAGGAAAGCCTCCTACTACTGTATACAATTATGCCCAGTTCATAGCTTAAAGGATGCATGAACAGATTACTAGAATGGAAATGAGAGAATATTAAAATACTCATCTATATTGCACCACATGTTTTTATATTACCAGTCAGACAGATTTCCCTTCACCCTCCAGAAGCTTGATACCAAAGGTCAGCCCAGGTCTGTCATATTTTGGACACCACTTTTCCACAAGTATTCATCACCATACACTTATACAAACTTCATTGACTTTTTTGTTCATCCAGTCATGACCATGCTAACAAGAAGTCCACCTATAATAAGTCAAGATATCAAAAGAGTCCTCCAGTTGTCCAGGCAAAGTAAAGTGGGAGATTGGTACCTTTACCAAAACCACACTAAGATAAGAATCTATGGGTGACAGCTTGTCCCATACAAACTCCCCAAATACCTCCCCATGAGGTTATTTTCTCTAAAGTATTATAGGCAAATAATGACCTCTGATGAAGTCAATTTTGTATCGGCCAAGAAAAGAACTCAATTCAAAGTCAAAAATCAGTTAGGCCCTTTCATTTGCAACTCTAGAGAAGTAGGGCAAGAGGCAGATCCAATTTTGCAACAGATGAAATTTCCAAATAGTTTCATGTGGATATATGACCCTCAAGGGTTTATGACCAGACTTAGACAAAAGGTAAAATTAGGGCATTACATTCATCATCCCATACCAAAGATTGAAAGATATGCAAATCAATCTGAGTGGTTGGAGAACACTCTTGTAGATAGGGATAGTACAAAAGTAGATGTGGAAAATACATTATGTGATTTAGAAAGACAGCTTGATGAAAGTTCATTCCTACAGGTACCACACCAAGAAGCAACCATGAGTACCCCTATAGTTTTGCAGACTCCTCAAAATGAGGAAAGGGATCCCAAGAGGAACAAAGAAGGAGCCTCCACTTCATCCATGGACACATCCAATGTGCAGTATGAAGGCAGCCAAAGCAAAAGGCCAAGGCTCAATCTTGTTTGAGAACATGAAGACACAGAAGGCTCAATAGAGGTAACTAATACTGAGTTTGACATGAGCAAGCGCAGAGCTCCATCTGGAGAAACTCAAGAGCCATCCACATCACAGACTCAAATGTTGGAAAGGTAGCTCAGTGTAAAAGTCTCCTCATTCAGTAGGCCTACTAATAAAGACAAGGACATAAAGGACATATTCAAGGAAATCAAAATGAGAAATGAGAAATTAAAGGCACAATCTTATGCATGGTATTTAAAGCTCACACCTACAAATCAAACTAAATTGATGTCAGCTTTTGACATCAAGGAAGGAAAGATGCAAATGTCTTTCATAAAACCAACTATACAACAGCCAAGGACATTAGCAGATTACAAGAAAATTGATTCTGAGGTATTGGTAAGTGATATTCATCCCATTGACCAAATTGAATTCTACAAACAAGCTGGAGAAATGATTTACTCCACCCTAACTAGAAAAGCCAGTCACCCATCAATTGCAGAATTCAATGACCAATATCTCATCTCAATATCAGTTAGAGAAGGCCTCCTCACAGGCCAAGAATACTAGAATTAAGTCTTTGGAAGACTTCGTGATTGAATTGGGACATGATCCCAAAGATATCAAAGCCACTGAGCAACTAATTAAGAAGAATGATGACATTACAGCACTAGTTGAAAATATCTCAGCGGCAACATCCCTAGACACAGGAAGTCTTGCAAAACAAATCCAGACATGAAGAATTAATGGAATTAGTCCTAAATTAAATGATCAGTTAAGGGAAATAGAGAAGGAATTGGACACTTTAATTCAATTGAAGCAAAGTGATATTGCCACTACATCTGTAAATGTCATCTCAACAATCTCAATAGTTGTCCCTTCTACATTGGCAGCCTCATTGGCTCCCACAGCTCCTGTGGCCACATAAAAAACAAGTTTCAACACAGTCTACATCAGCAGCAGGTACATCACATGAAGCAACAAAATTAGTTAGAGCTATGGAGCAAATGTCCATATAGGCTACAGAAATTAATAAGCTGAAATAAAAGGTGACAAGCTTGGAAACTGATTGCAAGCTTGCCAAAATCATGCACAAGGAAGAAGTGAAAAAGGTTGCCAAAATTATTGAAAGAATAAAAGCCATAGAAAAGGACCTAACATTGAAAGAACCTCTTGGACAAGCTAAGGAACTGTTATGGGCCAATATCATTGACTTTGTCAATGATATTTGGCCATCTGTTCAAGTAATTTTTGAGCGGATAGATTTAATAAATATGGCTACATAAGCCATCCAAAAGGTAAAAGAAGAATTGGGAGAGATGCCTGAAGATGCCACCAGAATCATCCAATTCCTTAACAATAAAAATAGATATGAGCTTCAGGAATTGGAAATTAAAGACAAAACTAAAACAATTTTGGAGGTAAGAAAGGTCCTCTCCAAGAGAAACTTAATGCTAAACTTGGAGGACAAGTGCCAGAATATGCAGGTAGCCGTTGATATATTTATGGCTAAGTTTCAAATTTTGAGAGAGAAAGGGTGACCCTGTCCCTTAGTAATAAATGACAAGCTCATGACACAGCAGGATTACAACAAAAAAAATCATAGAGCTAGCAAAAGAACAGGCTAGTACATCATCAGTCAAGGCATTGCCAATAGGGAAAGTACTTGATCAGACATTTGAAAACTTGTTTTACCTCCAGCATGAGGTAAAGCACTTGTTTATCAATAAGCCTACTTTTTCCAAGTACACTGAGGCAAATGAAATATACAGAAGGATGTTGAAGATCCAATTACCTAATGCTAAGACATGGGAGAAATTGACTGATTTACTGTGAGGAATATGCAGTAAAAAGGTTAGTGTACAATAAAAGTAAAACAGCCAGATGAAAAGATGAAGATAGGTCGGCAGTGTCAAAGAGTATCATATGAAAGCCAAAAGTAAATGAAGATTCCAACGTGAAAGATCAAACAACAAAGTAGCACAAAGGGCTAAAATCAAACCATAAAGGCCAGCAGTACCAAAATAAATGGGATAGCATGAAGCAATTCAATAGTTGTCTCTATCTTCTTGCAAGAAGATAGTTTTATTTCCTAGATTAAATCTCAAATTAGTTTGAGATATTTTGTAATAATTTTTGTATAAATACTTCACAATTCGAAGTATCTAGGGGTGGATTCATAGACACTTCTATAGAATTTTGATCTAAAATACTGTAAAGCTATTGTATCATTCATTGACCCAACAAGCTAGATTGATGAATAAAGACAAGATATTTCACAGGATTCATGTGTTAAGCGAAGTGCAGACAAGTATTTTCATATGTTATCGTTATCTTTCTTAAATTTTTTCCACGATCTTTAATATATTTCTGAATCTGAATGCTATAACTCGAACAATATCTAAGAATTTGTTTAATTACACTCTATTTTAACAGTTATGCATATAAATGTTTTCAACTGATATCTAAGTTAAGGAATCCTTAATTTCTCCTGTTGGCTTATATCGGCCTAACCAAGGTTCGGAAGAATTACTTAGCTAAACAAATCCCGCAGCTACCGACCCTTTCGGCAACAGCCACGGAGCACGGACTGAGGTCTCACCCGACGTAGCAGGGGAGGGTGTTGGAACCAGGTTTCCACACCCTTGGGATGTCTGGATGTGGTCTGGAGGTTTCGCGCACCGTTCTGTAGCTTTGCGCTGCTCTGCTTCGCGCAAATCCAAACCCAGAATAATCCTTACTACTTATTAATGCGTTGTTTATTTAAGCAAACATTTATCAGAGTCAACCAGTTCGCGCACTCAGAATAAACACAAATTCACTTGTATTCATATCATAAGCATATGTGCATAGATCAAACAGTTATACTAACCATACTAAAGCCATATCCATGATAATTCAGATTTAACATAGAATTTCAGAAGCAACTTATCTTTATTCAATTCCTTCACCAATACATCCAGATCCGCCCTGCGCACTCAGCTGCAGGGGTCTACGCACACAGCTGCCGACTCTTCCAAGCCTCTGCGCACACAACTGCAGAGCCTCTATCTACTACCCAATCCCTCGACTTGGACTTATAGATACTTTGAAACTTTTCTCCTCAAAAACCAATTACATTTCAAATCCAAGGTCATACCAAAAACTAGCTACCTCTACCCATAGAGCCTCGCTCTATTTATACATTTCCATGGACCGCGATCCATGGGCGGGCCGAGTCAACTTACATTTCTTTACATCATTTTTGGGTGGGCTATCCTTTGACTTCAACTTATTACAAATCACGCTCTGCACATCCCGCGGAGTCTTTACCTTATCTTTACCCAAAATTTCGAGCTTTGTGCCCCATGACCGTTGCGCGGGGCTTCTTCTACCCAACAGTCCCCCAACATAATCATCGTGACTTGTCCCAAGTCCCTCAGCTGATACGACAATCTTTGCGTGGAGGTCAGTTAGCAGCCTCTGTGCTTCGCTTGTGCTGGCAGCAAACTCTTACGTCATTCGCTGTATTCGTTCCACGCATGTCATCGACACATCAGTGTCTGTCTCTGTTGGCTCCATGGTGGCATATTCTATCGCGTGTGTGCTACCTTGCGCTCTATGGTGGTCGAGACCATAAATGCCTCTTCCAGCCATGGCTAGAGACGGGCTTTAACCACTGCTTCCTTCTATGTGGCGGTGTCGGCTTGGATTTTCAAGTCCTGGGCCTCCCTTATATTAGCCAAGCGCTGTGTAATAGCCACAGTCTACACGGTTCCTTTGATCGCATCATAGGCTTGCTGGAGCTCCCTGGCCTCAGTTTCTAGTTGCTGAAGTGTTGGATCCTCCTGGAGGGAGGTGAGCATAACAATCGACTGAGTTAACAGGTTGGTACATTCCTTCATTGAACGTGTGAGCATCTCGCACCCAAAGGTAATGATGTTTCTGCACTGCTCGGTGATCTCTGGGGGAATCGACGGTGGAACCTGCAGTTTTAAGTCCTCAATCTGCAACCTGAGCTCTAGCTGAATCCCCACGGCCTCCTCCTTTCCTTGATGGAGCCCAGTAGCGAATTTGCGTATTCGTGTCTCAATAGGTAGCTCAACCCCAATCTCCAGCTCAAGGGCACTCGAGTAGGCTTCCGCTACTAACTGCTCCACCTGTTACTTCTGTGTGACTGCTTTGTCCCGTTGGAGGCACAGTTGTTCTATATTAATTTTCTATTCTCAGAGTACCTGTTCGGCGCGACCTTCTCTAGCGCGAAGCTCCATTATGGTGTTGTCCTTGAGCTATTGCAAAATTTCTCGCGGTATGGCAACCACATTTAGTCCCAGCCCTATAAGTCGTCCTAGCACAACTCGGCCCTCTGCATTTGTAGCGATCAATGCTCCTGCTGGAATAGCAATGGAATGAACCATTTGAGCCTTCAGCAACAATTCAGTGGCTGGCATACCGGGAACCCCTTGAGTAGCGTTGGTGCCCATTGGCGCGATCCTTGTCCCAAGTTCATATAGTTGCATACGGAGTTCCCCCAACACAATTTGCTACTCTAACATGGCCTTGTCGATTTCATCCCAAGCAGCGTCACGAATGGTGTCCCCTATGTCATTTAGGTCACCCTCGGTTAAGGTGGTCACTTCATTGTCCGCTTTAGACAGCTTCGCCTTCTTTCATGACTTTGTCGTTTTGGTTGTGCTGGCCGCTTTGAAGGCGCACCCATGGCAGTTGATGGTGGTTCTTCCGTAGCCGTCTTAGTGGGTGCTTTTTTATTGCTTTTGTCCATTGTCGATGTAGCCCCTCCTACTGGTGTCTTTCCTGTTGCCGCCTATACCACCTACTGGACTTCCCGAACCTCCGCAACATGCTGTTAATTCCGCTTTTTTTGTGCAGCGCGCTTAGCTTCCTCCTTTTACTTATGGATCGCAGCCTCACTGCGCCCTACTACCTCATGTTCGCGCCATGCCGGTGGCTAGGTATCCAAAACCACATCAATAGCTTCAGAAATGGCAACAAAAGGGAGTGAGGTCCATGTGTGGTCAGGGTCCTTGTGCGCCCTGATGTAGACAAAGTGCATGTTTGCTTTAAACTCAACAATATGCTTCACGCTTTCATAGATTTCGTTGGACAGGCGGGGTTGCGCGTTAATCCATTGGCGGACACTCACATCCATCAATATCCAAAATATCTTGATGCTCTGTATTCATCCAGCATCCCTTGTTGCCAAAAGGGATGCGTATTTGGCGGCTTCTAGCCAGCCCTGGTTCAAGACAGGAAACTGGCTGTCTTCGGGTAAGTGAGTGGTAACCAACATAATGGATAGCAGCATCCACGCATAATGGAATGTCTTGCCCTCCTCCTGGACCTCTCGGCAGTTAGTCAAGAACTCTTCACAAAGGAACTGTGACCAATTAAACCATTCTCCAGCTGCGCATTCCTCAACGAGCGCAATAACGACTGCCAGAACCTCAATGCCACAGCATTTCCACATCACTTTCCCTGCTAGCAACTGGGTGGCGACGCAGACTGTGTTATTTGAAATGATATTAGTGGCATATCCTTGTTGCCCCTTCTTTAGCTTATAATTCTTTTTCAGGTTGTCTATCATCGTTACATCGCCACTTCTATCAACAATTTCCCGAGGGTCTCTTCCCTCACAGGGAAGTTGGGAGATCTGATGAACAAGTTTGGTTGTGATGTAGATGGGTTTGTCAATCCATAGTATGTCCTCATGGACCAAAGAGAGCAACTGCCTTATGACCAACATTGTGATAGGGGGCTGGAGAAAGTGGGGAATTGATAATAGACAGAGAAACCAACTTTTTCCACCTTTCACAGCCACTCCTTTGGTTGCAGTGTTGTAACTGTCCCTTCTGCACTCTGCTCCATTAGTGCACCAGTCGTCAAATGGGCAAATTTTGTTGTATCGACCATGTCCCAGTCTTCAAATTTCATTGTCGCAATATGGCCAACCACCGAGCTTTCCACTACGACTCCTTTTGGAAGATACTGGGTGATGAGAATAGTGTCGACTTCATCCAGAGTGGTAGGTACCTTCGCATTCCCCTTGTTTGGAGACACATACTTGGGTTGTCGTACTGGCTGGATGGGATCCTCTTCAGGGTTTACTTCCTTGACATATGTGGGAGAACCCTCTTCCTCCTTGTCGCTTTCAATTGTGACAGTTTTACCCTTTTCCTCCATTATGAACTTGCTAAAGTGCAGGTGTCATGGTGACCTCTTTACTAGTTCTGGAATCTGAGGGTCCTTCTTGGTTCGCAGCGTCCGAGGTGATTTAGGGAGCTTGGCTGCTTGCGGCGTGGCTTTCTGTGAACTATTTGCGGTAGGGTTTGTCGCCTTGAGGATTGCTTCCCGATAATGTTTTGGCAATGCCTGAAACCACAGACTTTCTTCTAGTTGCTTGTCATTCATCTTACGCTTGGCTTGGACCCAGGGCGTCTTTTTTGTGGAACAGTAAAGCAGGGTTGTGTGACCCTTACTCTATTTATATATGATTTCAAATTTAAAATCAATCGTTCGCCCTTGTTGTGGCTCATAAATTCGATTTTGGCAGCTACTCTTCTACCTTAATTGCCGGCCACCCACTCCAATGTGCCTTAAATGGGCCATCATATCATGAATAGTACCTGCAATGGTCACTTCCCATCCTTTCCCTGCGGCAGCGGATCCCCAAGTACGCATATGTGTTTTCTGTATATGCACTGCGGTCATGTCGCGCAGCTTCTTAGCAGCCTGTTTTATACTCTCGCGCCCTCTTTCAAATGCATGGGGTGTTGGGACTGGGCCTCCTATGGATAGTCAGGTGGTCGCACCTATCGTGCAAGTGTTCAGTTTCCCAACTAGCCCGGGCTGTGGGCACCCTTTGCTTTCCCTTGATCCTAATAACGGCTTACATTTTATGCTTTCTAGTACTCCAGGGTGCAATCGCAACCATGCTAGCGGGGTCGCGGCTTGGTGTAGTAGTGTAGGAGAGCTAGCCATGTCCGATCCCTTCATTAGTTCCTTTGCGTAGCCCGTGTGGGTGACTTTTACTTGCATCTTATCAATTTCTTCATCCAGCCTCACACTTTGTTCTCGGAGTCTGGCCCTCGTTTCTTCTAACTTACAAAGTTGTATTTTGCCATGCCAAACGGCTGCCCAGAGCTATTGAATCCTTTCGTGGATGTTGTTATGCACTGTAGAGGTATTGGTCATGGAGAGAGTTCCATGCTCAGCCCTGCGAGCCCTCGTTCCGTGTAGCTCTGGTTGGGTTGATGGTCGCACAATGTGTACCCGTACCCTTCGTTGTTGATGGATGACCACTCTGTACCAACAAGGTTGTCGCGCACGTCCTCCAATCCATACCTGGAACCGCCTCCTGCATCTCAGCATCTGCGCCCTCCATCTAGGTGCACACGGTGTCTCTTCCGATGCACTATGCTACTCCTATGCTATGATTAAGGTGCGAAGCTTGACAAGCTACCCCTCATTCATTATTTCGTTCTCTGCTGGCCGTTGTCTTTCTTTTATGGTCACGCAACGCAATGATTGAATCATCATATTACAATTAAGTGTCGTAACTTCCTACAATCAGTTTTACCATCGCTCAATCTCCTCATCTGAATCCACTATGCAGTTGCTCTTGCGCTCCCATGAGATTCTTCCATCATTTGTGGGATGCATCTGATTCTGGTCTTGCACTGTTATCTAATAGATGCAATCCAGTTCATCGTTACTCTCCTCGTCGCGCACTGGTTCGGTGTAGCGCTCTCCTTCCGCTGGGTCCAATGGAACTACTACCCACAGTGACTTCTTTTCGAAGGTCATTTTCCATCTCTTTAAATTAATGATCCCATTCATGTATGTGGCCCAATCAATCCCTAGCAAGGCAAGGTAAGGATTAGTGTCATCAGCAATTTCTATTACCTCGAAATCAGTCTATGTACTTACGCCTTCGATGTCCACGGTCACCCCTTACAGTCAGCCCATCGGTAAGATCTTTTGTTGGTTGGCCATCCTTAGTTGAATCGGTGACCATTGCAGTGCGGGCTTGCCCATGCGTTCCCATGTTTGCTTAGGCAACACACTTGCATCTGAGCCTAAGTCCAGGATGACCTAATCCATCTTGTATTCACTGATTTGCGATGTCATTCTCATCTTTCATTCGGTACGCAAGCCATGTCTTCCTATTTTCCGGACTACGTGTGGCTCACCCGATCCAGCACACCTAGTGATCAGCTCTTGTAATCCTTTAACGACTTTACTATTGCGCAGGAGTTTCATGCAAGTTTCGAGGAAGGTAGCAATCATGGAGGGGTCCAATCCTGGCTCCGTTTGGTCCCTCCTACCTAGAGTAGAGACTTCCGTGAAGCTCTTCTGAGCTTCCTTAGGTGTCTGCATCCCTTGTTCCAGCTCAGAGTTAGGTTCCTCTGTAGGTGCGTAGTGCATCTTCCCGTCTTCTACAAGCTCTTTCTGCATATCACCTCCTGCGCTGCTCCTAAATACCATATTTATACTAGGGTCCACTTCGTGTGGTTCCGATCACATCATGTGGACATTTTGAGTTGGTGTAGGTTGGAACACTCCCTTCTCGCGCACCTGGGCAATTAACGTTGGGCAATCAACCATTTCATGATCAAACATCTCATCATAGGGGCAAGAGGTCCTAGTTGAGTTAGTGCAGTCGCGAGCGTAGTGTCCTGGCCCTCCACAGTTGTAGCAGATCAGCTGTCTGCAGCCTCATCCAGGCCCCATTCCTCTTCCTCAGCCGCCTCCTTGAAATCCTCCTTGTGCTTCAGTCTGCACTCGATAAGCCGAGGTTCTTTCCATCATTAAGTCATAACTTCAACACGTCTTCTCATCGTGACCCACTGATCGAAAAAAGTTACAATACAGCTGCTACGAGGTTTAGGTATACTTCTGCAATAGTTGATAGTTATTTGTTGCGTGTTTTCCACCCACTTGACAAATTGCACACCAAAGCGCAAGTGCGGCACTTGGTCCTACTTGTACCTCCGCTTTTAACATCATTGCCCCCCCCAACCAGATAATTCGGGAAGATGAGGCAGTGGTCTTTATCATGCCCTTGACTCTTGCATTTAATATACCCTACCTCTGCACGTGCCTTCGATCGCGGCACCCTTTCTTACTTCAAGCTTTGCATTTCTAAACTCAGGTTTTGTAGTTGCGGGTGGATTTGTTGAACTCCCAACCCTGGATCTGGTATTGGGGTTTCATGCCACCTCATTGCTATCTCTAGTGCTTTAGCTTGGGTTGCAATCTTTTATTGTGACAAAATTGTCCTTAGATGTGGTGTTAATGACACCACAAACCACATGCAGTGTTGCGCATCCGTCAATGTCATGTTAGCCTCATGAATAGTGCTTTTTAACCTCTGGTCTAGATCCCACGGAGTTTCACCAAGCAACATTGCGATTTCCTTGAACCCAATAACCGACTGTGTTTTTGATTTTGATCAGCCAAATTCTTTGTTTAGCGCCTCTTGGACTGCTGCTATCCCCTCATTTGGATGATCGGTTGAGTATTTTATGTACCATGTCAATGTGCGGTCCTGCAGTGCACTAACTAGGGTAGCCTTTTTTATATTTTCATCTGTTATCCCTTTAGCGTCCCACATAGACTTTATCACAAACCAAAACCATCCTGGTTCCTCATTTCCTACACCCTTAAATATCGGCAGCTTTATTGTGCTTGCTATCCCAACTTTTGGTGGTGGTTGGGTTGGAGATGGGGTTGGTGTTGGTGTGGACGGATTTGATGTAAGTGAAGTGGGTGGTGGCATGGACGGAGGTGGTATTAGTGGGAAGCACTCCTTGATCAACTGGACCGCACTTCTTGGTGAGAAACTCGTGAGCTCTTCCTTGCTTTCCTGTGAAACAGAAATCAGAGGACCGTTCTCTGCCCCTCCCATTCTGCAGTAACCCCTTCCGCTCCGCGTTACTCCAGACATCAATAAACGGGCATAATCTATTTTTCGCACAACAGCATCTTAATCCAAGTATTCAATTATTTGATATACTTACCCCGTGGTCCTTGAAGAAATCGCCTTTCTGCTTCATTATAGCTCACAGTTGTATCCATCGCGAACTTAGTGATAAATCCTCCTATTACCCGATCTAGCCAACGATCTACTGTGCCCGCGATTTTATCTTCGGTGGCTTCTAGCCTGCGCACCAGTTCCGAAGTCCACACAATAGGCTGATCTAATCTGCACCTTCCCACGCTGTCAGCTAACCTCGCGATCCACTCGTACAGCTCTACTGGAAATGTCACGAAGAAGACCTCGTGAATATCTGTGTATATATAGCGGTCCAACCAATCTTCCTCTGATATCCGTGGATTTTTTTTTCCTGAACTACGAACTCGTGGAGCTTCATATCCAACCACTCTTCAAGCTCTTTCTGTGTAGGGTTCTAATGTTCCAACATCAGACACCCCTTAGGCAGATCGTGGTCCTGGCAACAGAACCATTTGTTGGCTTGTATGGGCCTGACCTAGGTTCAGAAAAATTAATTAGCCAAACAAATCCCACAACTATCGGCCCTTTCAGCAACAACCTGCGAAGCGCGGACTGAGGTCTCACCCGACGTACCAGGGGATGGTGCTAGAACCAGGTTTCCGCACCCTTGGGATGTCTAGATGTTGTCTGTAGGTTTCGTGCACCGTTCTGTAGGTTCGTGTTGCTCTGCTTTGCGCAGATCCTGACCCAGAATAATCCTTACTACTTATTAATGCGTTGTTTATATATTCAATCTAATTTTTATGGTATTTAAGCAAACATTTATCAGAGTCAACCAGTTCGCACACTCAGAATAAACACAAATTCACATGTATTCATATAATAAGCATATGCGCATAAATCAAACAGTAATATTAACCATACTAAATCCAAATCCTTGATAATTCATATTTAACACAGAATTTCAGAAGCAACTTATATTTATTCAATTCCTTCACCAATACATCCAGATCCACCCTGCGCACTCAGCTGCAGGGGTCCGTGAACACAACTGCAGACTCTTCCGGGCCTCTGCGCACGTAGCTGCAGAGCCTCTATCTACTACCCAATCCCTCGACTTGGACTTACAGACGCTTTCAGACTTTTCTCCACAAAAACCCATTACATTTCAGATCCAATATCATACCAAAAACTAGCTACCTCTACCCATTGAGCCTCACTCTATTTATACATTTCCATGGACCATGATCCATGCGCGGGCCGACTCAACTTACATTTCTTTACATTATTTTTTGGCAGACTACCCTTTGACTTCAACTTATTACAAATCACACTCCGCCCATCTCGCGGAGTCTTTACCTTATCTTTACCCAAAATTTTGGGCTTTGTGCCCCATGACCATTGCATGGGGCTTCTACTACCCAACAGCTCCTTAGTTTAGGTTGTTTCTTGCTAATCCAGATCAAAGGATTCTTAATTGACCTTTGCTTTTGATTACCCTCTATTCATCATTTGTATCTCGGTTTGAGAACCCTTAATTGCTCTCTCACCATGATTAAAACCATTTCACCCCCCTGTTCCAAAGACCTGCACTTTACTCTGCTAGCTTGCCCTTTGAACATTCCCTTTAGTGAGTTGATCCAGTTCTCTTGCCCTTCTGTTGACTCCATAGCCCAATGGTCTAAAGACATCATTCTATCCATCTGTTTCAAGGATCCCACCATCCAATCTCGAATATAAATAGAAAAACCCCAGAACATTCATAACTAGCCTGAAATTCAAGCAAACAAAGCTAAATCATATAGAGAGCCCTCTCTGAGCCTAGGTTGGCTAGGGCCTATGCTCCAAAGTTGGTTTGTGGTTACCTTGGCCATTTTCTTTCATCTAATAACTTCTAGAGAAATCTTTGAGTGATAACAAGTATGACTACGCGTAGAGACTTTTTCTCAAAAATCATTTTGTGCTTCTTTAGATTTATCAACCCGTTCATGTCAGTGGCCCAATCGATTCCTGAGAGTGCAGGATAGGGATTGTTGTCATCAACAATCTCTATCACTTCAAAATCTACTAGCGTGCTTGCCCCTTCAATATCCACAACGATTCCCTGCAATCTCCCCATAGGTATTATCTTTTGTTGGTTCGTCATTCGTAGCTGGATAGGAGACCATTGCAGCGTAGGCCTTCCCATGCGCTCCCATGTCTACTTCGGAAAAACGTTTGCATCCGACCCTAGGTCCAGAATTACTTGGTCCATCTCATATTCTCCAATTTGTGTGGTCAACCTCATTTCTCTTCCCGTCCTCGTTGCATGCTTTCCAATCTTCCAGACTACGCGCGGTCCCAACGCATCTATTAATGAGTTCTTGTAATCCCTTTACAACGTTACTGTCGCATTGTAGCTTCATGCGTGTTTCTAGGAACATCGTGAGCATTGATGGGTCCATTTCTGGCTCCAATCTATCTTTGCTTCTAGAAGTGGAGGCATCAGCAAAGCTCTTCCTAGCTTCCATGGAGGTTTCCTTAGTGCGCTCCAAATCAAACTATGGTTCTTTCATCGGAGCCTTATGAACCCAAGTACTATCTTCAATTGTTTTCCTTTATCATCTCTTGTCGTAATTCGACTTCCGAGCACAATGTTCACATTTGTTTCTTCCTTGCGCGGCTCAGACCTCATCATCTGCAGGTTCTGAGTCAGGGGAGGTTGGAGCGCTCCCTTGTCACGCAACCTAGCTATCAGTGTGGGACAATTCTGTCTCATGATCAAACAAGGTACAATACAAACATGATGGATGTGTTGGATTCATACAATCATGGGCATAATGTCCTAGCCCCCCGCAATTGTAACATATCAGTTGTCCGCGACCTCTTCTACTCCTCCACCTCGGCCTCGTCCGCGCCCCTGAAATCTGATTCGCGCCACTCTTGTGTTCTGGTCAAGGGGGCGTGTTTCGGCCTGAACTCTATAGGTGGGAGTCCTATCCATCATCAGTTCATAGCTTCTACAGGTGCGCTCATCATGTCCAACCGATCTACAAAAATTACATAACAACTATTGTGAATTCTGTGTGTACTTCTGTAACAAATGGTAGTTGTCCGTAGCATGATTTCCTCCTATTTGACGAGTCACACACCACAAAGCAAGCGCTGCACTAGGTCCTACTTGTGCCTCCGGCCTTAACGGCATCGGCCCTCCTCTTGCAAGGTAATTCGCAAACACTGGGCAGTGGTCCTTGTCATGACCCTGACCCATACATTTAACACAACATATCTCTTTGTGCACTTCTGGTTAGACTGTCCTATCCTATTTCAGACTCTGCATCTTAAGGCATAAGTTTTTCAAATGCACGTGGATCTGTTGCACTCCCAAGTTAGGATCCTATATCGGGGACTCATGCAACCTCATTGCGGTCTCCAAGGCCTCTACCTAAGTCGTTAACTCCTGTTGTGACAACGCATTCCTCAAATGCGGCATTAGCGATGCTACAAACCATTCACGATGTTGTCCATCCAAAGTCATATTAGCTTTACAAATAGTGCACTTCAGTCTCTGATCCAATTCCCAAGGGGTCTCGCCTAGTAGCATTGTGATCTCCTTGAACCAAATGATCAACTGCGGCTCTGACTTCAGCCTGCTAAATTCTCTGTTTAGTGCAATTTGGATATCCACAATCCCCGCATTCGGATTGTCATTATAATGCTTAATATACCAAGTCAATGCGTAATCCTGTAGAGCATTGACCAGCATCACTTTCTTTATATTATCATATGTAACTTCGTATGCTTCCCATACAACCCTTATCACGAACCAAAATTGGTCTGGATCTTCATTTCTTACTCCCTTGAACACAAGTAATTTTATCACGCTTGCCATATTGACTTGCTGTGGTGGCAGAGGTGGTACGGACGAAGATGGGGGTGAAGGCAGTGAAGTTGGCGGTGGTGTGGGTAGGGGTGGTACGCATGGAATCCTCTGCCTTATCAAATTGATTGCACTTCTTGGTGAGACCTTCACAAGATCTTCCTCGTCCCCTCGCGAAGGTGAAATCAAGGGGCTAGTTTCTGCACTACCTTTGTTTCTGTAAATTCTCCAACTTCGCGTAGCTCCAGAAATCAAGGTAATTGCATAACCCTCTTTTCACACATTAACATTTTAATCCAAGTATTCAGAGACTTTATGTACTTACCTCACTGTCCTTTAAGAAAGTGTCTCTCTACCTCGCTATAGTTGACTGAAGTATCTACCGCAAACTTAGTAATGAATCCTCCTATAATTAGATTGAGCTAGTGATCAACAGTGCGCACAATCTTATCCTCTGATACTTCCAACCTACGTACCAACTCTGGGGTCCACACAATAGGATTATCGAGTTTCCACCTTCCTTGGCTATCTGCTAGCTTTGTGATCCACTCGTACAACTCCATATGGAAAGATGCGAAGAAAATTTCGTGGATCTCCGTGTATAGGTAGCAATCTAACCACTCTTCCTTTGATAGTCACGGATTCATGTTCTCCTGCACCGCGAACTCCTGAATTCTCCTGTCGAACCACCCTTCAATTTCTTTCTTAGTTAGATTCCAATGATATGACATCAGACATCTCTATGCATATTCTGATCCCGGCAATGGAACCACTTGTTGGCTTGATGGGGCCTGACTCAGGTTCGGAGTTATTTAGCTAAACAAATCCCTGTAATACTGGCCCTTTCGACAACACCCCGTGGAGCACAGATTGAGGTCTCATCTGAAGCAGTATGGGGGGATGCTAGAACCAATTTTCTGCAGCCTTAAGATGTCTAAGGGGTCGATTTAGTCCAACTGTGAATACCTTCGCGTAGGTTCCTTCGCGCACTTTCCTGACCTGTGAGGCCTTCGCACCTTGTTGTATTCGCCTTCGCGCAGCCTTAACGAGGGGCTGTGGAGATTTCTGCGCTATTTCCCCAAGTTACACCGCGGATAAGTCCATAAGTCCAACAACCATAGGTCCATGATATATTTCAGAAAGCTAATGATAAGTGCAAGTAATAGCATGACCAACACAGGGTTCCACATAAGTTTAAGGTTGGTGATAACATGTGCTTACATTTAGAGAAAGAGCACCTCACAGGCCCCCATAGGAATTTCAAACCACTCTGATATGGGCTTTGCACAATCATAAGGGTTGTGAGTGAATTTTTTTTTGAATTTAGCATTCCCCCTTTCCTTGGATTGCAACCAGTATTTAATTTGGAGTTGTTTTGACCATATTTTCCACCTTTTTTGGACACCTCAGAGGCAATCAAGAAATTATATCCCGTAGAACTCAATCATGATTGCATTAAACAAGCTACATTGGATCAGGTTTTGAACACCAAGGCAAAGGATACTCACCAATAACACATACAACTCTAGTATCGGGTTGCCAAAACATGCAACTTTTTCACCAAGAGTAAAATTCAATAGAAGTTTCCCCATCTGTTGAGGGAAGTTAACACAATGGAGACCATTACTTCCTAAGGGGGGAGGATTTATCTACATGTATATCGGTGCCCACCCACCTGTTCAACTCTCTCAATGGTTCTCCCTCTTAGCAGCTTTCCTATGATTTTTGGGTCCCAAACTTCTGGGGCTATTTTGAGGCCCTAAACGATGTTTTCTAGCTATTTGGGGGTCCAAATGTTGCCATGGCATGCCTTGGACTTGGTCCAAAGTTGTATTCCTTAGATATTTATTTTCAACAAGCTATTGTGCACCCCAAATGGATATTGTGTACAAAAGTTGTTGCCCAAGAAGTTGACATACCAATTAACCACCTCAGGGCCTGCAAAAGTTTTGGTGTTTCATCTTCTAAGGTTAGGTGTTCGGACCTCTAGGGTTATTAATTTATGTTAAAATTCCATTATTTTTATATCTTGTAATAGCTTTTGTGAATGGTCATAGTCTCCATCTCTCTTTGCTCGAAGATATCTACCACTATTCTATCAAGTTCGCGTTGTACAATATTCTGATATTTCAATTATTAATAGAAGTTTTGTTTTCACCATATTATTGTAATTTTTACTATTTTGATATGTATGTGTGTTCCATTTCCTTTCCTGCATTTCATTTAATTCCCTATACAACTTGCATCAACCCTCCATAGGAATTGACTTGATTTTATTTTTTTCATTTTTCATATGATATATACTATGGCAATATACACAAAGTGTGCATAGATAGGTATATAACCTTGCAATATGTTCAACCTCACCACAATTGTAACACATGGGCTATCTTGTGCCATATCCTAGTAGTCAACCTTTATATCCTCCTCCAAGAACTCCTTGGAATCCTCTTCATTCCCCACCTTTGGTCTCTTGGACTCAATAAACACATGTGGTCCTTTCCTTCATCAACTTTAAAGCCTTGCAATTATTGACATCATTCACCACTAACTTATGAAACTCACAAAAAGGACCACGATGAGTGTTTTGGTGCTTTTGTAGGGTTGGGAAATGCTAAAGGATGTGACCCGACTACTCGAAAATTTTACACCATCCCCCTTACTATTGCATTGTAAGTTTGATAGACTGAAAAGGAACTCATTACACTTTTCATAGAATAATTTCCTAGTACAAGGAATTCATTTTGTGGCATCCTTTCATGTCGCACAAAGTATAGTAGATGTTCCCATGTCCCAGCTTTACCTTAGCAATATCCTAAAACTATAGTGTGAGTATGATAAGTTGTGATTAGCTCCACGCCATCCCACTTGAAGTTTCACCACCTTTAGGGGTAGATATCAAAAGCATTGAAATCTTTAGCTCTTTTTCCTAAGTCGTCAACTTTACTAGGTAAGTGGAATCTAGATGTACGAGAGAAGACCTACAATAAACCATTCTCAATGCAAAACATCTTGAATTTGGAAGGTGAACCTATTTAACAAGATCTTGACTCATTAGCCATAGTTCCATATTTATTCACCTAACTTCTAATTAATCTCCTTTATCTTAATAGCGCATTGGGATTCAAACTTTTGTTTTTAAACTCCCATAACAAATCTCACTTTATTTCTATGAGAAACCTAGTCTCTCATCCTAGAATGGCCGCCTTATACTTCATACACTACATCAGGGATATATTTTTTAACGTAGTTTTTACTTGTACAATCCTAGATTCTTCATCAACATTTTGCTTCATTACATAGATAACCTCACATTTTAACCAATGTTTCTCTATGTCATCCTTCCCAGTCCCATGAAACACTAGGAGCCAAAGTGTAGAATATTACATTGTCATGGTAACTTTAACCATCAGTCCAATTGGTTGTGGTGCCCTCGATACCAATTTCTTCTCCCATGGAACCTTCTTGTCGTAAAACCTCCTTGGAATCTCCACTTATGTTTGTGTCTTGACCTTAGTTCTCATTGAACTCTCTCCTAACTACTCTAACTTCCTGACATTTGGTTGGATGAAACTTTCACTTATTGTTTTATTATTTTCCTTATGTTGTGAACTCACACTTGTTAAAATGTGCAAGGGGCGTTGTTTTAATAAGGGGTCACATCATCCTACTTGATATCCTACATCAATGAATTCACAATATCCTTCAAAACTTAATTACATGAGCCTTCCTACTAGTGTTGATACCCTTCATCCAACATATTATCTTTTCCTTCATTTTTTTCTTGTCCTATATTCACTACTATCCTCCTCTTCTATGTCATCAAACTTAGTCAAGTCTCTTAAATACCATCGAGATTCCTTGCCTTTACTTGCATACATATTCGTGTTGTCTCCATCACTTTCACATAGGGTATTTCTATGGGGTCACATCTCTTTGACTACCTTTTTGCTCTCTAGATGCTCTTATCGTATGCCACTCCTCTAATGCTCTCTTCCTATGATAGGAATTCAACTCTCCCTTCTTAAACTACATTGCTAAGACTCCCTTCCTGCATTGATCTCATGCTTATAAGTCTCGTCACTCTACTAATTTCATCCCTTGAATTTCTTTAGTTTATCTATCTTTCTTTCTCCTTTCCCTCTTTTCTTTCCTACTTTGGTCCCCAATCTGGACTCTTCTCACAACTCTCTCCTCTTTCTCTAGTTTTGCTCCTTTAGATCCATCTTATTTTTTTATTTATTTATTAATCCATATTTTCCCCTTCTCCTCACCCCCATTTTTTTGTGGGGTTCTACTCCTTTATTCAGTCATGTTTTATCCTCATCAATCCCTTCTCTAAAAACAACTTTTTTAGTCACAACAAAATCTTAGTCAGAAAGCTTCCACGAGGACCAGTGTTAGACTTATTTTACGCGTTGTTGAAAGATTCACGTCATTTGACAACAAAATTGAATAAATAACCCTCTTTATCTTGCTTGAGCCAAAAGTATATAGCCCTAGTCTGCTTATTGTCAAGGATCTCCAACCTATCAATTGTTTCTTGGTTCCAAATCACCAATTCCCGAACTCTTTATGTCAAGTTAATAATTGCTTATTGCTTTATTTACTCTTAGAGCAGATGGGGGTATTTTTCAAACAAGATTTCATGAATATTAGTGTAAATATAGTTTTTATTCCACTTTTAAGTGTCAAACATTGATCTGTAAAATGTTGTGGATATTCCACTAGATAGTTTGTCATAATATATTTGATAAAATTATATTTAAAAATCCAAAATCTACACTATTACAATTTTATATCTCTTTAGATTTATAGATCTATAGATTATTGTTAATAAAAATGAAACAAAATATCTTTCTCACACACACACACATTTGACACAAGATATGATCTAGGAAACGCTTTCGAGAGAAAAAACCTAGCTGGAAGGTTAGGTCGTTGTGCTCTCTTTCTCTAAATAGAAAATGTCTACAAATACAAAGAAGTGTGGCCTATGGGATAATCCACTATGTGTGCTCTATCTCCTATCATTGTTGGTTATTTTTTCTCAACTATGGAACAAATGCACTTGAAATAAAGGAAACCCTTTTCCTCCTAGTGGCCCGATTATAACACAGCCTGATAGTATACTAGTGGTTAGGTTTGATCGCCTCAACTCTTAACTAGAGTTACAATATAAACTCTTCTAGATTCTTCTTCATCATAATCACGTGGTTAACCCCTCTTCCATGAATTATGGCAGTGAAAACAAGAAGATAAAATTATAAGTGGCATAACTTCTGTATACTGACTCTGATTAACGCGATTCTTGTGCCATTGGAAAGGTATTTTTGTGTATAATAGGCATAAATGGTGTGGTTCTAAAGTGACAAATTCTTACACCAAGAAAACATCATTTATGCCTCAAAATGCTCCGAGAAGGTTTTAGAAACCCAATTTGAGAAACTAGGTCCCATTGGTAAAACACTTACTGTGAGCTTATTCCTCCACTTTTTCCACTTTGAAAGCATCGATATGGATGAAAAACAATATAATGATCTAGTCTGGATCAATCACTATATTTATGATCTCTTCCCAAATGAGTTCTTCTTCTTTCCACGAGAGTTAGTCTTATTTCTTCTTCCATGACAACTTCCACTTCATAACCTCATCCTTCAATGAAGATCACAACAATCTAGGTCTCCATAATGGAACCATCTATAGGCATGAGGATCAAACCCATGGTTTGAGTTCCTTATCTAACAAAAGCCTATAAGCATTAACATTTTCAATTTCTAGAGATTTGATAAGGTCTCACTCGAGACACTTACAAGAATTGCATAACCATTTAAATAGGATCGTGTGCAGAAAATGAAGTATTCTAACATAGAAGCAAGACAACCAAATCTTAAATATTCATAGAAATATTCATCATGGATGCCTTACGTACTGGGTTCACATGCTAAAGATTGCAAAGAACATCTTATGCAAGACTTGTAGAAGTCAAAACTCGATAGGTCTTTTATTAAATCATCTCAAAAGTGGGATCTTTACATGATAGAATCCCATATACATTCTCCATTATAGAACTTGAGAGCTCTACAAATACAACTCAAAGATTCTAGATTTTTCTTCTTCTCTACTACTCTATCTCACAAAAAGCATAAACATAATGATTTTCTCCCTCTTCTTATATCCTTTTATAACATCTTCCCTATGGGACCACATTAAATTATCACTTAGTCAGTTACCAAATTGGTACAAGCAGGATTAAAATTCACTACAAATTCTTAGGCTTCCTCGGATGCTTGTGTAGTATGATCAACTCCCATATGTAGTGTCTCTTGCATAATGTCTTTCCAATTGGCATCATGTTCTTATCACTTAGTGTGATCTCCTGAGTTTCATAATATTCTTTATCTAGTCAAAATTTTGGCCTTCCCCTAGTGCCAACATCATGGAACAAATGTCTAGCATGAAAATGTAGTATATTAGTTTCAATTAAACTATAAATTTCATGGGAAAATGCATGATAAATTGTACCATGGGTAATTGCATTGAGACTTGGTGTAAGAGTTCAAAATTTTTAATCCTTTAGCAATGACCAATATTTTTTCATGAAGTTTTTCTACAACAAAAAATAAAATATAATAATTAATGCTCAAAATTATAAATTTAACTTTTCATAAAACAAACATATGTTTTTCAATAATATATAATAATCTTAAAGCGATTACTGTTTGGTTATGTCTGTAATATTTTCAACAATAATTATGGAGAGTAAAGTATTTGTGCATGAGTGAAAGGCACTTGGGAACCGATTATAGATTATTCTTGTTAGTGTAGTTAGGATAAACTTGACTTGATCGTAGAGTAAATTTGATACAATCATCAAAAAGTTTATTGTTGGCAATTTACAGGCTAAAGGGTAACCCATGGCTTTGGCGATAGTATTTTCATGTGATGCAAACTATTTAAGGGCATGATGAATCCATTGTAAGATGCCTTTGGGCCAAAGAATAATAGGGTTGTTATTAGGAGTTGGTTTTCCTGCAAGGATTTCCATGATAATTTATGGTGTCCATGTGTTATTGTTTTTACATGTCACTATTATGTTTTTATTTATCTTTGTTTTTATGAAAGTGGTATGAAAGTTGGGTTTAATCTAGACAATCTGTGGGGAGTGTTGTAATTCCAATGCTAAAGAAAGTATAATGCTCCGTGATGTGGTTGCTAAAGGATAGAGCCAAAGGGTTTATTTGGCTTGGTGGATGTCATAGATTAAAAGCTAGCTCGTGAATCATGTATAAGTATCCACAAGGCTGCAAACAAGGGCATCAATCAATAACAAAGTGTGGGGCGTGGTGAGAGCCTTAGTGGGCACTTAGAGAGATAGGCGCAACATATGATCATTGCATGGAGCGATGCTCAGGATTGTGCTAGGGCTAGAGACCATGGTGGGCTTATTGCTGAGCGTAAATGAGATCATGCATATCTATAGAGAAATACATAGGTAGAGGCCAAGTAGGTGGACACAAAGGTAAGAGGCCTCAAAGATGAAAGGAATAGTGGAAGGATTTCTAGGCAATGATGAATGGTTACAAGTAAGTAGGTGTGATGGGAAGAGAAGAATGATTTCTAATGATTGGACGCAAGTTGGGCCAATGAGAGAATGTGGGTGCAAATGATGTTGGAAGGCTAGGTGGAGGTGGTTTAAGTGCAATAAACGATTGTTGAGTGGAGGATAAGGAGTATGTGCAAATTATGAATCAACACAACCTAGAGATATATCAAGATAAAGGTCATGTGGATACATGGATGAAAAGAAGTAAATATATTCTATGGTGCCAACGATTGGTGAAGGAGCCAAAATGTTATGGATAACCATAATAATGTATAAACATCCTAGACTATTTATCCATGTTGTAAATCCTATTCATACATGGGATGTATTCCCCAATGTTGTTGTAAGACATGTTATTCATGAATACACGTTGTAGCATGATAGCACATGATATCATCCCTATCATGCATAAAGATGATGGAGCATCAAGTTGTGGAATGAACTACTTGAATAGGTATGAAGGTGACATGTGTACTCATATGCTAGCTATAGGTTAGCTTGTTGCAAGATATGTTATTTAGGTATACAAGTTGTAGTGTGGTGGTGCATGGAGTTATATATGATCAAGTTGTAGAATGGGCCGCTTGAATAAGTATGACGGTGGAAGGTGTACTCATATGCTAGCTTGAGGAGGGAATGTGAGATCTCAAGATGTGAGACATTTGATGAACCATGCACGAAAACAAATGTCCTAAAAAATTGGAGGATATAACAACATGTTACACATGTATTCTAGTGGATGGTAACTTTTTAATGTGGACTTGAACAAAGATATTGGGACCAAGTTGATCTTTATAAGTCACGTTTAAGGGGAAATTTGTTAGGATAGTTAGGATAAACTTGACTCAATCATAGAGTGAATTTGATACATTCATTGACAATTTTAATGTTGTTGATTTATAGGCTCAGGGGTTCGGTAACACATGGTTTTTCATTTTCATGTAATGTAGCCTATTTAAGGACTTGTTGACTCCATTATGAGATGCCTTTTGGCCAAATAATAATAGATATATTATTAAAAGTTGGTTTTCTTGCAAGGGTTTCTAGGATTTTTTATGGTGTCCATGCTTTGTTGCCTTGATGTATTGCTATCATTTTTTTATTTATCTCTTTTTTAATAACAATTATTTAGGCCTACATATGTTATCAAGTTGTAGGATAGGGAGAGGAAGAACCCATTTGGGCTCCATTTCCAAAGAGAAAGTTTTAATGGACCAATCAAAAGAAAAAAATCCTTGAACTAGCTAATTTTAACATGGATGTTAAAATAATGGATATGAGGTGTAGGATGTCATGTTGCACTTGAGATTTGATGTAAACATCCTTCTATGAAAATCATGATAAATTATGGGAAGCCAATGATTAATATATTTTTCCCATTATGTTGTGAATAGGATATATCATATTGGGCACTTTGAGGATGTCGATATCAACATAGGGACCATAAAGAAAATGGTAGTTTTTGAAGCCACCGAAATCATAAACGAGAAAGGACTTACCATACATTTTTTTTGTTTTGAGTGGGCCATTCCTTGGCTGCCTTCCACTTTGGCTATGTCCCTAGACTTATTTGCAAAGTTACCAAGCCCTAGGGAAGAAACCCCAAGTTGTGAATAAAGTTAGGGACCTAGAAATGTTCCATAATGCCTTCTATAGCCCATTTCTAAATGCACAAACATATATCACTATGGACAAACTATAAGGGGGTCAAGGCAAGCCAACATGCATGTTTGTCAATACCGTCTTGATGATGTTAGCCAAGAACATAATTGGCACAAACACCATCTCTATCAGAAAAGAAATGAAGTCTAGTCACAATATTTTGTTTGCATAGCTATTGTAATGTGTAGTCGTTTAGAGGACCAAATCACTTGTGCCAAAGTTTTCTCAATTCATCACTATAAGCAATAAAAACTAATGAAAAATATGATGACCAAAGTCATCAATTCTATATAACCCTGTAATATCATCAAGGATTCTAGTTTTTAGGACATGATAGGGATATTTTAATTACTTGATTACAACTTGGTGAAGTGAAAACTCTATTATTTTACCTTTACCTGATTATTGATTTCATAAATTGATAGAAGACCATAGGAGGGACTTGGAACACATAATACATCAATACAGTTACCATCAGCTAGCTAAATTATTCCAAACCCTACATCATTAAGAGACCTATCATCACCAACAAATGTTTTTTGGGTGTTACAATACATAGAGTAGAAAAATGGCTTTATCCTCAACCACATGATGAGATGCTCCATAATCAATAAGCCACTTATTAGAATAAGAAAAAACAGATGTTGCAATGAAGAAAAAAACAAATGTGAAAAATACACGATCATGCGAGTAATAGCTAGAAGAAGAAGAAGAATTAAGCATGATGTCGTGCTTTATTATTGTTGCTTATAAGGCCTCCATATTTTTAAATAATAAGACTCTAGATGACCATCTTACCTACAAAAATTGCAATGTCTTTTAGTCTTCTTGCATTTTGATTTTGTTCCTTTGTCACCATTTGTAGCAGGAGTTGCATGAGAGGGTTGTTACCCTTGTTTTACTTCTTGTTGCGAATATGTTGTTTATTCATATACATGGTTTTATCCCTCTCTTCATCCAACAAAGATTTTTTGGTTAAACCTACATTGATGATCACTACAAGATGCAAGAAATTATCTTGTTCTCTAATCATAGAATCACAAAAAACGTTAAGATGGGTTGTATGTGAGCATCCCATAGAGCTTCTTTAGTCAAGTGAAAAGTAGATACAACAATAGAATATGCACTACCAAGCTTAGTAAGAATAACACGTCATTTGGTCATATTTCCTTTACATATTTCAGTCATCAAGTAAAATTTTGAGTGTTTTGAACTTAGACATAGAATCTTAAGTGTGAGACAAATCATTAGGATTTGAAGAAATCAATTGGTTTTCAAGCTATTAGGCTTGAATCTCACCATGCTTATGAAATATAGTTCACAGTTTTTTTCTAGGCATCATCTAATATGTCAACTCATTGATGGTGAAAGAATAAATCACCAAAGATGGAAATTCTAATTAATCTGCATGCTTCCTCATTTCTATTATCCCATTTAGATTTCTTTGATGCATTAATGCAGGCAATTTCTTTTCCTAAGATGATCTCGTAAAGTCATTCACTTTTCCGTACACTCTCTATACGATATTTCAATGAAAAGGAGTTTGAACTAGTAAGTAAAAGATCAAATTTGACAAACCATGTTGAAATATGCATGTAAGATGACTTAAAAAGTAGAAACTAACTATCTAGATTGAAAGCTCTTGAAACAATAGTTAGTTCCATAAAAATAACATAGAAAACATTACTCTATATGTCAAGGTTATTGCATTTTTAAGAAATACATAAAAGGTAACCAAAGTGCCATGTGGTAGTTATAGGTTGGCCTTGTTGATGGGTGTATAATGAGATTTTCAAGTAAAAAAGAGTTTCCCTCCCTTTGTAACTTTGCACATAGTTGATAGTATTATTGACATTTTGAACCATCATATGTGGTTCATCATTAGGATTTAAAGAAAGATGCAAATGTTGGATTAAAAAAATATGATGTGTGTGTGTGTGAAGTGATGATAGGGAAACCGATAAGAAAAGGGAAAAAGGAAAAAGAGACAAAGCGTATTCAAGAAACCTTGATATGATAATGACAAATTAATGATACATATGAATAACAAATAGGTTTAAGTAGAGGAGGAATGACCTGTTATAGAGTTTTATGAACCCAACGTTTCGGACTACCAAGTGAGTCCATCATTAGGGGATGCGTCAATAGATATTCTAAAGATATTAATGATGTATCCATGAGCTATATTTTAGGGTATATATGTAGGTTATGAAAGAATTAATCTAAGAAACTAGATCGGCCATTATCCAATTAGTTTGATTAATTAATTAAGTTGTTTGATTAATTAATTAATTTGTTTGATTGATTAATTAAGTTGTTTAATTAATTAATTTAATTTGTTTGATTAATTAATTAATTTAATTTGTTTGTTTAATTAATTAGTTTGTTTAATTAATTAATTAATTTGTTTGATTAATCAATTAAGTTGTTTTCTTAATTAATTATTTTGTTTAATTAATTCCTCTATAATTTTATATATAATTCCTATTGTTAATTTATACTTGTTTTAATTTGAGTTATTACGACTATATGCTTAATTTAAATTCATATATTACTATAATATTATAATTAATAAAAAATTATTAAGTCTATTTTAATACTATCAAATGATTAGTTATGAAATAACCAATTATTTATTTATATGATTATATTTGTTTTTGTTATATTGTTTAAGGAACCTTGTTGTTTTGATTTATATTTTATTAATTTTTTAACGAGAGAGGAGGGATTAAATTATTAACAGCGGCACATGTTCACTCTTCCTCTCATTACATCTCCATGGAAGATGTCAAACTAGTTAGAAAAAAGACCACTATCTTAAAAGGAAAAACAAAGAAGCCATTGAAATAGAAAAAAGGAAGAACCAGGTGAACCGAGACGATGGATTAAAACTAAGCAACCCCTCGAAACCTTTACTTGAAATCTTAAAGAATCAATAATTAACTCATATCCCTATTAATAATTTAATCCCTCCTCTCTTATTAAAAAATTAATAAAAAAATCAAAACAAGGCTCCTTAAACGATATAACAAAAACAAATATAATCATGTAAATAAATAATTGATTATTCATAACTATCGTTTGATAATATTAAAATAAACTTAAATAATTTATTAATTATAATATTATAGTAATATTATGAATTTGAATTAAGCATATGTCGTAATAACTCAAATTAAACCAAATAAGAATTAACAATAAGAATTGTATATAAAATTATAAGGCGAATCTAATTAAACAAATTATTAAATTAGTTAAAACTATTAAGTAAACAACTTAATTAATTTAAAAAACAAATTGAATTATTAATCAACAAATTTATCTTAATTATTAAACAACATATTTAAATTATTAATTCAATATTACCATAAATCAAATTAATTTAATTAATCAAACAGAAATTAAAAATTAATTAAACTATTAAACTATTAATTAATTAATCAAACTAATTGGATAATGGCCGACCTAATTTCTTAGATTAATTCTTTCATAACCTACATATATACCCTAAAATATAGCTCATGGATACATCATTAATATCTTTAGAATATCTATTGACGCATCCCTTGATGATGGACTCACTTGGTAGTTCGAAATGTTGAGTTCATAAAACTCTATAACAAGTCATTCCTCCTCTATTTAAAACTTCCTCACCGATATGGATTCATTATTTAACAACAAATAAATTACTAACATTTAAAATTTAAAATTAAAATTTAGGAATTATTATAAATAATGTTTGGAGATAATAAGATTGTGATAGAACTAAGAATAAAGCGTGTACACTAATAATTATATGTTATTAAAAAAAAAAAATTAGTATAAAGTTATAAAAACTAAGGAATTATTAATATACAATATATGAAAAGTAAAGTTAGTATAAAGATGATATTGTTAAGTGAATTAGCTGTGCTATTAATTTATTAATAAAACATTAATTAATGAAAAAGAATGATTAATTTAAAGTATTGTGTTAAAATTAAGTTAATAATTTACATATTATTAACTGAAATAATATGATATTATTTAAAAATTACAAATAATAATATCATACTATTGAATTTATAGTACGATATTTAATTAATTATTAAATAATAATTAATTAAGTGCATAATATTAATGTAAATAATTATATTAAAATAGAAGTAAAGTTAATAATTTAATATTATTAAGCTGAATATTGAATGATACCTATTTATCTTTATAAAATATTAATTATGAATAATACATTAATGGTAATATTTTTTAAAATTAGGAAGTAAAGTTAATAAATTAATATTATTAAGTGAAATATGATGATATTATTTCTTTTTATAAAGCATTAAATATGAAGAATTATTCACTTTAAAGTGTTATGTAATTGGATTATAAGGTTAAATGAAAAAATGATAGGAAGTTTAGTTAGAGATAGACTTGGAGGTTAAGGTGGGAATATAATTCTCGCTTATTTTCTAACCTTCATCTCTATTAAGGTTATTAGGACATTTTCCTATTTTTATAACTTACCTAACTTTTCTATGGTGATAGTGATCAATTCTATATGGATGCAAGTGTTTTCACTGCAAATTTGATGTTTAGTATAATTAGAATGTTCAACCAAAGAAGTTTTAGAACAATTATGCTTTAAATCAATAGGGTGTTCTTGGATTCTTGTTAGAATGGAATGACTTGTTTCTCCAACATAGGGTCTCCCACGTGAAGAAGGAATAAGATAGACACATTTTTTACATTTGGGATCAATGGGATCTTTAACAAATTTTAGGTGGTGGCGAATGGTGTTCATAGGCTTGAAGGTGGACTTTATTTCTTAGAGTATGAATAATTTTGTTCGTAGCTCCCATGATGTAGTTGAGGTGTACTTTACGAACATTATTGTTACTTTGTTCTTTATTTTTAGGTTCTTTATCAACATTTTTGCAAGCTTTGATGCCTTGGTGTCTCTTGTAACCATTCTTTATGAATAGTTCCACAAGATGGGTTTTGTCAATGTCCAGACGTTCTTTGTTAGAAATCCTCACAACTCTAGTTGCTAAAGTATTAAGAACACCAACTTTATGAGCAAGATGATGGTGGGAGCTAGCATGAAGTTATTTCCAGTATGAGTATTTTTACGATAGACTTGGTGAGACATGGAATCGTCTTGATTTCTAGTAATGAGAATGTGAATAAAGGGAAGGATTTTATCCACTTCCACTTCCATCGTGAATTTGATTAAATTAGATTGATTGTTTAGGTTTTCCAATAAAATATTTAATTTGTCTCGTCCATGTGGCGATATGATGAAGGTGTCATCAACAAATATTTTCCACAGTTTAGGCTTCAAGGGGGGAGGAATCAAACATTTTGGTTTCAAAATCTTCAATGAATATATTTGCAATAATGAGAGAAAGAGGAGATCCCATAATTACAGACAAGAGATTGGCTCGAAGGAGGGAAAACATGCGGAACTAGGGTTTGCAGCAGGATTCAGTGTTGGGCACCATGGAGGGGCGAGAAGGGGGGAGCTCCACTCCATCCTGTAGTAATGTTGTATCAAACCGCTTCAAGAAGCCCATGGAAGCGGAAATCCGGGGTATAAACAGAGGAAAACAAAAAAACAGCAGAGCACAGAGGCAGGCAGAAACGCAGGAGGAAGGTAAAAGAGAGAAGCATACAGGAGTAGACAGTCAGAAGGCTGACCCCAGCAGTAGGATAGGACCATGTAAACCCAAGGCATCCATCACACCCTGAGTGATGTAATATTCCTAACCTAGAATATTCCTCAAACCCCAGCAAAAACTCCAACCAAATATGTCCAAATGATATAATAACCCAGAAGTGATAAAATAACAATGGAACAACATATAATAATGTAAGCCGAAAATATAAGCAGATACACAAGAAATGCAGCGAGAAATGCTAAGCCATTTTATTATACTGAGCAATAAATGAGTATAAGAGGTGATTAGACAGATGGCACCTCGACTTGCACAAGGCAAATGAAGAAATACTCTCAGAATGGCAAGAATGACCTCTCTGTGTGGATGTTGCTATTGTGTTGCTGCTGCTGCTAGGAAACAAATGATGATTTGGGGTTGCTCCCCTCCTCGGAAAAAGCTGAAACTCTGGATTTGAGCTCTACTCAAGAAACCTAGAAAAATCCAGAAAGCTTTACTGGAATGGCCTCACGCTAATCTGCGTCCTAACCGTTGGAAAATTGTCGTGCTATTGCTGCTAGTGGAAATCGAATGAGGATTTGGGGCTGCTCCCCTCCTCAGAAAATGCTAAAACTCTGGAATCAGACTCTACTAAAAAAAACCCAGAAAAACCCAGAAAGATTTTCTGAAATGGCCGACCCCCGAAAATCACCCCCTTGGGGTTCTACGCAGTTCCTCAAAGACGTTGATGAAACTGCTGCTAAAATGCTGATGAAACTGCTGCTGAAATGTTGATGAAACTACTGCTGGAATGCTAATGGAAATACCTTGCCCGAGCAAGCACTCGAAGTCCCCCGAGGCTAAGGGTGAGATCTCCGAACGGAGACACTCAATGCACTAAACAGTGCTGCAGACTAGCTAAACAGCCAGCGTGCTCTAAGTCGAAATGGCTATCACAAATGCTAATAACCAGAATGATCAAAATGAGGGGGCTCCTCTCTCCTTTATAGCCTTTGCCTCTCTCAATCCCAAGGCTCACCTCCTCCTGTGTGATTCCTCTCTTGCCACGTGTTTCTTCCCTCCTGCGCAGTCCCTCCATGTGTCTGTGTGGGCTCCATTTCTGCTTCCCCCTTTGGCCCCCTTGGCTCCCCTCTAAGTCACAACGTTGTGCTACTAGGAAGTGAATTTTTATTCTAAAAGTGATTTATGTCCCCCGTTCTCACTTTTTTTATTATTTACAAATAACTATAGAAGGGAAAAATTGAACAAAATCTAATATTCCAATTAGCCATGGCTAATTAGGAATATTACAGTCTCCTCCGGCAAAATGTTGCTTGTCCTCAAGCAACTGAGGTGATGGATGCTGTAAGAGTTGCTCACTCTCTCAAGTGGCATCCTCATCTGGTAAATTCTTCCACCTCACCAAGAATACCCGGAGCGTCCTGCTCCGCAGCTGCCTCTCCCTGGTATCAATGATAGCCTCCGGCTGCAATACCAAATGCTCCTCATCATCCATGGGTGGTAACTCATCTGTCACTGTCACCTGCTACCCCAATGCCTTCTTCAGGCATGATACATGAAAAATATTATGAATCTTGCTGCCTTGGGGAACCTCCAACTCATATGCAACCTGTCCAATCCTGCATATCACCCTATATGGCCCATAAAAGCAGGGCTTGAGCTTCTCAGCCCCCTTCTGCTTCAGTGACGACTGTCGGTATGGCTGTAATCGTAGGTAGCCCATGTCCCCTACCTTGAACTGCCTCTCCACCCGACCCCTGTCGGCATACAGCTTCTGCTGGTTCTGTGTTGTAGCCATGTTATCCTTGAGAACTCAGAGGATATCCTGACTCTCTTGGATCCAAATCTTGGCTCTAGGAGCCTTGCTATCACCAAACATCATGTCAACAAAAGATAAAGGATGATACCCATATAAGGCATAGAATGGTGACATACCAATGGACATGTGATGTGAAGTATTGTAGCAATACTCCCCCATATGCAGCCATTTCAGCCATGCTCGCTGCTGCCCACTAACATAGTCATGCAAGTAGCCCTCCAGCCACTTGTTAACTATCTCTGTCTGCCCATCTATCTGTGGGTGATAACTGGTACTTGGTGTCAACTCCGTCCCCACCAACCAGAAAAGCTCTTGCCAATACCCGCCCATGAAACGACTGTCCCTATCACTGACGATGGTCTTAGGAAGACCATGTAGCCTGAAAATCTCTCTGAAGAACAGCTCGGGCACCTGTGCTTCTGTATAGTGTGCGGATATGGCAAAAAAATGTTCGTAATTTGTCAGTCGATCAACGACGACAAAGATACAATCCTTGCCCTGTACCATGGGCAACCCTGTGATGAAGTCCATCGAAATACTCTCCCATTTCCCCTCCGGAATGGGAAGAGGCTGCAATAAACCCGCGGGATGGCTCATCTCTCCCTTGTTCCTTTGGCAAACATCGCACTCCCGGATGTGCTGGAGTACGTCCTCCTTGAGGCCCTTCCACGAGAACCTCTCTCTAATGGCCCTGTAGGTTTTGGTAAACCCCTGATGTCCTGCCAAAGGTGAATCATGTGATGCCTGGAGTATCTTCTTCTTGCGCTGAGACCCCTCAGTCAAGAAGATCCGATCCCTGTAATAGATGATCTCATCGACCACCCTGTACCTTTCATCTGCCACCTGCCCATCCAGGACCTCACATGCAAACCTGTCCTTGGAGTACTCTAGTAAGAGTCAAGCCCTCCAGTCTGTATCCAAGCTCATAAGAGACAACGTCGCTGGTCTATGTGAAAGGGCATCTGCTACCACGTTGTTCTTACCCTTGACATACTCAATGTCAAAGTCATATGCTTGGATCTTATTGATCCACTTCTGTTGCCTCTCCTGTAGCTGTTTCTGCTCCAAAAAGAACTTGAGGCTGTTGTGATCAGTCCTCACCCTGTAGTTGATGCACATCCTTAATGTACCATCCTTCTTCTTCACCAACACCACAAATGAAGCAAAAGGACTCGTGCTCAGTCGAATGTGCCCAAGAGCTAGCAACTCCTGGTATCCCGCTCAATCTCATCTCGATAGGCCTTGGGGTGCCTATAGGGGGTGGTGATCACTGCCTGGATGCCCTGCTCAAGCTTGATAGTGTGCTCAAACCCCCGGTCTGGTGGCTTTCCTGGTGGAATCTCCCCAAACACTATGGCATACCGGTCAAGGATGGACTGTATCTCTGGATGTACCATCTTCCCTGTAGTCCCTACCTCTGATGCACGCAGCTCTACTGCCCGTTCTATGTCTCCCTTTCGAAATACTGCTTCCATCCGATGAGCCAAAATAGTCTGAGGCAGATATGTGTGTTGTCCCCGTATCTTCTCATGCCTCCCTATCTTCTCATCATCCCACTCCATCTCTAGGGTCTTCCAATCTATCGTGACCTTCCCTAGAGTGATAAGCCACTTAACACCCAGTATCATGTTGGTGTCCAGAATATCGACCACGAAAAAGTGGTCAGTCAATGTGTAGGTGCCCATCGTCACTAAAAGCTCTGGAACATAACGATCACACGTCATGGTCTGATCTCCTGGGACCAAGACTGAAAACCCATCGAAGCTCTTTGTATGTATACCTCTCCACTCAACCATCTGGGCATCGATCAAGTTGTGGGTCGCCCCACTGTCAACCAAAACTAATACTCTCTGGCCACGTACTGTCCCTCGTACGCGTAGCGTCATATAATTGGGAACTCCTCGCAACGCTGCAAGGAGCCCTCCGGTGGGTGCAAAAGATGCACCACCTGCTAGTGGTGGTGGAGGTGCCAAAGGTCCATGTATGGCATGGCTATCTCCTGCCTCCACATCCTCCTCGTCATCCTCTTCTCCACTGCTCTCGGAGAAGACCTCAATAAAATGTGCTTTGCCATCAGCACATCTATGTCTTAGTGCCCATGGCTCCTGACAGGTGAAGCACAACCGCTTCTTATTCAGCTCCCTCCTGGCATCGTCATCAAGTTGTACTCATCCTAGATTCCCCTTTGGAGGAGGAATCCTCACATCCTTAAACTGAAAAGTCTACCTCTGGGGGTAAGGTGTCCGGGTCCTGGGTAAGACATCCTGTAAGTCCCGGGTCTTGCTGATAGCGTCCTGGAGTGTGGCTGGTTTAGTAGATCGGACTAAACCCCGAAGTGGCTCTGCTAACCCCTCAACATACATATAGACCCACTGTGTTATGGATAGGTCTGACACCATCACGAAGACCCTCAAGAAATCTACAATGTAGGTCTCTAGGCTCCCTGTCTGTTTGAGCCTCGTCAGCTCAATGAAATGTTGCTCTGGATCCCTCTAATCAAATCGCTCCATCAGTCTCCTGGTAAACTCGGCATATGTCATCACTGTGGAGTGCCCCAGTGTAACCATCCTATGAAACCACCAATCCTAGGCCTCACCATCCATATGCAATGTTGTCACCTTGATAGCCTCTGTCTCCGACATCTGGTTAAGCTGGAAATAGATATCTAGCTTCTCCACCCAAGACTTTGCCGAACTGTTTGATGAACCATCAAACGTAGGCAAGTGGAATCTACTCGCTGCACGGTGTGTGTCACCATCATGGTAATGTTGATACCCTTTGTGATGGTCGCGGGGTCTACTATCCCGCTGGAACTGAACAAAATCTCTGAATGAGAGGGCTTCCTTGAACTCCTGCCCATAGGCCTGGTACTCTGCAAAATAATCGCCCATATGTCTGGGCTCTGCCTCCTGCTGGGCTACAGCCCCCGTGTCGGCTCCTAATAAAGTGGGCATGGTAGAGCGTGTAGGGGCATGTGAGGCCACCTGCTGAACAGTATCACGCTGCTCTGGCAAATGGTGGGATGCGCCTGATCCCTCACCAACCTAAAAAAACCCATGGGTTCTCACGTTGTCTAGCCTCTACTTCTGTGAATCTCTGCCGCATCACCTCAATCTGCCTCGACAGATCTTGCACGAATTTGAGGAGCATATCCGCAAATCTCTTTCCATCATCATCTACCATCGGATCCTCCTGCTCTGCGTCCACCACAAGCTCCTCCTGTTCTGCGTCCACCACCGGAACATAGTGTCCTTCTCCGTAAGTGTTCTCCAACCTACGCCCAGTGTCTCTGTATCTCTGACCTCTGTAACAGATATAGGGTTTTTCCCCCGGTGTCATAGATTGCTAACCCAAAATATTCCTCAAACCCCAGCAAAAACTCCAATCAAATATGTGAAAATGATATAATAACCAAAAAGTGATAAAATAACAGTGGAACAACATATAATAATGTAAGTCGGAAATATAAGCAGATACACAAGAAATGCAGCCAGAAATGCTAAGCCATTTTATTATACTGAGCAATAAATGAGTACAAGAGATGATTAGTCAGATGGCACCTTGACTTGCACAAGGCAAATGAAGAAATACTCTCAGAATGACAAGAATGACCTCTCTGCGTGGATGTTGCTATTGTGCTGTTGTTGCTGCTAGAAAACAAATGATGATTTGGGGCTGCTCCCCTCCTCGGAAAAAGATGAAACTTTGGATTCGGGCTCTACTCAAGAAACCTAGAAAAAACCAGAAAGATTTCCTGGAAAGGCCTCACACTAATCTGCGTCCCAATTGCTGGAAAATTGTTGTGCTACTACAGCTAGTGGAAATCGAATGAGTATTTGGGGCTGCTCCCCTCCTTAGAAAATGCTAAAACTCTGGAATCAGACTCTACTAACAAAACCCAGAAAAACCCATAAAACTTTTCTGAAATGACCGACCCCCGAAAATCACTCCCTTGGGGTTCTGTGCAGTTCCTCAAAGACGCTGATGAAACTGTTGCTGAAATGTTGATGAAACTGCTGCTAAAATGCTAATGAAACTACTGTTGGAATGCTAATGGAAATACCTTGCCCGAGCAGGCACTCGAAGTCCCCCGGGGCTAAGGGTGAGATCTCCGAACGGAGACACTCAATGCACTAAACAATGTTGCAGACTAGCTAAACAGCCAACGTGCTCTAAGTCGAAATGACTATCACAAATGCTCATAACCAGAATGATCAAAATGAGGGGGCTCCTCTCTCCTTTATAGCCTTTGCCTCTCTCAATCTCAAGGCTCACCTCCTCTTGTGTGATTCCTCTCTTGCCACGTGTTTCTTCCCTCCTGCGCAGTCCCTTCATGTGTCTGCATGGGCTCCATTTATGCTTCCCCCTTTGGCCCCCTTGGCTCCCCTCTAAGTCACAACGTTGTGCTACTAGGAAGTGACTTTTTATTCTAAAAGTGAGTTATGTCCCCCATCCTCACCTTTTTTTTTATTTACAAATAACTATAGAAGTCAAAAATTGAACAAAATCTAATATTCCAATTAGCCATGGCTAATTAGGAATATTATAGATGTTAAGTGATCCAGCACTACAGGTGCGTAGGGAGCACATGGCGACTTATGCAGTGATATGTAAATTAATGGGGTTTTGGCCAACGGAGAAGGCACTACACGCATGGATAAAGAACCATTGGAAACCTAAGGGAGAAATAGATCGACACCTTGGATCCAAGGGTTTCTTCACAGTTGTGTTTACAAACCTAGTGAATAAAGACAGGGTGTTTGAAGGAGGACCTTACTTCTATGCGGCTGCAGGCCTCTATATGAGGCCATGGGTAATGAACTTTGTTCCAGAGCAAGAAACATTTACATCGGTGCTGGTATGGGTAAGACTATATTCCCTACCTCTAGATTACTGGCTGCCAGAATCATTAAAAGCCATAGGTTATAAACTGGGGCATTTTTTAAAAATATTAGAGGCCACTCTGCGAGGAAAATATACCTCCTTTGCCAAAATATGCATGGAAATGGATCTTTATGGGGCTTTGCTGGATGAAATAATTCTAGAAGTATATGATGAAGATGGGTACAGGCAGTAGATTATGAGCATGTACCCTTCAGATGTCACAAATGCCATGAACACAGGCACCTCCTCAGAGACTGCCCTTTAAGCAAAATGGAGAGCAATATCAAAACAACCTCGGGTAAAGAGACTGAAAGCTTTACCAAGGTGGGGGCAGAGGAAAAGGAGGGAGAAAAAACCAAAAAAAAAAATGAATGAGGAAAAACAACCTAGTCATAATAGGTTCAAGATATTAGAAGAAGAAGAGGGGTATGAAAGAAAGAATCAAGTAATGAAGGACAATCCTGTAGAGAAGGAAAAGGATGAGAGCATGGAGGATAGACCTAATAAAAGCCAACAAAGGGAGGATCAACCAAACATTATGGAACTTGATAGTGACCAAGAGATGACCCCAAGCAAAGTGGGAATGGAGGATCATGAATTGCAGGACATACTGGAAAGGGAGCATCTCAATCTAGAAAAGTTCCTGGAGGAAGGAACAACCAAAGGTGTGGATTTGCTGTCTCAAGATGAATTTAACAAAGTGCAGCAGCTCTTCCTCTGGAGAACATAGGCAAAGTGTGCAGGGGTCAAAAGAAACTATGGTAGTCAGGATAATGGAGGGGTTAAAACTATGGAGGAAACAAGGTGACAAGCTCCCAAGAACTTAGGAAGGAAAAGAGGAAGCAAAAACAGAATGAGCTGCTGATTGAATGTGGAAAACTCATGATCAACTTAGGTAAGATGAAAGACCTAACTAGTTACTCATTTACAAATCTTTCTTAATGAATCTTACAACATGGAATATTAGGGGTCTAGGAAGTAAAATGAAACAAAGAAATCTTAGCAATAGAATGAAAGAAGAAAAACTAGATATGATATTTATCGAGGAAACAAAATGTTCAATAGACAAAATAAGAGAAATACATAGCAAATGGCTGATTAAATATGAATATCTAGAAGTTAAGGCAAACAAAATAGCAGGAGGAATTCTCACAGTGTGGAACCCTCAGAAACTAGGAATCCTAGATGTTGAAGCATCCAGGAACTATCTATCAGTGGTCATCCAACCTTTGGGGCACAAGGAAGTTTATTTAATCACAAATTTTTATGGTCCTCAAAAGCCTAAAGACAAACTTAGGCTTCTTACTTCACTGGAGGAATTAAGAGACAGACATTCGGGTATCCCCTGGATTCTAGGAGGGGACTTTAACATGATCAGGTCCCTTTCAAAAAAAAAAGGTGGAACCAGATCACTAGGTAGAGATTCCACAACTTTTCAGCATTTCATAAACAACATGAGGCTAGTAGCTACAGAGACAAGTAATGGTATCTTCACCTAGAATAATAAAAGGGGAGGAGAGTCTAAAGTGGCCTCAAAACTAGACTTTTTTTTTTTTTTTAAATCTCAGAAGACCTCATCATTACAAGCCTTGACTTGTCAACTATGATACTCCATTTTGGTGGCATGGATCACTAGCCTGTTCAGCTTGAAGAGTCCTTTATAGGAACTCCAAGAAATAGACCTTTCAGGTTTGAAAACATTTGGCTTACTCATCCTGACTTTATCAGCAATATTGAAAAATGGTGGGCAGAGGATATGCAAGTTCATGGCACTAAAATGTTCCTCCTGCATAAAATATTGAGACACATCAAACTCAAGCTTAAACATTGGAATAAGAATGAGTTTGGAAACATTTTTGAAGCCAAAAAAGCAGTTGAGTGGAAGCTACAAGAAATTAACCAAATCCTCATCACAGATGGCTTCAACAAGGAGAGAAAGGAACAAGTTGACCATCATCAACAGGAATGGGAAGGATTATGCAAGCAAGAGGAGATATTCTGGAAACAAAAATCAAGGGTACAATGGTTAAAAGAAGGAGAAAGGAATACACGGTTTTTTCACAAATCTACCATGGATCACAGGTCTCATAACAGGATTTCAAGAATCAAAGATTCTCGAGGAAATCAACTCAATACCCACAAAGAAATAGAAGCTGCTTTGGTTCAACATTTCCAAGGCATAGCTGAGGAACCTCTCTTAGACAGATCACAGTTCATCAATGACTTTACAAAGCACATTCCTAAGCTCGTGACAAGAGAAGACAATTATAATATAAATAGGCTAGTGAATGAAGAGGAGGTTAGTGGAGTCATCAAAGAGATGAAAAATGGAAAAGCGCTAGGTCCGAATGGTTTCAATGTTGACTTCTTTAAAGCATGTTGGGGAATAGTCAAGCACGATATCCTCAATGTGGTGGAGGACTAAAGGAAAAACAAAACTGTTTTGAAGGCACTCAATACCTCTTTCATATCCTTGATTCCTAAGCAGGATAATGCTATGACACCAGACAGATTTAGACCAATAGCATTATGCAATGTGGTGTACAAAATTATTTCCAAAATAATTGCCAATAGGCTTAATCCCCTTCTTCCAACTCTCGTGTTTGAGGAGCAAACTGGATATGTGGAAGGCAGGCAAATTCTCAACAATATCATTCAAGCTCACGAGGTGGTTCACTCACTTAAGAGTAATTGGCAGGCATGAATGGTTATACAACTTGACCTAGAAAAGGCTTATGATAAGCTAAGCTAGGCATACATTAGGGAAGTTGTAATAGCTTATGGCTTTGACCATAACTAGATAAGATGGGTAATGGCCCTTGTAACTACCTCCAGTTTTTCAATCCTGTTAAATGGTTCACCATCCACAACCTTTAAACCTTCGAGAGGTTTCAGACAAGGAGATCCAGTCTCACCCTTCCTCTTTATTCTCATGATGGAAGGGCTAGGCAATGCTATCAAACTTGCCAAAGAAGAGGGCCAAATCCAGGGTCTCAAACTCACCATGAATGGAGATGCTTTGACCCATCAACAATTTGTGGATGATACCATGCTATAAGGTACACCCACGGTCAAGGAAGCTCTCACCTACAAACAAATCATGAACGACTTTTCAATGGATACGGGTATAGAGGTAAGCCTTACCAAATCAAAGATTGTCTTCTTTAATACTGACATTGCTATTCAGAGAAATATATCTATAATTCTAGGCTTTCAAAGAGATATGCTACCCTCCAAATATTTGGGAGTACCTCTAACAGACAAACCTCTGAGCAAGGCAGTTTGGGAGTTTGTGACTAATAAGCTCCATGATAAAATCTGGAAATGGATAAACAGGTCTTTAAATTTAGTAGGATGACTAGTGCTCACAAAATCTGTCCTACAAATTGTCCCCATCTTTATGTTTTCAGCCCTTCCAGCTCCTAAAGGAGTTATGCAACAATGCAGAAATATCCAAAGAGATTTTCTTTGGGGCAAAGGGGAACAGAAAAAAAATGGGCTTTGGTAGCCTGGGAAAAGATCTGTAAACCTAAGACACATGGAGGTTTGGGACTTGATGACCCTGAAATACTAAACAAAGTTTTGGGGGAAAAACTATGGTGGAGATGGCTAAAAGATTCAGCTTCACCTTGGGCCAAAATTTGGAAACAAAAATATGCAAACAATTGGCAAGAAAGGGATCACATTAGAATGTTTGGGCTCATCAAAGGCTCCCACATTTGGAGCAAAGCTTGGGAGAATAGAGCCATTGTTTAGAAACATGGTTTCTAGGAAATAAGAGATGGAAACCTTGCTTGGTTTTGGGAAGATAATTGGCAACATGAACCTAAACTGTTAAGAGAAGAATTCTCCAATCTCAAGAATGATACTGACAACAAAAGGTTACTCAGGGCAAATGACTTCTGGGATCAGGAAAGAAGCGAGGGAAAATGGAGGATATGGAAGAACTTGGTATACAGTGCTGACTCCCTGTTGAAGCCACATGTAGAAGCTTTAACAACCATCTTGGAACAGAGAAAGATTCTGACATCAGCAGATTCAGACCAGCTGAGATGGGGAAAAAACAATGAAGGCAACTTTAACTTCAAAGAGGCCAAGTGCATAGCCCTTGGGCTTGACTTTCCGAACCCTGATTGGGTATGGAAGTACCTATGGCAGAACCAAAGCTGGATGAATATCAAACTGTTCACGTGGTTAGTGCAGCATGAAAAAATTCTGACCTGGGAAAACCTTAGGAAAAGAGGGGTATCCGGTCCATCTAGATGCCAGCTATGTGAATTACAAGAAGAAACTATGAATCACCTACTCAACTTCTGCCCATTCACATCCACCTTGTGGAACAAGGTAGCTTCAATATTAAGACAAACAGACAGAGACATGGGCAGCATTACTAGAACTTTAAAGAAGTGGAGGAAAATTTTCTTTGATAATGAAATAATCAACAAATCTTGGGCTTTAGTTCCAGGCTTTCTAATCTGGGATGTTTGGAAAGAACACAACAACAGAATATTCAAGAACAAGAAAGGTTCTTCCTAGAGCATCATGGCTCATATTTTAAGACAACTCAATGAGATGGTAGGAACCCTCATTAAAAACCCCCTTGAGGACCAACCAAAAGATACAAATGTGCAGATACTACTACATTTGGGTCTTCACGGACTTGTCCCACAGGGCAAAAACAAGTATGTAAATCATATAATAACTGATAAGGATTTTTGGCAGCCTCTCCCTCAGGGTTTTATGAAATGCAACATAGATGGGGCCTCAAAAGGAAACCCGGGCATGGCTGGGTATGGAGGAGTAATAAGAGATGAGAAGGGTTGCATAAAAACCATATTTCATAGTCATATGGGGAAAGCCACTAATAATATGGCAGAGCTCATGGACCTTGAGCAATGCTTAGAAATATTGAGGGACTCAAATCTTCATAATACCATAATTGAAGCTGATTTCAAATTGATTATTAATTCGGTGAAGAAAATTTGCTATGGCGCAGCTCCAGATAAAGTATCGAGACATTGGCAGTTTCTACAAGTTTTTCGATGGATTCAATCCCACCTGCAGAACATGAGATCCCTTAGTTTTACTCATATGCGTTGAACAACTAACAAATTAACGAATATATTAGCCAATGAAGGTGTACTCTGTGCTAAGAGCAATAAAAAATATGACTGGACAGAGACCCCCCAAGGTAGACTGAGGGAAGAGTGTCCAGACAGGCGAATGTGGACAGGGAGTTCTATCAGAGCAGGGGAAACTAGTAGGATGTAGACTAATGGAACCAGAGGAATTTCGGTCTATATGGTGAAGCAATGAATGGAAATATGCGAACATGATATTTGGTCTTCGGGTGGGAATATGTACCCGGAACTCTACAAACCCAAGGTTCACGGGCGGGAATATGTACCCAGAACTCTACAAACCCAAGGTTCTTGGGTGGGATTCAATATATAGGACAACTCTTTTTATGAAAACGAAAAACACTAAAGATCGCCTTTTTATTAGCAATATCGAGAGCTTAGTTAACGTGTTGGCAAATAGGCGAAATAGAGGCAATCCTAGGAATTTCGCATGGCAAATAACAAGGCAGTTATCATGCCAAACAAACCCGAAATTTAATTAAACAGTGGCTTTATTAAGCTTCGGGTCCAAAAGCATTGTTAATTACCATGCAAGTTTCTCAGCTTGGTTGGGATCGCCTGCATCTGGTGGATTTTAGGTGGATTACATGCTCAAGGGTTATCCTCCCAGGCGGACCCGAAATCTTTATATTGTTGTCTCTATATCCTTATCAGGTTCGATTCTAAGATTAAAGGGTTTGCATGTTAGTTGTCCGAAATATATCCTCGACCGTAAGATCTCTTAAAGCGGATCGTGCAGTCTTGGCGAAATATTGTTTTATGGAGGTCTTGTTGTAATGTTTTGTGGGCCCTTTGGCTCAGCTTCCAAGGCTATGTGTGGCTTGATAGCTTTATGGCCCACATCTCCTTTGGGTACATTATACTTTATGTAATTTGTTTTTATGATATAGTTAAATATAAGGACCGACTCTTGCTTCAACATAAAAAAGAGGAGATCCCATAACTGCCCCACATGTTTGTTCATAGATTTCTCCCATGAAATTGAAAAATGTGGATTTAAGACAAATTTCTATCAACTCGGTTATGTCAGGATCATTAATATTACATACAACTTCCATAGCTCTATCAATGGGAATGTTGGTATAAAAGGGACTTCACATCGAAACTTAAAAAATATCATTTTCAACAAGCCTTAGATCTTTAATTTCATTGATAAAGTAGGTGGAATCTTTGACGAAATAACTTGTATTACTAACTATTGGTTCAAGATTAACAACAGGGTGTTTAGCAAGATGGTATGTAGGTCCACCAATACTATTGATAATGGATCTAAGGGGAACCCCTTCCTTGTGGATTTTTGGTGCTCCATAGATCCTTGGTGTATATGGATTACTTTCTATCAACTTTTTATTATCATGTTCATTAATAGATTTCATATAGTTGCATACATATTTAGAAATGTTATTTAAAGGATTATTATTTAACTTTCTATAACACCCACTGTCGTTGAGATGGTCTAACATTTTATCATTATAATCATTCCTATTCATAATTACTATAGCTCTGCTTTTGTCAACTCTCAAAACAACAATGTTAGGCTTGTTATTCAAGGCTTTTAGAGCTATGTATTCTTGCTTAGAGATATTGCTTTTGGGGTGTTTAGCTTTCATGAGGATAATGGAGCAATCTTCCCTAATTTGTTCTTTAACATTAACCGATAAATCTTTAATACCGTACTCAATGTACTCAATGTTACACATGTTGTTTTCTATTGGAATGTTGTAAGGAGTAATAACAAAATTCAATCCTCTTTCTAAAATATTGAGGGTGTGTACATCTATTTGGGTGTTAGACAGATTGAAAACAAGCTTACTAGAAAGGCTATCATCGTTACAAACGACAGTGGTGGGTGGATTGATGATAATGGAGGGATGATATTCAATAGGATTGAGGCATGATGAATTGTTTTTTATTGGAGGAGAAAGTTGGGAACTGAGCGACAATGTAGTATACGAATGTGAATGGAGAGAATTAGATAAAGGTTGATTTAGTTTATTAGTGGAAGAATTGGCGTTCAGTAACAAAGTTTAGGTTTGAGAATAGTCGAAACTGTGAGGAGGATCAATGTTACTCAACGATGTAAGGGAACAAGTAATGTTATTTGAGGTAATCAACGAGTTAGAATTGGACAGCCGTGTGAGGGATGTATGAGAGTCGATTTTATCGTTTAAAGTTCATGAGTCAGATACGATTGAGTTTAAACTCTCGACATAGGTATAGCTGCAATTAATATTAATTAATGATTCATTGGTAGGTTCTATACGTATTATTAAGTTTAAATTGTCCTCGCGGTTGTTTTCGTTATTTATCAATGCATCTTTGGTAGACTGTATACATGTTATCGAGGATAAACTCTTCTTAGAAGAGCAATTGTTCTTATTATCTCCCAACATTTCATTTGTAGATATGCAATTGTCAAATAATTTGCTATTAGATGTGGCTTCAGATGGATTGTTAGAATCAAGGTGCACCTTGAGATTAGTAACTAATGAATTATAATGTTTAGTGGCTGATAAATTGTATTGAATGGTATAATTTAACACTGATATTTGTGAGGAGTTGATCATAGAGTTAGATATATGATTATTCATGGCATTAAGCTGAGAATTAGGGAAACTTGAAGTTTTATTTATTAGTATGTTGAATTTTATGGATTGCTTAATGCTAGATAATTCATCAATTTTTAGAGTTTTAAGGACAGGAGAAGCATCAATGCTTTCCCACAAAGAAGGTTTGATTTAGATGGCTAAAATAATATCTAATTAAATAACGTTTTTGGATAATGAATCTAATATAAATATGGTTTTATGATTTCTAAGTGCACTAATGCCTGTATGGCTTTGAGAAAAATATGATTATTTCTAGGGTTCCTAAGGTTGTGATTGATGCTAGCGAACACAAGAATGACGAAGGAGTCTTGACAACGTTTTAAGAAAGTAAGATCAAACTTTCACTTAGAAATTTGTAACTCGAGTCGTTCAAAATTACGAACTTCTTCAATTTTCTCTCTTCTGTATAGGGTTATGATTTCATAATTTAGACTTTTGCGATTATTTTTGTGTGTAGAATTTGTTTCTAGATCCATCGTATAAGAGTTGATCGTATTATCGATGTTTCAAACCATCATATGTGGTTTATCATCAATATTTAAATTGTCTAAATATTCCAACATTCTATTGTGAGGTCAATAAACTATTTTTTGTTTGATACTAGAGTAGATTAACCACCAAGGTATGTGTGCAAGGCTCGCCAACACAAGCAAAGTTTCACTAGGATGAAGAAATTAAAAGGGGAATTAATGAGATGTGGATATAGCTTAAATTAGATGTTAAGCCTATCAAAAAAAGGCCCTACAAGTTGAACCCAAGAATCAAAGAAATGTTGAAAGTGGAGATAGATGAAATGCTTATAGATTAATTGATTTTCCCAATAGAAGAGTCAAATTGGATTAATGCAATAGTCATTAAGGATAAGAAGGTAGGGAAAGACACAATGGTCTATGTGGATTTGTGGGGATAGAATGCTACTTATGTTTATAACCTATTCCATACCATTTTTAATAGCAAGGTGTTACAACTAGTTGGAAACAAGGCCTAATTATTCATTAATGACTTCCTAGGATATCATTAAGTGTGGATAGCCAAAGAAGACAAGACTAAAACAACCTTTGCCATTGAGTGGGTTTCCTATGCTTACAATGTAATGCCATTTGGGCTAAAGAACATCATGGTAGTGTTTTCTGTGATAGTAATAATAACCTTCATAGAAGTCACACACAAGTTCCTATAAGTGTAGTTGGATGATTGGGCTATGTATACTTTTATGAAAGGATCACATTGTGATGTTGCAACTAGTGTTATAAAGATGTTGAAAGCTACAAATCTATATGAACCTTGAAAAGCGCATATTATGCACACCATTTGGCATGTTATTAGGTCACATTGTCTGCAAGGATGGGGTATTGGTGCATCTAGCCAATATAATGGTGATTGTCAATTTTGAAGCACCAATTAATGTCATACACCGAGGTCAACTCTAAGCCACTTGGGGTATTGATAAAATATTATTGAGAGGAATGCATCTAGCATAACACCATTAAAGTGTTTACTAAGGAATATTGAGGAATTTGTTTGGATTACAACATGTGAAACATCCCTGGACATTTTAAAGGAGAAGCTAGTAAGTGCACCAATATTATTTTTCCTAGATTATATTATTGAGCTTCACATATGTGGTAATGCCTTGGGCATTACCTTGGGGGCCATATTAGTGTAGGATATGGAGGGAAATCCAGATCACACAACATACTTCACTAATAGGAAAGTATCAAAAGACAAGCACAACTACACCTCTATCAATAGGGAAAGGTTGGTAATGGTGTATTCATTGCAAAAATACAAGCATTACCTATAGGGAGGTTTCTTTAAATTCTTTACAAACCATTTTTCACTCAAGTAACTAATGAATAAACTTATTTCGAAAGGTTGGATATACAGGCGTTTGTTATTATTTAGGTATTGACTTTGAAATCACAATGAAGTTTGGGTAGACCAATGTCAAGCCAAATGACCTTTTTGGTGTGGAGATAAGACAATCTAAATAAATACTAGATGACCAATTACTAGATTATGATTTATTTAGGATAGAGGTAGTCCCAAACCATGTGTTAGACATCATCATTTTTCTCAATAATGGAGTTGCCCCATATCAATACTCGACCATCCATTTAATGAGGTAGGTTAGTTGTACAAATTTGATGTGGATTCTATGGGAGAATCATAACAAGGTAGTAGGAGGTCACTATTGAGGAAAGACCACCACAATAAAATTGTTGAGGCATGATTGTGGTGCTTTATGGTATTCGAAGATGCTAACGAATATGTTAAATGATGTGATGTCTACCAACAAATTAGATAATCCTAGGAGAGTTGAGCTATTATCACATATAGTGGTTACGTTTCATCCCATTGAGAACTGGGTGGCATACTTTATTAGGTTCATTAATGCATTAGCTAAGCACTTAGGTACTTAATACATCATCACTACAATTAACTATTTTATAAGAGGGGAAGAAAGGACACCAACCTTGGATTGTAGCATGAATACAACCACAAGAATTATCATTGAAAACATTATATCCAAGTTCAAGTGTACTAGGAATTTGCCAATTTATCATGGCAATCATTTCATGCATGGCACTATTACAATCTTTAGTCAATAAATTATGGTGGAAGACCATGTTAGTAGTCCCTACCATTTGCAACCTAGTGAGGTTGTTGAAGACTCTGATAAGATATTGAAATTGGGCTTGATGAGAGTTTGTTCCATTAATCAAGATTATTGGAATGAGAGCATACATGTGGTGCTATGGACATACTAGATCATGAACAAGAAACTAACTAAGTACACCTAGTTTAGTTTGGTCTATGATAGAGAAGCAACAATGACTAAAAATTTCCCAGACCAAATTTTTCATTGCGCAAGCTAATAAGATGTTGGAGGAAGAGTATAACAAACTATGAAAAACTCCTTTTTTCCAGACACTGATTTGGACCCTGTTCTAGAATCGATCTAACAACACTATTTGGTGTTTTAATATTCTCCAATCCTATCATGTTCAAATGTAATGCTTAATTATGAGGCAAATAATAACAGTGTTGTTTCCTCTTTTATTTATTTATTTATTATGTATTTCACGTAACTAATTCTTTTAACATTTAATAAAGCAGTAGTCTATAACGCGACTTTTTGAAAGCCTTTTTGGCGAAATTTTCTGGTCAAAATCCGGCAGCCATTCATTGGAATCCCAAGTTTGATAGCTAGTTTTTGCACAATCAATGGCTCCCAGGGGTTTTCCAGGGCGCTGAATCCAAATATGCAGTTAAAAAACCATTTTAACTGCTAAAAATCAAGATTTAACCTCATTTCTTCCGCCGGATTCCGTCACCGGAATCTCCAAAAAGTCGCATTATAGACAACTCCTTTAATAAAACTTTGTTAATCATTTTCAAACTAATAAATTTAATAAAAGTTATTAAAAAACACTTTTTATTTCCATAGACTACTTTTAACAATGGTTGAGGTACAACTTTCTCTCAACATTACCCTACATTGGTACAACTTTCTCTCAACACTACCCTACATACAATTTAGGGTTGTTATGCTTTATAAATATGTTTTTTCAATTTCTTTTACATATACAAATACAATCAATAATAACAATCTTAAGAAATATTTAATTATATAGGTTTTTAAATAACATTAACACTATAAGGTGTTAAATAGCTATAATTTTGTTAAAGCCAAAAAGATTGAAGTGCAAAATTGTTGAAAATATATAAAATATTTCATATAAAATATTAAAAATATTATTATAATTTTGGAGAAGAAGGAATCTTGCTTGGTTTTGTTTTTTTGTTTTTTGGGTTTTCTAGTTAAGTATCACCCCATCGTAGGAGAGTTTTGATGTTTTTATTATAATATTTTATTGTTTTTTTCTTTAGTTTTAGTTTTAGTTTTTATTTTTTTTTAGAAAATAAATATATTTTACTAATTAATAGTAGTAAAAGACATTTGGATGAGCCTAGTGTATGCCCTAAAACTGCTGCTTCTGGTTGGCCCTTCTTTTTTGAACGCAAGGAAACAAATTAATGACCTAAGACTCAGAAGCATTTGGCAGGGGTGAAAGCTTACCTCTTATGAACCACTTGCGGGTTATCCCAGGTGACAAAGTTTTCCTTAAATAACTGTGATGAGTCAACCTACATTTGCTGATAGCAGCCAAAGGTAACTATCTTCATTCTTGACTTGACAACTCAATCATGATAAGTTTTCTCACCATTTAAAAAAAACAAAAACACTCGAAATTACTAGTAGAATTTTGGATTAAAATCCTGCATTCGCGGTTAACAACTAGAGATGGTTGTCCTCACTGCTGGTTTGACAACTAAGTTTTGATAGGTTTTAAAAAATAGTCATTTTAACATTAATTTCTTTAGCCATGCAATGAAAATGCCAAATATGGTTCACAAACGAATTAACGCAATCCAATTATTGCGAAGTATATTACTCGCGAGGTATATTACTCACTCATAAGATGATCTATTTGACATGTTAGGATTAGTTAGAGTTAATCAAATTATTAAAATAATTGCAGGTAGACATGCATTTTATTATATTTATCACTCATTGATTGAAATGGGTTGCCATTTTCTCCCCCTTCTAATATCATAAGTTATGGATAGTTCCACAAGAGTACTTGGGATAAGTAACTAAGAAGAAAGAAAAAGTACTATATTGAAGTGTTTAATCCCACTCATAATCATCAACCAAAGGCATACATTGAGGCCAATATCCCTTGGAGAGCCAAAATTCTTATTGCTCAGTTAAGGATTAATTCTCATCAACTCCGTTGTGAAACAGGGGGTTGGAAAATGCCAAAAGAAGTGTGGGAGGAAAGAGTATGCATTTTTTGTTCCTTCGAAAAAGTGTGAACATAAAAACATTTCATTTTAGAATGTGAGGCCTTCAAAGACATGATGGAAAGTTATGAAGATATGCTGGCAACTAGCTCTTGGGATAATCTATTTAGCGAGGGGTTTGTTGAGAAGCTAGGAGCATTTATTGTGAAGCTTCACAGAGAAAGGGCAGAATACATCAAGCAGATGAAGAAACAATCTGTCCCATATGCTATCTGATGCAGGAGCATCCAGCTCACAGTGACGAGGCAGAAAGACTCCAACCAGGTTCACGAGCGGGACACCGAATTGTCAGATTCTGTTGGAAATAATTTTTCTTTTTATTTTATTTTACAAATCAGAAACAGTTAAATGATTTACTTTCCAGTTAAGTTTATTGATTAGTTTCATTGTCAATCGAAGGGTAGTTTCTGTAATTAGGGAGAATAATTACTAATTGCTTTTACAAGTCTTAACATATTTGAGCAGTTACAGTTACAAGTAGAAACAGAAACATGTAACTGATTTTGTAACAGAAAGAGACAAACTGCAAGCCCTAACTGCAGACAGGGGCTATAAAAGCAAAGCATCCATGTAAAGAAAGGGTCTTTTTTTTTTTTTTTTCAATATAGAACAAGTTGAGCAATAGAGGAATAAAATCATCAAAGCATTCAAGAGTATTTAAGAATACTGTCCATCTATTAAACTGTAAAATTGATCTCTCGCACATAATTATTGAAATCCTATATTTCTGTAAATTAGATGTACCATTATAATTTCTGCACGAATATGAATTGTAACCAGAACTGTTGCCAAACAAGCACACAGAAGTTTCGTTGAAGAATCATTATTACAAAATCGAGACCGCACGCAAGCAACCAATTCCAATACAATAACCAACGCTAGCAACAAAGTACAATGATAAACGAAGGCTAGAGGTATCTAACAAACCATTTTCCTTTTCCTTTCAAAAGAACAATTATATTTACATTACTCAGAAATACTACAACATAGTCGAAAATCAAAGAGTGAAATTCCCTTAAGGGTTACAAAAACGATTACAACCAAAATCAGAGTAAAGTTCGCTCAGTCGTTGCAAACAGATAGCAGAAAGACGAAACCCTCGTTAGGGTTTAGTTACAGACCACAGGGAAAACAAAACCCTCGTTAGGGTTTGATTGCAGATACAAAACCAGTCGTTGAAGCCACATAACAACAGAGAACGCATCCCAGACAAGCGACGACAAGCTTATAAACCAACTGGCTCAAACAGTAAAGAACAAACGACTCATAAACATAATGGAGACTTCGAGACAGGCTAGTTAAACAGGTTCCAGGCCTACCAACATTCACGCTAACACATATCTCTGGAGATGGGAACGTGCACCCTCCGGGCCACTGTAACAGACCTGCAACCAACCAACAAAAACGAGTCAGGGTTCTATATACCACGAGGAGCGAAACCCTTGAACAGAGAGGCGAAAACAGCATAACAGAATAGAGAGACAAGCGGGAAAGGAAGCTCACCTGGAGATTGCGTGAGGAGCGACCCAAAAACCGAACCAGAGGACGCCATAACAAACTGAAGACCAGAGGAGCGGATGGGTTTAGACCCAGAACGAAAAGGGAGTAAAAACTGAAGCATAGAACAAATTATTACCTGTAGCAGAGGTTGGACAGACGTCGCCATAGATCCTGTCGAACAGCAGAGCATTCCCAGCATTCAAATCCAAGAATCGTTGCCAAAAATATACGAGAGCCAAAGACCAGAATGGTAATAGTATACACAGAAGTGGAGTAGAACCAGTCGAGCACCAGCACTAAACCATTAATAGTCACAACAAAGTATAACTAGAACCAGAGCTTGAATACACCCATTCCAAACAAAGAAACCAAGCGAGCAGGCGACTTACCAAAGTTTAACGAGAAAAGCCAGAGCCGAACACAGTCGAGGTATAGAGGAGAACAGGCAGGCAAATGCATAAAGGAAACCTCTATCCGCAACCAGAATCAGCACACAGCTAACCCACAACCATGAAGTTGTGACTCAGAACCAACGGAAGCCAACTACAACGCATTCGAAACAAAATCATAGTGCAGAGCTCTAAACCCTCAGACCGAAAGCGAACATGACCAGAATGATCGAGAAACCGAGTTAGGGTTAGGGAAATACGACTACCAAAGCGGAAGCACTGTGAATTTACGCCGGTCATTAAATGTTCAGCTACCAACCAATTGCGCGGGAAAAAGAACGACACCAAACATAACCACGTAAGCGCCCAAGTGGCATACCTAAAGTGTAAAGTGAACGACAGAGAGGGCTGGGTCCCATCAGAGTGGTATCAGAGCAGTTGAGTTGAAAAGATTTGGGAGAAATGGATATAGACAGACGAGGCAGAGGTGCCCGTAAGATGGCAGATGAGGCGTTGAGGGAAGAACTCAGAGTTCTTACTGCTCGATTAGAAGCAGTAGAGGCAGGCAGAAGGAGAGATCCGGAATTAGGTGATGTGAGTGATGAAGAAGTGGGAGCACCGGCAGGAGGGGATGACGGTGACACGCCAGAAGTAAGACTGTTAAAGTCTGTATTATTGTCAAATAGTAAACCAAAACCAGAGTTGCCGACTTATGATGGCAGTTTATCGATTGATGTAGTATTAGATTGGATTAGTGAGATGGACAAGTACTTTGAATGCGAAGAAATTAGTGAAGACCGCAGGGTCAAGTTTGCAGCGACAAAGCTGAAGGGACACGCCACCCTGTGGTGGGACAGTGTCCAGAATGAGAGAAAGAGGTTGAACAAGCCTCTGATAAAGACCTGGGCAAGGATGGTAGCAAAATTGAAGGGCAGATTTCTGCCAAGAGATTACCAGATTGCGTTGCATAGGCAAGTTCAGAATTTGAGACAAAGAGGTCTGACAGTGAAGGAATATATGGAGGAATTTTACCGAGTAAACTTGCGAGCAGGATATACAGAGGATACATCAGAGAGGACAGCCAGATATGTGAATGGGCTGAGGATGGAAATTTTAGACGAAAAAAGTATTTTGTCTCCCAACAATACGAAGGAGGCATATCAGAGTGCAGTTAAAGCAGAAGAAAAGCTTAACCGAAGACAGAATGCCCGGAGAGGACGTGGGTCTAACAGAGGAAGAGGCCAGTCCTATGGTAGGGGCCGGACTGCCAGCAACAGCGAGGAAGCCAGCAGTTCGAAGACTTCGGGAACAGTAGAGAGAGGAGATGGAACGAGGGGTAGCAGATCGTTTCAGCGTGGTAGAGGAACTGGTCGTGGAAGGGGAACTGGATACCAGTGTTATAGATGCCACAAATGGGGACACCGCTCTTTTGAGTGCCCAGAGACAGATTCTACTGGACAACGAGGCGCATATATGGCACAGCCAGAGGAAGCAGCAGCACCTCCTCAAGAGGCAGAAAATGCCCCAGAGACAGGAGAAGCGTTAGTGCTGCATAAGGTGTTGGTGAAGCCAGTGGATGATAGTATTGAACAGACGCAACGAAAAGCTCTGTTCAGAACAGTTTGTAAAGCACAAGGTAAGTGCTGTAAAATGATAATTGATAGTGGGAGTACTGACAATCTAGTGTCAGTCGAGATGGTTGAGAAGTTGGGGCTGAAACGTCTGAAACACCCCACTCCATATCGAGTTTCGTGGTTACAGAAAGGACACCAGTTGCTGGTGGATGAACAGAGTGAAGTGGAATTCCAGATTGGGCGTTATAAAGACAAAATTGTTTGCGACATTATGCCAATGGACGTGTGCCACATTTTGTTGGGCAAACCTTGGCAATATGACAGAAAAGTGACACATGATGGGGTACTGAATTGTTATAAGTTTGAAAAAGACGGGGTTAAACATACCCTTGTGCCCATCAGAGAGGAGAAAGAGGCAGTTGAAGGAAATGAACCAAAGGCGTTACTTATGAACGGAAAACAATTTTTGAAACAAGTTGAAAACAATGAGATGAATTTTGCTGTAGTAAGAAAGACTTTTATTCTTGTTAAATACTTTAGAATTAGTGGATTGTTAATCCAAAAAAAGACTTTCATTCTTGTCAAATACTTTTGAGTTTTTTGCCATGCTTTTCATTAGTGCTACATATTTTTGAATTCTAGGTTATTAACTTAAAAACAAAACCATCAATAAAAAAAATTGAAAAAAAAATACCGACTATTTCTTTAGGTTAACAAAGACAGGGCCATAAGTAAAGAAAATGGGGTTTGAGAGGTGTACAAACCAAAAACGTTGTTGTAAATATAAATCGAAGGTAATTGAAAATTGGATTTACCCTAAAGATGAAACCCACAATTACAATAATATTTTGTAAAGTCAGAAATATAATATACACGCTCTAGACTTGAGACTTCATTGTTGACGAACCAAACCATGAGAAAAATAAAAGAGTAAAGTGTTGACTAACCAAACCATGAGAAAAATAAAAGGGTAAAGTGGCAAAAATTTTGCTTTCCTCGATGCGTGCCTGTGGCTCTCTATTTCGTCTCAGCTGTCTTGTGGCTCTCGCTCATTTCGTCCCAGCTTCGTCTCTTTGTCTCTCTTCGTGGAAGTTGAGCAAGAAGTGAAGCACAAACTCAAAGATATTATGCAGAAAACAAGCAGAGGGGTAAGGATCGACTCCTGACGTGTAAGCGCCTGATCATTGACCCACTCGATTGGTTGATCTGGTAGATATTGTAGGTTTCTGTCACCGGTGAAAATTCGATGGATTATGAGTATTTATTTAAGGTATATCGTTCGGTGCCCTAAAATTGGTTGAAACAATTCCAATTGGGAGGGCTTTTGCGACCCAAGGACGAGGGTGCTCTGAGCTACATACATCTAACTGGGCCTGGGAAGCGGTGCTCTGAGCTACGTACATCTAATTGGGCCTGGGAAAGGGTGCTCTGAGCTACATACATCTAATTGGTCCTGGGAAGGATATGCAGAGGGGTACAAGGTAGCGGCCATGGATAGTCTCGTCTCTCGCTATCAGGTAGCTTCACTGTTTCCTTTTTTGTTATTTTGATTTGGCCGTTTGCATTTATTTTGTATGCGCACATATACACCCCAAAAAATAAAATAAAAATTGAAAGAGCAAGGGGACTGAGCCAACCATTAAACCGAATTCAAACATCTAACTTAAGAGATGCTCTCGATTTTCTTAACCCCGTCGACAATTGGCATGGCTCCTGAAGCACATCCATATCTGCGCAACTTGTCGTTATAACGTGCCATTCGCGGGTGTATTTCATATAAAATGAACTTAACTAGGTGCAGCACCCCCGGATTAAGCCATAATCTTTATTTGCTCCCAACTGACATAGGGCTACATTGTCCCAGTGTAATTTATCCATATTGCAGTGGTGCAGCACACTCGGCTTAAGCCATTAAATCTTTATTTGCTCCCAGTTAACATGGGGTACAATTTGCCAGTGTAATTTATCTATCGTTTAGTGATGATGTATGTAAAGTGACTGACGATATCTGTAAAGTAGACGACGAGGAAGAGTTAAGATGCAATACTAACATGTTTTATTGGAAAACTTTTTCCGTCCGTGGCTGATGAAAATGTTAGATATAGTAGGGTGGCATCCACTCTACCATGTAGGTTTAGGGTCCTGTGCACACATGGTTCCATGATAATTAAACCAATGATCCGATGGGATGCAATCAGTTATCTCCACCACTGTACAAAATACAGACATAGGTCATGTCGAAAATATATCTCAGCTTATTCTATGGATCAATATGACAGACGACCTGGAATCCTGAAACGGATGCCTAATTTGAAGTTTGAACAGAGTGGGTTCTCTTGGTGGGTGAAGATTCTTCAGTTAGTTTTTACTGAAGAAACCCTGCTAACAGTTCACTCTGTTTTAATGTGTACCTTGGTATATTGAAGTAAAAAAGAAAATAAACTAATGAGTCTATGGGTGCTTCTACAGCCAGTGAGTTACTTGGATAGTGTCAAACTGCAGAGCATGTTGAGATGTGACTGTCCAGCCCACTTAGAGAAAGGATTGAGCTTTGCCTAAATAGTTCAAAAGCACCGTCAAGAACGTCAGAGTAGATTTGATTTTGAAACTTCACAAGGTATCATTTCTCATTTAAGGAAACTATTTTTTTTGGAAAGTAATCTTCCTTTGACAATTGATAAAACAATATTTACATGGCTGTCAATACAAGCAACAATTTGTTATGGCATCAAAGGCATTGACATATTATAATTTGGTACCTTTCTTTGCGGAATGAATTCAAGATGGTATACAATCTAGTAGGAGAATGATATCTATGTGGCTTGTTTGCTTCCAAACCAACAGTGGGAAGCCTTTTAAGAAGGAAAGACATCGAGAGCAATGGGAGTGTTGGATTTGTAAAACAACTGAATACACAATGCACCAGAGATGTAAAATATGAAATTTATTATCAAATAGAGTGGTTGGATACAATGGAGATCCCTTAAATTACTTCAATTAGGTAGCTGTTACCTAATTATCCTAATTATTTTACTAACTAATGATCACTTATACCTAATGTCTCTTTATTAAAGTTAATAATAATGTGACTGTATTACATAGGACTTCAGTATTGAAGTTTTAATACTCCCTGTTATCACTTGAAAATATACCACAAGACTGCAATTATCTCGAGACTCATAACAATGATTATCGAATGATAACTAGTAAGCAATCAGCCCAAAGGACACTAGCTGACTGCTTCTCTGTTTGGATCGGTGCTTTCCCAATCTCAGGTGCATCCCTAGTAGGCTAGTTCTCATGCACTGAAAATCATTTAAAAATCTGCGTGTCAATACATAAATCAGAACATAAAAAAGGTAATTGGATTGCGTACATTAATACTTGAATGTAATGAGAGAAATTTTATCTAGCACAACAATGTATGTGAAGAAAGAAACAAAGAAAGAAAATGCACTCTAGGTGACTGATATGATCAAAATAGTGGCATGAAAACTGTCCACACTGTTGCATAAGATATAAAATATTGCATCAACAAGCTGAACAACTGTGAAAAGAGTATAATCAAACTTTAACTTTATATTGGTGATGAGATTGACTGCATCATGGAGACAAAATACAAGATTGATCAGAATAACATGCTTTACACAGAGTATAGGCAGCAAGAAGTAGAATAGAGAATGGGAAATAAGTGCCGTTGGTTGCTCACTTGAAAATTCTCTTTCTCACAATGATCCTGTGCCCTTACTTTATAGATCTCATTCTTCCTAAAGGAGGTGCTTAGCCCATGCAAGAGACATGCACTCTCCTTACCCTCTCACGTGCATGCTCATCTGCCCTTCTTAACTCAAACTGAAGTAAAGTGAAGTTGCCCTATTCAAACCACATGCAGCTTGAATGTGGTTAAATGCATTGAAGATGACTAAACTGAAGCCCAACAAGGCTTCTTTCTCATGCAAAACTCCACCATGCTCATCTGCACTACCTCATGCATGCTAATTTGTTAAATTATGGTATGTTCTATGCTTAGAGCAGTTTACTTCAAATCTTTTTATTGGCCACTGTTTAGCAATCACATAAACATCTTTAAGTAAAGTGCAGATAGAACATTAAATGATCGACAAAAAACAAACCAAGACAAGAGACACAAGATGTGGCGGCTAGCTAGGGAGAAACCCCAATGCGGGGAAACCCTTTGATCAATTCTTCTTTAATCTTCAATAGTTCAGCAGAGAGAAATAATACAATTCAAAACTCTGTAATTTTATAACAGCAGCAGCAAACCCTAAATCAACAAAGTCAAACATGGTCGAAACAGTCCCGGATTGACTTCTAGTCAACTTGAAGAACTTGGTCTTCAACAACTATTTTTGGCAGCCCAAAACAGTCTGCAATACGCAGTCAAACACCAGTCAAAGTTCAACAATCTGTGGTCAGCCCTAACCAGTCAATGCTGGTCAACTTTCAGGTCAACGCTAGTCAACTTTCAGGTCAACACTGGTCAACTTACAAGTCAACACAGCCCCTAAAAAGTCAGCACAGGCCAGCCCTTGCTCAACGCTCCATAAAACAACCCAGCACTTGGTCAACGCAGCCCAGAAAGTCAACATTGCCCTAAATAAGTCAACGCTGCCCTAATTCAGTCAATGCTGCCCTAATTCGTCCTTCTTCTTGCACATGTGAGAGAAGCTGCTCCTTTGCTGGCCCAATAAGATGAGGAGAGAGAAGATGAGTTGAGATGAGATGAGTTGATAACGAATCAACCCCACTTGTACTTATATGATTTGCTGGGCATGTGTGCCACACATTTAGCTGCTGGCCAACCTTGACAATTTGTCAAGTAAATACAAATAAATTCATATCTCCATAAATACTTGTCGGAATCGGATGATCTTTAGATCAATCCTACACCTCTTGACAAGAGGAATCTAGGAAAAATATCCGTTGCCATAAATAAGGTGACCTACATGGAGTTTGGCCCTAGTTGCCAATTTTAACATAATTGCAGTCAACTTAACTGGAGATGATTGGGCATAAGGTCATGTTGAAGATGTAACTAGGTTTAGTCTTCATAATTAATATATATATATATATATCATTGATGTATTTATTATAATTTTGTCATGTTCTTGATGCTAGAGTCAAGAATTTTAGTTGGAGTCAAGAAATTTTATTTATGTCATGTCCCATTTGGACATTTAAAATAAAGAAAATTTGAATTATTTATTATGAGTCATAAGTCCACAAGATGACCAAGTCGGGCCTCCTTGGACAAGTCAGTCTAGCCCTCCAAGTGACAACTATTCGATCCTCCTGGAGAGCTATATATAAGAGACAAGTTCGACCCATTTGGAGCTCATTCAACCAACACACAAGAAGCATATTTGAACCTAACGAAGTAGAAGAAGAAGCTGAGTCAAAGGAGAGGGAATACAAGTAAAAAAAGAAGAAGAATATTCTCCTCGTGGACCCAATTTTTGACTACTACAGTTCGCACTTGTGAGAGGTTTGTTTTCTATGGAAGAGGCAGAAATTCTCTAAGGTAACAATAGGCTGAAATTGGGCCCTAGTTGCAGGTCCGAAGTTTGACTAAATTTGAAGCAATTTGACTAAGCATTGACCTTGACTTTGGAGGTGACTTCGAGGAGGGTTTGACTTGGTATCTTGTGGTAGAAATTAGAAAGGTAAATTTTTTTTCTTTATGATAATTACTTGTGATGTCTTTTAATTCTTATTATCTTTCTTATGTTCCTTTTTATCTTAATTCATCAAGCAATTACTAAAACCAAAACATAAAGGTTAGGGACACTAGATATAGGCACTCAACTAGGGCTAAAATTCCTATATAAGGGAAACGCAGTCAAAAACTCTTCCTTTAGTAATTCAAAATGAGATGGACCAAGACCCTAGACCAACATACCTTTCTCCTCCACCAAGTCAGCCTTTCAAGATGATATAGTAATCTCTTCTTATCGAGTAGCTTTAGCCCAACAACAATCCAAAAGTTCCACTTCCCAGCGATAGATTTTCGACCCCCAACAGCAAAATTTCGGCCTCTTACTTACTGTAGGAGTTCGATCCCTTCAGCAACTGCACAACTTCACACGTGTGGGAAAAAGAGAGAGAATTTCGACTTTTTAGCTTGAGAGAGACCTCCTCCTTCTTTGCTATCCTTCTTCTTGTTGAAATTCACACTTTTTCCGCCTCCAGAAGTTGTGCATCTAACTTGTTGTGAGTGAGTGACAAATGAGGTTGAGTTGCTGCCTTTATATAGTGATTCCAATGCCCATTTTAGGCCGACTTGTCCAATTTTGAGGTTGACTTGGTGGAGGAGGCCTAATTGACCTATTTTACACTAAAATGAATTTCTTCTTTGACAAATAAATCCCAAGAAGGGTTCTTTACATTATGACATGGATAAAAACACTTGACATAAACCCTAGATGTCTTCAATGGAGACTTGACCTAAAAGCAATTGACCCAAGCATGAAACCCATGCTTTAATAAGTCAATTTCTTTAATAATAAAATTTCTTTTTCTTTCTTTCGATAAATAAATTACATCATGACAATTATGAAGACCGAACCTAGTTACATTCTTCATCACTCCCTCTTAACTGGGGAGATATTCGTAATTACAAATATATAGAGGTACATGGAAGATCTCCAAAATGAACTACAAAGAGTTCTAACATACTCAGTGCTGCAGACTAGTAACCTAACCAGGGTATTCTATCTGGGTGGGACTAAGATGGACTCAAGCTGACAGCCAGTCTAGGTACCATCATGCTTACTTGCTAACGATCAACCCAAGGATCTAGGTGCATATCCAAGGTCGGAGCTCCATGACCAATGCCACCCTCCCTCTTCGGGATCTAGACATCAACACATAGGCCGGCCAGATGTTCTCCCAAGCTTTCGCTATTAGATGCTTCATCTCTCTCTAATCCATTTATCCAAGCATGCTTCCTAAGTGTTCATCCTTCTTCTTGGAGAGATTTACCTGTTCAAACACGACCCCTGATCAACAATAAACTCTCAAATATACATATACAAGTAAACATAAATCTTTGAGGTCCCCACTCATTCAGATGCTGCTTTCATGATCTGGATCCGATCATTATATTATTGGTCATCCATCTCGATTCATTTGGAGTGGAAAAAGTGGAGGAATCAATTCAAGGACCGTTTTTACTAGCGGGACCTAGTTTGGCAAAACGGGGCCTAAAACCTTCTGGGAGCGTTTTGAGGCATCAAATGACGTTTTTTGGGGGTAAAATTTGCCACTAAACGCAACACATTTTCATGCTATTCTACACACAGAGAACTTTCAAACGGCGCAAGAATCGCGTCAATCGGAGTCCGTATGCAAAAGTTACGCCACTCAAAAGTTGACTTTTCTGTTTTCATACCTATAGTTTGGGAAGATGCCGTGTCAACCCCCATTATTCATGGAAAAGGGGCTAGCCATATGTTTTTGATGTAAAAGACTCCAGAAGAGTCTACTTTGTAACTCTAGTTAAGAGTTGATGTAGTCAAAATTAACCACTAGTAAGCTATCGGGTTGTGTTATAACCGGGCCACTAGGAAGAAGAGGCATTCCATTCTTTCGAGAGCATTTTGTTCTATAGCTGAGCAAAGATAGCTAGGAGAGATAGGAGGTAGAGCACACAGAGAGGATTTGTGCATTGTAGCGGCCCACGGGCCACAGATATTATTTTTTGTACCTGCAGCGATATTTGTAGACAAAGAAAGAGAGCGAAGCGACCTCACCTTCCAGCTGGGTTTTCTCCTGAAAGGGTTTCCCAGAGAGTATATCTTGTGTCTTGTGTGTGTGAGCTTATTTTGTCGTTCTCTACTTTTATGCATAATTTATATTCGCATGCATGCACTAATTATAGTTAAATCTACAGATCTTAAAGTTTAATAAAATTGTAATAGTGTAGAATCTCAAATTTTTAATATAATATTATCAGATTTGTTGTGACGAACTGTCCAGTGGAATATCCACGGTAGTTTACAGATCATTTGGTATCAGAGCAGGTTTCTTTGGGCATTCTTGTGGAGATTGTAGGGATCTAGATCGACGAGGCCAAAAATCGTAAAACCCTAATCATGACCGATGAATTTGTGAGGTTTTCGTTGCTCAAACAATAAGTCGCAGATATAAACCACAATGTAAACCTCGTCATGGCGGCCCTAAGCAATAAGCTGGGGAAATTTGGAGAAGATGGGGATTCTAATGTAGAGGACAAATCAGAAGGGGGATCAGGAGATTGGGAAGACATAGAGAACCAACAAAAGAAAGAACTCGGAAAAGATCAACCCAGTTCGAGTGCCGTGAATCAATCCTTGTTTAAAATGGAAGCAAAAGTTGATATCAACCCATACCACGACGAGATCGACGCTCTGAAGCTGAACCACTAGGTGCAGCAACTGGAAGTTTATTTCAATGTCCATCAGATCAAGGAAGGGCAAAAGATATCATTTGCGTGGCTGAAATTGGAGGGCCATGCACTGACTTGGTGGGAGATGTTAGGATTCCAAGAAACTCTCCTAGGTTGTAGCTCGGAGATGCCTGGTAACATATAAATTCAACTTATTGTTGCTAATGAATGAATGGAAGGAATGATGCTTGCCCAAGCCAGATAACAACTTCTACTTTGTTTCACTCCAGACATGCGTGAACATCCTCAGACTACAAGGCTTTAGACCACCAACTACTCACAGTTTAAGATTGGGTGAATATGGAGAATACTGACCACACTAGCAGATGCACAAGACAATGTGATGAGTGGCTGCAATTAGTAAAGAAGTCTGCAAATCTAATCTACTAACGCATAGACAGGATGACAGCTCCCTGGCGCCAGATGAAGATAAACCTGAATAACTCATTCAATGATACATACAAGACTTTAACACAAAGATAGGATGACAACTACTCTAATGCTAAACATCAAGAGTTCAGGGATACAGCGTATCAAGCACAACTTGGAAGAGAAGATAAATGGAAAGTGAACAATTAACAGCAAAAGAAGCTTGTATTATTTGAAAATGAAGACGAGACGCTGTAAGTGTCAAAATAGTTACAGTCTCCAGAAGTTGAACCTTACATCAAAACATCAACCATCAACCTTGATTACATCTTGTTTTCGGGCATATATAGAGTTTCATTACAAAGGCACTTGGCCATTTTAGGTATGGAGGGGTCATAATTGACCACCAACTGCATTTGACTGCCTGATGGAGTCTTTGAGTGCGTTTGCTTGTTTTAGTGGATGAATCGGATTTTTTCAGGTGCTCTGCTATCCTCTCAGGTAGCTGGAGTGCTCGTATCAATGAAGTTCCATAACTGTTAAATGCAGTTACCTGCTTAAGCTTTGTCCTTTTCCTACTCGGCCATACTGTTTGTTAAATATGGTTGTTGAGGAGCAACTGCGACTAGTACTGGTAGGCCAGTCACCTTCATCCTTCAGGTACTCGGAACGGTCAAGGGACGTGGACTGCATGGCGAGTGGACGATTCGGGAGAGGGAAGAAAGATCGGCCGTCAGATTGGGAAAATAGACGGCGGAGATGGCTTGACCGAAAATATCAGAAGAGGCGGGAGTGGGATGAACATGGACCGTTGGATCTCAGACGGACAGATCCAACAGTGATAGGGTGTCGAAGGTTTGCGGCTGTTATCGGGCGGGAATAGAAGGTTAAGCGGTAAGCGGTATCGATCGCATCGCCTTTGGGCATCGGGCGGTAAAAGGGCAAGGTCGTGTGATTCCATTCAGCGCACGACACGTAGCGGCGGCGGATAGAGAAAACCACTCTCAGTCGCGCGCTAACATTCCATCACTTCATGGACGCGGGGAGAGCGAATGCTGTTGGATCTTCGGCGGATATGATCCGACGGTGGGGAAATGATCGTGCAAGTTGCTTTATCGGGCGCGACGGGGGTTGTCGGATCAGCGGGGAAAATCAGCGGTGGAGGTTACGGGCGATGAGTTTATGAAGATGCAAAGTCGTATGGGCGTGGTTTTATGGGGTTTCAGGTTTTAGCACTCGGGGCTTGTAACAAAAGGGGTTTTGTTGGTTTTTAAAAGAAAAGTAGGGGAAACGGAGATGAAGGGAGAATGGGCGGGTCAAAGGGAAAGGAGAAAGTGACCGTTATAAGCTTCTTTCGAGCGCAACCAAGGACCAAGCTCACTTCCGACCTTTAGAGAATCATCATTATATAGCAAAGCTATTAGGAAAGCCACACGGAAACCTTGAGGTTGGAGGGAGAACATCCAGAGACTAAGTGGGAGGCTTTCAAAACCCTCATTAAATCACTTTTTTATCCCCTTGGGTACGTGGAGGACCAGTGGATCCGGTGGCATTACTTCAGGCAAAAGTTGGGCCAAAGCGTGCAGGAGTACACCTCAGAATTCAGAGATATGGCTATAATGCTGGGTATCTCTCTAAAGAACCCAAATGTACTCAAGTATTTGGGGGGTCTGCACCGCCATTTGCGTGAGCAAGTGATGTTATTCAAGCCCAAATCGGTGGACGAGGCTTGTGTACAGGCACATTACCTGGAGAACATAGGCCTGAAAAGAGCGCAATCAAGTGGATCAAAGTAGAAGGAGCAATAAGACGCTTCTAAGGAGGGGAAGAAGAAGCAAAAAGGGGGAAAATATAAGAAGACGACAACCACAACACACTAGTGCAAAGATCCTAGCAACCACTACAACCATTGCAACATTGATGGCCATATAGAGGAGAAGTGCTAGAAATTGCATCCAGAGCTAAACCCGAAGAACAAGAAGAATGATAACAAGAAGAATCTCATGGCCACTGATTCGAGCAACCAAGTTGAAAGCAACTTGGATGTGGATGAGAAGATCGTTAGTACGTCATTACAGAAGGATGTAAAACTGAGTAGCCTTCCAACAACAAGAAGAGAAAGAAATGACCAAACTCTTCCATTTAAAGGTATAGGTCAAGAAGACAAAGATTGATGCTCTCTTTGACTCAGGATCATAGGCGAATCTCATTGCAACGGAGTTGGTCAAGAAGTTGAGGCTGGAAGTTCGTGATCATCCAAACCCATATCCATTGGGTTGGGTAAATAAGGATGCAGAGCTGAAGGTAACGAAACAATGTAGAATTAGATTTTTCTATCAGTGTTGATTTTATTGATGAAGTAGATCTAGTTGTGGTTCCCCTTGATGTATGTGGAGTCATATTTGGGAGTCCATACATGTACATGAGAGATGCAATATTCATGAAGAGAGCTAATCAGTACCGGCTCATCAAGGATGAAAAATCGTTCATCATCAACGCACACAAAGAAAAGTCTAAAATTTCACTGGTAAGTGCCTATCAAGCCAAGAAATTGATCAGTTCTAACAAGAAGCATGTTTTATTGTTTTGACAAGAAAGTCAGTCTGATTAGGAGTCAATAAAAGGCAAGGCATCCTTGGAGGGGTGTACTAAGAAACAAAAACAACAATTGGAGGAGTTGTTACGGGCATACAAGGATGTGTTCCGAGAGCCTAAAGGGTTATCACCTAAGAGAGAATTGGAGCATGAGATCCAGCTATTGCCAGACTCCCCATTACCAAATATTGGGTTGTATAGGTAGTTCGTTATAGAAGCAAGTGAGGTGAAGAAACAGTTGAAGCAACTAATTGGCCAAGCAACTG
>APFE030996353.1:331398-345337 GCA_000404065.3 Pinus taeda | reverse complement strand
CATAATCTTTTTGACCGAAGGTGTCATTTGACCTAGTACATCACCATGTGGGTCACCCATCATCATTTTGCCAAAGAATGATGGGACTTGGCGGATGTGTATAGATTACAAAGCATTGAATAAAATCACACTCAAGAACAGATACCCCTTGCTCAGGATAGATGATTTGCTAGATCAGTTGCAGCAAGCAAAGTACTTCATCAAGTTGGACTTGAAGTCTGGATATCACCAGGTTCGAGTTAAAGAAGAAGATACATGGAAGACTGCCTTCAAAACCACACAAGGTTTGCATGAGTGGTTAGTTATGCCATTTGACCTATGTAATGCACCAACTACATTTATGAGATTAATGAATGATGTACTGCGCCCTTTTATAGATTCATTTGTTGTTGTCTATTTGGATGATATATTGGTATATAGTGCTCTACCTGGGAGGAGCATATTTCACATTTGACGCAGGTGTTGGAAACTTTGAAGAAGCACCAACTGCTAGCAAATCTTAAGAAGTGTGAGTTTGCGCAATAGTCTTTGGTGTATCTGGGGTATGTGATCGGTGGAGGAGAGCTGAAGATAGATCCTTCCAAGATGGAGGCCATCATGAAATGGCCGGTGCCTACTGATGTTTCTGAGGTCAGGGTTTCTTTGGGGAAACACAGTACCTGAGGAAATTCATAGCCTCGTTTTCAGCAGCAACATCACCTCTCCACACCATAACAACAAGTGGCAAGAATTTCCAGCGGGGAAAAGGTCAACATAGGGCTTTCGAGGAGTTAAAGAAGAAGATCAGTCAAGCATTAGTTTTGACATTACCAAACTTGCAGCGACTTTTCGAAGTGGAGAAAAATGCGAGTGGGTATGCTATGAGTGTTGTCTTGATGCAGGGAGGAAGGCCTGTATGTTACCATTCTAAAGTTTTTCATGGGGTAGTTGTTAACTACCGTACCTATGATAAGGAGCTCTATGCCATGGCGTAAGCTGTGAAGAAGTGGAAGCACTATTTGATGGGAAAGGAGACAGTAATCCACACAGAACACCAATCATTACAGTACTTGCAGGCCTAAAGTAAGCTACAACAGATCAGGCACTACAAGTGGATGGGGTTTTTACAACAGTTTCATTTGGTGATCAAGTATAAGAAGGGAAGCACAAACAATTTGGTTGACATGCTGTTAAGGCCACCCACATCAAAGATCATAGTTTTGGGAACTCTTATGCACATGGAGCCACTCACCCATGATGCATATAGAGAGGCGTATTCAGAGGATGAGGACTTCAAGGAGGTGTATTGGCAATTGCAAAGTCAGATTGATGATGCACGACAGCGACAACACCGTTGACTACCATCTCTAGGATGGGTTACTCTACAGGTTGGATAAGCTATGTGTTCCTAAAGGTGAGCGATTGTAGCTGATTATAGAGGTTCACACCTCCAAGGTTGCAGGGCACTTTGGTGTAGGGAAGACTGTCGCTAACTTGCAGAGGTATGTGTATTGGCCCAAGATGCAAGAATAGGTAGCTAGTTTCATAAGATGATGCATGATTTGTTGTACCAGCAAGTCTAGCAACAGGACGCAGGGTCTATATCATCCCTTACTTGTGCCTACTTGTCCTTGGGAAAGCATTTCCATGGACTTTGTGGGAGGTTTACCAACAACCAGGAAGGGACATGACTACCTGTTTGTGGTAGTTGACAAGTTTAGCAAGATGTGCATTCTAATGCCCTGTAAAAAGACCGTCAATGGGCAAGAAGTAACAAACTTGTTCTTTGGACAGGTTTGTGTGCACTTTGGGATTCCAAGGAGCATCATTTCAGACATGGATATAAGATTTCTCAGTGCATTCTGGACTACATTGTGGGAGAAGATGGATACAAAGTTGAAGAGATCTACAACATTTCATCCATAGACAGATGGACAGACAAAAGTAGTCAACAGGACTTTGGTGCAACTTCTGAGGGGATACAACCAGAAGCATCTGAAGACTTGGGATGAAAATCTGGTACATATACAACATTCTTATAACAGAGCAGTCCACACTTCTACAAGAAAGTCCCCATTTGAGACTTGTTTTGGATATTTGCCACCTTCACCTTTAGATATTGCATATGGGCAACAAGGAGGAGTGAGGGAAGATCTTAGAGGAGATACTTTGAGGGCTGAAAAATTTATAGAAAAGATCAAACAAATCCATCTACAGGTACAGGAAATACTGCAGAAGTCGTTGGAGAAGTATAAGGCCAGGCATGATCAACACAAAACATAGAAGTCATTCAAGGTGGGAGACATAGTATGGTTACAGTTGAGCAAGGAGAGGCTGTAGATGCCTGGTAAGAAAATCAAGGCTCTAAGGTATGGTCCCTTTGAGATACTGGAAAAGGTCGGTGATAATGCCTATCGATTCAATTTACCACCATATATGCACATTTACTCAATTGTGAATGTAGAGAATTTGAAACTCTATGAGCCTTCCATGTTAGATCAGGAGGAGGAACAGGTCCTACCTTCTCTGGAGGATTTCACAGCAGAGGCTCAGTCAGAGTTGATAGAAGATATAGTTTTGGAGAAGAGGTCAAGAACTACAAGACGTGGCAGCATGACCTTTGGCAGATTAGGTTGAAGGGACAACTTCCAGGCAAAGCTAAGTGGTACACCAGAGAGAAGGTGGAGGAAAAATTTGTTCACCTTATTCAGTAAAATCTTTTGGGGACCAAAAGCCTCCCAAAATGGGGAGGTGTGATCCAGATTTGATCAATATATTATTTGTCATCCATCTCGATGCATTTGGAGTGGAAAAAGTGGAGGAATTAGCTCATGGGACCGTTTTTACTGGTGGGACTTAGTTTGGCAAAACGGGGTGAAGCATGAAATGATGTTTTTTAGGGGTAAAACTTTGCCGTTTAATGCAACACCTTTTCATGCTATTCTATAGACAAAGACGTTTCCAACGACGCAAGAATCGCGTCAATCAGAGTCCGTATGCAAAAGTTATGCCACTAAGAAGTTGACCTTCCTGTTTTCACACCTATAGTTTGGGAAGATGCTGCGTTAGCCCCCATTATTCATGGAAAAGGGGCTAGCCACGTGGTTTTGATGTAAAAGTCTCTAGAAGAGCCTATTTTGTAACTCTAGTTAAGAGTTACAAAATAGGCTCTTCTAGAGACTTTTACTCTAGTACGCTATCGGGCTGTGTTATAACTGGGCCACTAGGAGGAAGAGGCATTCCATTCTTTTGAGAGCATTTTGTTCCACATCTGAGCAAAGATAGCTAGGAGAGATAGGAGGTAGAGCACATAGAGAGGATCTGTGCACTATAGCAGCCCATGGGCCATAGACATTACTGCTTTGTACCTGCAACCATATTTCTAGACAGAGAAAGAGAGCGAAGCGACCTCACCTTCTAGTTGGGTTTTCTCCAAAAAGGGTTTCCCATAGAGCATATCTTGTGTCCTATGTGCGTGTGAGCTTATGTTGTCGTTCTCTACTTTTCTGCATAATTTATATTTGCATGCATGCACTAATTACAGTTAAATCTACAGATCTTAAAGTTTAATAAAACTGTAATAGTTTAGAATCACAAATTTTTAATATAATATTTTCAGAATTATTATGACGAACTGTCCAGTGGAATATCCACAACAGTTTACGTACCATTTAATCATCAACATATACATATGCAATTTGTCGGAAGCTTTCTTCTACTTTCAATTCTTTAGCAATACCAAATGCATCTTCAATATTTTGCAGATTTATTCATTCTCCGATTTCTTCTACAAGGTATCCATCATAATATGCCCTCCCTCTCAATTGGGGAGACATATTATTCTTTTCTAACCATGCTCCCTCTTAACTTAAGGAGATCATCAATTTCTTCTTTTCTTTCATGACTTTATTAAGGTCATTTTAATTGTCGCCATTCTTATGTTTCCTTTCATGATGCTTCAATCACAAACATTTTCGATATCTTGAAGATCATATACCTGCAAAACTTTAATAGCAAGTACAACAAAGTACAAATATGGAATCATGAAGTTAACTAAATCATATTATTATAATGGAAGCATTCAAACATTCAAACTTTAGACACCAAATACCTAAGCTTAGTTAGGTTCATATTCGATAAGAGACATACGAAACTTCAATTTCTATCTAGGGTTTTTGTCACAAACCCCTATACTTTATCATTGAGACACAAAGCCTTAGATATTGTCAACTTAACAATCCAATCATAGTACTATACATCTAGGGCTTCAATATTACTTTCAGAATTGTATGACAGAGTCTACTAGGGTTTGTTGCAAACCCTAGATCAAAGCAAACTCATATCAATAATTGAAAACAATATCATTATTTCTTAGAATATCAATCTCTATAAGGGTTTTGTTACAAACCCTAGATTTCACATTAATAATTAAGTTAGCATACTTTCATAACCATGTACTAGCATCTCACAACAATATCTACTAGGCAAATCCAACACAAATATTAATACTTCAAAGTTAGATATACAACAATTTTGACTAGACTAGGGTTTAAATTAGACAAATGAATATATACCTAGGGTTTCATTCCTAGGATCTTACTATGACTATTCAAAGGTTTAGCTTATAAACCCTAAAGATCATACCTTAGACAATGATAACAAACCCTAAAGGGCTATGACAATATCAAAATTCTAAAGATCAAGATAATTAGATTTCTAGACTTTATCAACAACCTTAAGTAGACTAGGTTTTCATAAATATAGACATACCCTTAGGTTAGGGTTTAATAGTGAACCTTTTTAGGGTTCCACAAGAATGATAATATAATGAGGGTAGATTCAATCTAGTGATTAATACAGATTCAATCTAGTGATTAATACCCTAACAAGAATCTTTGTGATTCAAAACCCTAGACATAACGATGTTAGTAGTGTAAAGCAAGAATTTTAAAGAAGAATGATCGTACCTTTTACATGAAGAGAACTTTATAATAGAACTTGTAGTCTAAGACATACCTTGAGTTGTTATTTAACAAACCTTGTAGGAAATCAATTCTTGAAGGGCTTCTTTTGCAATAGAATTTCTTCCATGCTTCAAGTTTATCCTTTGAGGTCTCCTCCATAATCATTTGAGCATTCAACAAGCTTTCCTAAACAAGGAAAATATAAAGAGAAAGGTTATTAGCATACAATACAAACAAGTCTTGATGTGAGGAGGAAACCAAATATGAAAAGATGAAACAAAGAATATTATACTTATCTTTTGGTAAAATGGTGGAGGCTCCCTCTTAACCCAATCTTGAGGGATACCTACAACTTATTAAATAATTCAAAATTTTTCTAACAAGACATATCAGACTTGTGAAGTTTAGAAATCAAAACATAAAGGAAAACAATTTAAAACTTTAAAATAGAAGGATATGTGAGGGATAGTATTTCCTAAGATTCCTTTGCAAATAAATCTATGATCTTAGAATCTTCAATCTTGTTCTTCTTTGGTGGACTTTCATCAACAACATTCACATATTCTCTTTCTCGCTTCTTATTCCTTGGACTTTCTAGATAGTGACTTTTGTAGTGACCCATCTTGTGATAGTTGTAGCATTCAATCTTGGATAGGTCCATCTTCTTCTTTGGTCCTTTGAACTTCTTGAAGTTTCCCTTCTTCTTGTGATGAGCATAATAGGCATTAGAGGTGCTTTTTTCTTCATCTTCCTTTTTGTTGTTTACTAATGATATTCTGGCTTCTTCTTGACTACAAGCATTCCACATTTATTCAAATGTTGGAGTATCCTTCCAACTGTTAAGTCTTGATGCAAAGGCACTCCAAGATTTTGGAGTTCTAGAAGGATAGTAATTACGAGCTCCTTTTCTGGGACAACTTCATCTATTGCTTGGAGTTCATCTCTGATTCTAGATATCTTTAAAAAATATGATGAGACAGTATCATCATTTGTCATCTTAACAATTCTTAGTTCATTCTTGAGGCTTTCTATTTGACCAATGTTATTGATTGTGAATAACTTAGAGAGAGCCTCATACATTTCTTGGGCGGAATATATTTATGGAATTAGGTTGTCCTTAGCTCTGTCCACTATAAGGTTCATGGCCAAGATTTCTATTTCTCTAAATTTTGCTTTTTCTGCTTCACTTGATTTAGCTATAGGTTTCTTGATTTTTCCTTGAACGAGATCCAAAACTTTGTTCTTTTCGAGAATGCGGTCTATCCTCTTTTTCTAGGCCTTGTAGTTTGAGGCTCCTTCTAATTTGTTTTCTCCCTTCATTGAGTTTGACATAGTTCCTGTAGATTGTAGACTTATGTCCTTATATGATTCCTTTTAATGACCTTTTTCTTTATCTCCTTTTTCCTCAAAAGATCTTTTAACCTGCGTTTTTCCTCCTTCACCTTAGCTTTGATACCATGTTAGAAAATTGGAAAGGCAGAAAGACTTTCTTTATGCTGATAATTACTTGTGATGTCTTTGAATTCTATTATCTTTCTTATGCTCTTGTTTATCTTAGTTCATCAAGCAATTACCAAAACCAAAACACAAAGATCAGGGACACCAGATATAGGCACTTAGCCAGGGCTAAAACCCATATATCGGGGAAAACCCAGTCAAGAACTCTTCCTTTACTAATTCAAAATGAGATGGACCAAGACCCTAGACCAACAAACCTTCCTTCTCCACCAAGTCAGACTTTCAAAATGATATAGTAGTCTCTTCTTATCCAACAACTTCAACCCAACAACAATCTAGAAGTTCGACTTCCCAGCGACAAATTTTCAACCCCCAACAGCAGAATTTCAGCCTCCTAGCTATTGCAAGATTTCGGTCCCATCAGCGAGTGCACAAATTCACGTGTGTCGGGAAAAGAGAGAGAATTTTGACTTTTTATGCTTGAGAGAGACCTCCACCTTCTTCACCAATTCACACTTTTTCTGCCTCTGAAAGTTGCAGTTCGAACTTTTTGTGAGTGACAAATGAGGTCGAATCGCTGCCTTTATATAGTGATTTTGCTGCCCAGTTTGGGCCAACTTGTCCAGTTTTGAGGCTCACTTGGTGGAGGAGGCCTAATTGACCTATTTTACAATAAAATAAATTTCTTCTTTGGCAAATAAATCCCAAGAAGGGTTATTTACATTATGACATGGATAAGGACACTTGACATAAACCTTAGAAGTCTTCAATGGAGACTTCGACCTAAAAGCAATTAACCGAAGCATGAAATGCATGCTTTAATAAGTCAATTTCTTTAATAATAAAATATCTTTTTCTTTCTTTTGATAAATAAAGTACATCATGACAATTTTGAAGACTGAATCGAGTTACATTCTTCAACATCTTGGTGGTTGTTTGGTCTTGGTCTTGGCTGTTTGATCTGAAGTATGTGTCGTAAATGTTCACAGTTCTAGTGAGCCTCTTGTCGTTTTGATCAAGTTTTAGAGGCTCACAATTCAAAAACACTTGCAAAATCTTCGGTCCATCTAGATTGGGACACAACAGTGAATGAAGAATATCATTCCTTAATGGCGAATGATACTTAGGATCTTGTATGTCTTTCATAAGGTAGAATTGTTAGGTAAATTTGACTCGGGGAAGGAGTCAAAGTTGATTGGGTCAATAGTAATGGTTTTGGGCTCATGGTTTTTTGGTTGCCCATGGTTTTGTGCCCATGGATTGCATGCAATGAAGCCTTTAGAAGGCTTGGAAGACTTCGTTATAGTGGGCCAGGGAGGTGAGCGGTGGAGGCTCACTTGCCTTGGTTTTAGCCAAGGGACTAATGGAATTCCAGTAGTTGGGTTTTTCCCAAGATAAACACTATTGCGTTGCGTTTATGTTTCATGTTTGTTGCTGATTTATTGTTATTTCTCTCCGTAAATATTTTTCTATTCGGTAATCGTTTTTAACATTTGGTATTAGAGCCAAAGGTGGATGGTTTTGGCTTCAAAGGTATGCCTTTGTGGCCAAGATTAACCTGGAATCTCTCTAATAGAGTTTTGATAATGGCTCTGAGGTTGGAGTGATGTGAAAATGAACAATTCCACATCTGTGTGAAAGAATTAGATTCTTTATGTGTAGATTTGTTAGATCTACTTGTAGTAAAGATAGATTTGTTATGAAGAAGCTTTGATTTGGGTTGATTGGTGAGATTCAATAATTTGTCTAGGTAGATAGTAAGCAAGGCATAGGTCTCTAGATCTGTTGAGAGGTGCTTCATTGATAGATATGTGGATCCAAACATTTGTATATGTGACATAATGAGGACAAGTCCAATGCAGTTCGATCTCTAAAATCAACCAAACAAACTGAGGACAATTTGAAGCGAGGGAAGAGCCTATTGAACAAATTACAAAGGAGCATAATGTCTTTGTTTGTCAATGTCACCCCAATCTTTGTTGAAATTGTTGGGTTGGTTGTGGAGATGGCAACGCAACAAGAAGTTGAGTTTGCGAAAAGTTCACGCTTTGATGGTAATGGGAGGGTGGTAGTGCATTGATTTATTTGGAAATGGTGACAAAGGTGCTGGTGGATACCCTGCTGGACAACAACACTCTAGAGCTCCGTGTCTAGAACCTCTTTGATGATGTTGATGAGTCAGTTGCGATCTATAGCGCCCTGGCCACATGACATGCGGTTTAGGTTCACCGCATAGTGTTAGAGTCCGTTTGCGAGGAGATATTTGATTGCTTCATGTTTTTTGGACGGTGGTGCATGGATTCTTGTGAAGGCTAATAGAAAAGGAAACCTTTGGGGATAAGAAAAACACCGAGAATTCTTGTAATCTTTTTCAATCAGGATCACTAGCTGCAAACAATGTAGTCTCTATAGTTTGTCAAGCTTGAAAGGTCCAACATAGGCGGTTTGTGGGAGAAGACCAACTATGGCTCAAATCTTGTGAGCAATGTCATGAACGAAGCTATGGAGAATAGAAGCCATGGACACAAATTTCATAGTCACAAAGCCTATGAGGAAGAATCCAATGACAAGATGCATATGGATTCTAACGAGTCGAAGGGGGATTTGAATTGCATAAGATGAGACTAATATGGGCTACTCAACTACTAGTTGGAGGTACCTATTGGGAAAAGAAGCCAAAGCTGATGTTGATGGCAGTGTAGTGTAATGGTGGTGGTCGTAGCAAGAGGCCACAAGATCCATGGCTAGGGAAATAATATCGTGTCGGAGGATTTGGTCAAGGGCAAGCTATGAGCTCAACGACTACTACAAGCATGGCTTTGGTGTTGATTAGCAGAGTTAGATCTAGTGATGATGGTGGAAAGTTGGGGAATATGACATGGAATCAAAGTATTAATGGACTCAATTAAGTCAAAGAAATGACTAGGTAAGAGAATGGTGGGGTTCAGTGTCAAGATAACAACAATAATTATTATTATTTTTTTTTAGTAAAATTTTTAATTGCATGTAAATGGGCATAATGTTGTAAGACTTGGTAAGGCATGCATATCGGTGGGAAATTGCTAGTAAAGACTGATATTAGACCTAGGTAATAGGGGGCATGCTAGATTAATAGATACCCAAGGGGGTAAAGGCTAGAGTGAGCGATGTTGACTCACTTCACTTGTTTGGTTGGATTTGATCAAGGAAATTACAAGTCAAGGTTTAAGGGGGGATTGTTAGGTAAACTTGACTTGAAGAAAGAGTCAAAGTTGAGTGGGCCAATAGTAGTGGTTTTGGGTCTATGGTTTTTTGGTTGCCCATGGTTTTGTGCCTATGGATTGCATGTAATGAAGCCTTTAAAAGGCTTGGAAGACTTCATTGTAATGGGCCAGGGAGGTGAGCAGTGGAGGCTCACTTGGTTGGCTTGGCCTGGCTTTAGCTGAGGGACTAATGGAATTTTGTTAGCTGGGTTTTTCCCAGGATAAACACTGTGTGCATTGTGTTTATGTTTGATGCTTGTTGCCGGTTTATTGTTAATTCTCTCAGTAATTTTTTTTCCTCTTTGATAATTTTTGTTAACAAGAAAACTTGTCATATGTAAATGGATGGATTGAACTAAGTGTGCATTAGTTGGAAGTGTTGAAATTCATAAGGCTCAATTAGTTGCCAAAGGATTTTCTTAGATAGAAGGTATTAACTATACTAAAACCTATGCAATTTCTTATAAATTGGAGGTCCATTGGATGGATGTTAAATCCACATTCTTGCATAGGGATTTGCAAGAAGAAGTTTACATGGAACAACCCTTGGCCATACTTAGAATGACCATAGTCGCCTCTTAGGCATATTTAGAATGATTGCTAGCCTTGTTTGCTTCCTTGAGAAATCTTGGGATGGTCTTAAGTAAGCTCCTCATGCTTGGTATGATAAAATGAATAACTTTCTTCTTGACACTGATTTGTTTAGATGTCATTTTGGCCCCAATGTTTATACCAAGAAAGTATTTCACCATCTCATTGTACATGTTCTTTATTTGAATGCTATCATACTTATTGATAGTAACCTCAAAGTTTTAACCCATGTGAAATACAACCTTAAGAAGAAATTTAAAATGACGAATTTAGGACATTTGCATTATTTTCTTGGCCTCAAAGTCTTGCAAACCAAGGAGTTTCCCTCTCTCAATGTAAAGTATGCATGTGGTTTTCTTTGTCACTTACACATGGAAGATGGTAAACTAGCCCCATCAACCTTCCAATTTGGAGTCAATCTTGTTGCCACTTTTGCTACACTGGAAGTAGATGCCACTTTGTGCCATCAATTATTTGGTACACTTTTGTATTTGACTTGTACCCATCTATATATTTCCTTTGTTGTTGGGATTGTTGCTTGATATAGGCAAACACCCCATGAGAGCCATTGGAAAGTGGCAAAAATGACACTTTAGTATATTTGGGGCACAACTTAGTTTATGATGCATCACTTGTTCAAAGGGGACTCCTTTGTTTGTTGGTTTTAGTGATTCTGCTTGGGTTGGCGCCTGTGATGATTGGACGTCTAATGCAATTAATGTTTTCGGTCTTGGTTTTAGACCCGTCACTTGGGCTTATAAGAAACAATGTTCCCTTGCTCTTTCTTCTATAGAAGTAGAGTATCAAGCAATAGTTAGTGCAATTCAAGAAGTCTTGTGGCTTTGACAAATCTTTTCAGAGTTTAGATTTTAGTGGTAGCACTTGACCACCCTTTAGTGCGATAATCAAAGTGCCATTAAGCCTACCAAGGACCTATTCAATATCAACACAACAAACATGTTGAACTACACATGCACTCCATTAGAAAGATTCTTAGGGATTGTGTTCTTGAAGTGCTCTATTGCCCAAAAATTACTCAAGTTGCTTACATTTTCAGAGAGACTCTTATAGAAGCGAAGTTTTCCAAACTTTGATCTATGCTAGGAGTTTAGGAAGTTGTCATGAATGGGGGAATAAGATTTAATATCTCCTTCATTCTCCTATTGTGTCACCTTTTGTTAGTTCTTCAATCCTATCCATAGTTTTAAAACCGAAACCAATCTTTGAACCGACAACCTATCAAATCAAGTTTTTAACTAGAACCATATTGAATTGGCTTTGGTGATTTTTTGTTTTGTTTTGTTTATAAATACATAAAATAATTAATTTTTAGTGAAAAAAAATTATATTTAATATTCCAAATCATGATTCCAAACCATTAGAGACAAAATATGCAAAGTTTGCTCATCTATATACCATATAAGTGTGAATATAGCAAAATGACCTGAGTGCAATACACATCAACAATAAAATACATATTCAATAAGGCTCTAAAGGGATTCTAGAGTCCAAAAATTCAAGCTACAAGCTATTGGGCCACTGGCCTACTACAAACTAATGATCAACATTATCAATCATCAATTCATCACCACTACTAGAAATGGGATCATCAATAAGAGCTACATAAACATCATTCAACTCAGAGTCTTCAAACTCCTTGGATTCCTCAACTTTATAATATGGTAGAAAAATCTTAACATGCCTAACCAATGATTTTGGTTTGAGCGAAGGGTTCATCTCTGTAATGCCCCTTTCCAAACCATAATAACATAAGGGATCGACTTAGTGGCCTATCTCGATTCCTGTAGGCTATAGTCGGAGGAAAAAGAGATTAACTGGTTTAATTGCGGGATGACAATATAGTTAAAAAGCAACATTTTAATAATATTAAATAATTAAATAGGAGGATGGTAAAAATACATTGACTCATGGTATTTCTAGCCACCCATGATATTTTGTGAGGAGGAAATGATTATAAAAAGAAAGAAGGGTGCTCAAGGAAAACTTGAATTGATGATTTGAGAATTGTACTTGGCGCTCAAATAGCTTATTGTGTGAGGGGAAACCCTTGTGTAGAGCCCAGTTTCGGCGGTGGAACTGTCCACCCTAGCTGGTGGTGATTAGTTTCAATGGTGAAACATCCACCCTAGCTACTTTGAGGGGGAATCATGTCAAGTTCTCTATTGGCACTTATTAGAATAATTCTAATATTAGTTTAATGCTCATTCTTCTAAATTGTTTCTATTTTCTTTTCTTTAGCAGTTTCTTAGATGAAACTGAATCTCATATAGAAACTTGATGTTTCTATCTTTGTAAAATATCTTTGTATTATTATTGAGTATTCAGCTCAATCAATTCATTGAATTCATTTGGAAATCCATATGCGTGTCTCGCACTGTTTTATGGTATCAGAGCAGGTTTTTGAGTTATCTCTGCTATTCATTTCCAAGGTCGAGTCCTCTGTAAGCCAGGCAGCCTTCACTGAGTCTCAGCTTCAGCTTTGCTCATCGTGATAAACGCTTACAGTCGTCCATCTCGATACAGAAGTGAATAGTTCAAAATAATTCTTCAGTTATTGCTCTCGTTTGTAGATTCAGTCTTTGTCGAATTTCTCGAGATCCGAAGGTTCTCGGAGTGTTTTTTTTTCGCTGGGCTCATACACAGTCAACGAATATCGGATCCGTGCGTTGGGGCAATAAATCGGAAGACAGCAGAAGGTCAACCCGGGAACATTTGGGTAAATGTGCATTTGCTGGCCTTGTCTTCCCATTATCTGACTGAAATAAACCCTCTGTTTTGATATGAGATCCAAGAATTTTGCATTCACTGCTTGGGTTAGAAGAAGGTCTGTTTTTCAAACGCTCTAAACGGCGAATTGCAGTTTTGTTTCCGAACAGTGATTTCTGAGCGGAACGGTTTTTGAATTTGCTCGCTGTTTTTGTATCCTTTAAGAGTTCTTTCAGATCACTTGCCTGTTTTTTCCTAAACTGCGCCAGTCGAGCCTGGTTCTCCGCAATTCTGGTCATGCGTGCAGATTCATAGGCATTGTTATCAGCAAATTTTTTTTCGCATTCAAAACCAGGTCGTGACATCTGTGGTTTGTGGCACGTTCTCAATAAATTTTTTTTTGCGGTTCGACACTCGCTCTCAATCTACAGCCGTCATTACTTAATCAAAGAAACATTGCGCACGTGCTCGGTCTCAATCAACAACAGTCGTGCTCAGTCTTGGTGTGCTCAGTTCATCGTCCGGGAGCACAAGTTCGATTCCACGAACGGTATAGCACAACCCTTCTGCACCGACGGCACAGCCCTGGCCACCAAATCTTCCGGGTAATTTTTTTTTTTTTTTTTTTATCGAGCCGTCATTCGCTGCCACTCCGACACGTTTTTTTCTGGCTGAAAACGGGTCGTATTTACGCACAAGGCATCGGCACAGGTTTGTTGCTACCGTTCAGTTGGACGACGAGCTGCGTTTTTTTAGTGATTGACGTGGAACAGGACCGACAGTCAACTCATGAGCAGCCGCAGTAAATAACCGAACCGCAATTGGTATTTACGCTGAACAGAGGCACGTCTGACGTGGAAAAGGAAAGCCGACTCCAGCTCGGTCCCCACGTGACAGTCAAACAGTGTGCTCAGTCAAGATTGACTGCAGTAAATCAGTGTGCTCGGGTAAATTTAAATTTTTTTATTTTTATTTTTT
>APFE030996353.1:299460-327346 GCA_000404065.3 Pinus taeda | reverse complement strand
ATGGTATCAGAGCAGGTTTTTGAGTTATTTCTGCTATTCCTTTCCAAGGTCGAGTCCTCTGTAAGCCAGGCAGCCTTCACTGAGTCTCAGCTTCGGCTTTGCTCATCGTGATAAACGCTTACAGTCGTCCATCTCGATACAGAAGTGAATAGTTCAAAATAATTCTTCAGTTATTGCTCTCGTTTGTAGATTCAGTCTTTGTCGAATTTCTGGAGATCCGAAGGTTCTCGGATTTTTTTTCGCTGGGCTCATACACAGTCAACGAATATCGGATCCGTGGTAAAAAAATTTTCTGCAGGCAAAACCCTTCCGTGGCATCGGTTATCAGCACGATCATCAGCAAATTTTTTTACGCATTCAAAACCCGGTCGTGACATCTGTGGTTTGTGGCACGTTCTCAATAAATTTTTTTTTGTTCGACGCTCGCTCTCAATCTACAACAGTCATTACTTAATCAAAGAAACATTGAACACGTGCTCGGTCTCAATCTACAGCAGTCGTGCTCGGTCTCGGTGTGCTCAGTCCATCGTCCGGGAGCACAAGTTCGATTCCACGAACGGTATAGCAAAACCCTTCTGCACCGACGGCATAGCCCTGGCCACCAGATCTTCCGGGTAAAATTTTTATCGAGCCTTCCTTCGTTGCCACTCCGACACTGTGGTTTTTGGCTGGAAACGGGTCGTATTTACGCACAAGGCGCCTGCACAGGTTTGTGGTTGCTACCGTTCAGTTGGACGAAGAGCCGGCGTTTTGAGTGATTGACGTGGAACCAGAATCGCAGAACCGCAGTTGATAACAGAACCGCAGTTGGTATTGACGTAGAACAGAGGCACGTCTGACGTGGAAAAGGAAAGCCGACTCCAGCTCGGTCTCCACGTGACAGTCAAACAGTGTGCTCCGTCAAGTTGACTGCAGTAAATCAGTGTGCTCGGTCTTTATCAGCGTCTGCTCAAATCAGTCCAATCCCACTATTTGACAATCAGACAGATGGCTTCACTAACAAATCTGATGCTGGAAGGTAGTCAACGCTTCAATGGCACAAACTACAACATCTGGAAACAAAGAATGTTAACCATTTTCGAATATAGGCGCCTTGACCAGATTGTTCTCAACAAGGAGCTTCGTCCCGGTACAGCTGGCACTGATCAAGACAAGTTTGATGATCGAAATCGTGAAGCAGTTATGCTTCTCAAGCTCTCTGTCGCTGATGATCAGTTACCTCAGATTCCTTCTGGCAAGACGGCTGCTGAGATCTGGCAACAGTTGAAGGACCTTCACGAGACATCCGACAAAAGCAGAGCCTTCTTTCTCAAAAATCAGTTGTTCTCCATTATGATGGACGAACATGTATCTTTACAGGAACATCTCAACAAGATTAAAGATATTCGAGATCAACTCGAAGCCATTGGTCGCACCATGGAGGAAGAAGATCTGGTAGTCATCACTCTAAAAAGTCTACCACAATCTTATGAGCACTTCATAGAAACTTTAAACATTACTGCCACTAATGTTGATCTAAAGTTTCCAGATTTATGTACCAAACTTATGCAGCAGGATCGATGGAAACAACAGTTTGGTAGTGGTACAACATCAGCCTCTTCAGAAAATGCCTTTTCTACCAAATATCAGTCATCTCAGCAGAAAGGTTCTCCTCAGTCATTTGATCCTGCTAGGAAGAAAACTGTGCAGTGTAACTACTGTCACAAATTTGGTCACATGAAGAAAGATTGCCGACAGAGAATTGCTTCTGAACAGAAGAAACAGGGAGGACTTCATCAGACAGCAAATGTTGCAGAACATTCCAAGCAGACAGATTCTGCCTTTTATGCTTTTATGGCCAAAAGGTCTTCTGATCATATTCCATCATCTGCCTGGTACATTGACTCTGGTGCATCACGCCATTTCTCTCACAGACGTGACTGGTTTATTGATTTTTCACCTTTCAGTGATTCAGTGGTATTTGGAGGAGGTGAAAAATACACAGTAGATGGCAGAGGTACAGTCCAAATCCAGTCTGGTGGACACACTCTTATCTTCCTGAATGTATACTATGTTCCTGGGATGGAAATTAATCTGTTGTCCGTCAGTCAGATTATGAGGAACTCTCCTCAGCTTCATATAGTATTCAGTTTGCACAAATGCTCTATTATCGACAGGGAGACAAATCTTACAGTTGTTGTTGGCCTAGAAGATCATGGTCTATACAGACTTCTTGACACCGGTGACTTTCCAGAAGTGGCTCCAGCAGCTCGTCCTTCTCCCATCAGCACTCTATGGCATCAGCGATATGGGCACCTAAACATGCAGTATCTCTCTCAGCTCTCTCGGGAAGGACTTGTGTCAGGATTACCTGATATTCAGACTCAGCAGTTGGGCGTATGCGGTGCATGTCAAGCTGGAAAACAACATCGGTCTTCATTCACGAATGGCGAATCCTGGCGCGCATCTAAGGTACTCCAGCTAATTCATGGTGATATTTGTGGGCCCATGAAAACATCTTCTATCACTGCTTGCAAATATTTTCTGCTTATTGTAGATGATTTTAGTAGAAAGATGTGGGTTTATTTTTTAAAAAATAAATCTGATGCATTTAGTATATTTCAGAAGTTTAAAATCATAGTGGAAAAAAAATCTAGTTGTGATATCATGACTCTTAGAATAGATAACGGGGGGGAATTTTGTTCTTCTGCTTTTTCCACCTTCTGTGCTACTCATGGCATAAAACGCCAGTTCACTACCCCCTACACCCCTCAGCAGAACAGTGTTGTTGAACGCCGCAACCGCACGGTTGTTGAAATGGCTCGCTCCATGTTACAGCACAAGAATATTCCCAACAAATTCTAGGCTGAAGCAGTATTTACTGCGGTTTATCTCCTTAACAGATCACCTACTCAGGTTGTTAAAGGGAAAACTCCCGAAGAGGTGTGGTCTGGTCATAAGCCTAAGATCAATCACCTCAAAGTATTCGGCTCAATTGCATATACTTGGATTCCAGCTGCTAAATGCTCTAAGTTGGATTCCAAAAGCCAGAAACTCATGATGACACGGTACATTGATCACCACAAGGCCTATAGACTAATTGATATTGCTACTGGTCGTCTTAGCTTCAGTCGGGATGTGGTATTTGATGAAGACAGAGGATTCTTTCAGTCCTCTTTTTCTGAGCAGTCTTCTACAGATCAACCTCACAGTGTTCTTCTTCCGGTAGGTCCACCTGATGGGAGGGATGATGCAGTATCAATGTTTGATAATACACTGCCCGAGCTTCCTCCGGAAAATAACTCTTCTCTTGCTGCTCCTATTGCTCTTGACCCCCCTTCTTCTACTACTAATGTTATTTCCTCTACTCTTCGACCAAAATGGTGGGCTAAAACCATTGGTGATCTTCGGGATGATGAGCTTCTTGAAGGATGCACCTCTAGACATAAGAGCACTCAGCAGTCTACAGTAAATTTTGCGCTTATGGCTAATATCCACAGTACCTTTGAGCCTCAATCTTACTCAGAGGCTAAAGGTACACCTGAATGGGAACAGGCTATGGACGCTGAATTTCAGAGTCTTCAGAAAAATCACACATGGACCCTGTCTGATCTTCCTGCAGGGAAAAAGCCCATTAGCTGCAAATGGATCTATAAAGTGAAGTACAAAGCCAATGGAACTCTAGATAAGTATAAAGCTCGTCTTGTGGCTCGCGGATTCTCTCAGAAGGAAGGAATTGACTATGAGGAGACTTTTGCCCCTACAGCCAAAATGAGTACCATACGTCTTGTTCTTGCCCTAGCAGCTCAGTTTAAATGGAAAGTTCATCAGATGGATGTAAAAAGTGCTTTCCTAAATGGTGATTTACAGGAAGAAGTCTACATGACACAGCCTCCAGGATTTCAGATTGCCAGTCAGGAACAAAAAGTGTGTAGATTAGCTAAAGCTCTCTATGGACTAAAACAAGCTCCTCGGGCTTGGTACATGAAAATTGATCAATACCTGACAGATCATGGTTTTCAGCGAAGCCCATCTGATGCAAATCTGTATATCAAAAACACTGATGATGATATCTTGTTTGTGGTTGTCTATGTAGATGACCTTATCATTACTGGCAGCTCTGCACATTTGATCCATGAGATCAAACAAGACTTATGCAAAACTTTTGATATGACAGACTTGGGCCTTCTTCACTACTGTCTGGGGATTGAAGTTTGGCAGACTGAGAATAACATCTTTCTCTCTCAGTCCAAGTATGCCAAGAATCTTGTGGACAGGTTCAGAATGCCGGATTGCAAACCAGCCACAACTCCGATGGAACCAGGGCTCAAACTTTCAGCTCAGTCATCTTCTCCTCCTGTGGATGAAACTTTATTCAGACAATTAGTAGGCAGTCTTATTTACCTTACTGCCACCAGACCAAACATCAGTTTTTCAGTGAGCTACATTTCCCGCTTCATGTCCGCTCCTAAAGCTGATCATTGGATAGCAGCAAAGCGAGTGCTAAGATATGTGCGTGGAACTTCTGATTATGGACTTCTATACACTCGCAGTTCCGATCCTATCCTTAGTGGTTACACAGATTCTGACTGGGCCGGTTCGGTTGATGATCGTAAATCTACAGCTGGGTATGTATTTAATCTAGGATCTGGTGCTGTCATCTGGACTAGTAAGAAGCAGCAAGCCGTGGCTCTCTCCTCCACCGAAGCAGAATATCGAGGAGCAGTTAAGGCATCATGTGAGGAAGTTTGGCTTCGACGTATGCTTGCAGACATGCATGCTTCTCAGACAGGTCCTACTTCCTTGTTTTGCGACAATCAGGGAGTGCTCAAACTTGCCAAAAATCTCGTCTTTCATGAACGAACAAAACATGTGGAAACTCATTGCCACTACATTCGCCAGCTTGTTGAAGACGGATTCGTTCGGCTGAAGTATGTTCCCACCACAGAGCAGCCCGCAGACATATTCACCAAGCCTCTTGGTCCTGCTAAATTTGAACAATTCAGGAGATCTATTGGTGTTGTAAACAGATTGAGCATTAAGGGAGGGTATTAGAATAATTCTAATATTAGTTTAATGCTCATTCTTCTAAATTGTTTCTATTTTCTTTTCTTTAGCAGTTTCTTAGATGAAACTGAATCTCATATAGAAACTTGATGTTTCTATCTTTGTAAAATATCTCTGTATTATTATTGAGTATTCAGCTCAATCAATTCATTGAATTCATTTGGAAATCCATATGCGTGTCTCGCACTGTTTTAGCACTTAATGAATGAAGGAGGATCAAATTGCAACAATTTCTAGGAGTTTGGAGAAACAAATTGTAACAACACGCACTACTAGGAAGGGCCAAATTTTATAGGCTAAGCCACATCTTTGAGGAGGGCCGAATACTTTTGAAAGGAGGCTGAATTTCTAGTCTCACTGGGAAGGTTGAATGACCATTAAAGGGAGGCTGAATTGCTATAACATTTGGAGGGTCAAATTATCGTGCATAACGGCCGAATTGTGGTGGCATTTGGAGGGTTGATTTGCATCATTGTGAAGATCAATTACAGGGAGGTCGCGTGAAAAAGGGTTGAATTGTTCTGGGTCCGAGGAAGTCAAAATAAAGAGGCTGGATTGCATTATAATCAGCCAGAGGAGTGCAAGAATTGTGGAGACTAGAATTGTGTTGAAAATGTAACTAGTGTCGGTCTTCATAATGTTATACAAATGTATCATTGATGTACTTATTATATTCATTATTATTATTTTTATTTCTAGTTAAAGCAATATCTTCATGCTTATAAGGTTTATTGAGTTAAGAAAATTTATCACGAGTCAAAGAAATGTATTTGAGTCAAAGTCCTATTTGGACTCCTTGTAAGAAAACAATTTTATTTTATCTTGAGTCAAAAAGAGTCAAAAAGTCAAATTGTCATCCACAAGACCAAGTCGGCCTAGAAGAGACAACTATTCAACTTGCTAAACATGTATAAATACAAGATAGTTCGACCGCATTCCATCATCAATCATCACTTCGATTTCTGTGCAAGAAAAAGAAGAGTTTTAGCGAAAGTCAATGGAGAGAGAAATTTTTGTTTTCTGCCCTAGTTTTTGTCCACACGTGCCAGATTTTTTGAGATTTATGAGGTTGTTACAGGACTGGCATATGGCCATCACTACAAGTATGAAATTTTCAGAGTCTGACTAGCATTGAATTTGACTTGGTTGGAGGAGATTTTGAAGGAGGGTTCACTTGGGTCTTTGTGGAAGTCTTGGTCTTGGTTTTGGTTCTTGGATATCTCACTTTGATTTGATTCTATAAGAAGAGGATTTCTTGGGTTTTCCCCCTTGTGGGGTTTTGCGCTGGATTGGAGCCTAAATCTCTTGCGATCTACATGTTTTTGTACATTTTCGTAATTGCTTGATGAAGAGAATATAAATTTAATAAGAAGCCAACAAACATTTACAAGTAATTATCAAGTTAAGAGAAATCTACTCTAATTTACAAGCATATTGATTTCTCAACATGGTATCAAAGCTAAGGTGAAGGAAGGGTAGCTTGAATTAAATTATATTTTTATTATTATTGTTATTTTTATTTTATTTATTTGTTTATTATTATTATTATTATTATTTATTAATTTTATTTATTTTTCGTTCCAATTTAGAGTTATTCTAACTAACTATATTTTTTTTATATTTTTTAAATGATTTGTATAAAATAGTTAGGTCTTCTTTATAACTAATTCCTATTTAAAACTACATTTTTAATATTATTTTATACTTTTTAATAATAACGTAAACACCATTTGAAATTATTTCATAATTTTTATATATATATTAACCATCTTCCTTGAAATTATCTAATTGACTTTTGACTCGGGTCCCTAGGTCAAAATTAGCCGTTGGAGGCTCTGCTCAGACTATTTAACATGTGAAGCTGGTTCTGTCTCTTCAACTAGTCCTGACGATGAACCACACTAGTTGGTTCGAAACGTGTCGACAAAGGTCTTTCTATATGTGATTTATGCCGAAGTTCTACTTATAACACTTGAAGATACTTCGACAATAGTCATCTCACTCCTAAGATACTCTTACATCAACTACATTGGAGGACACTATTTGCAGCAACTACGCTTGAAGATACTCTTGCAACAGGCTAAAGAAGAAGACGCAAGGATCATCATCATTTTAGCAGTTATCATTCATGTTTGAAGAAGACTATTGTAACAACTATCCCTCTCTCTTGAAGATATCGAAGGCACTTGGAAACTCTTGCTCATTCATCACCCATCATTGAAAAAGTCATCATAGTAGCTTGAAGACATCACCATAGCAACCAACATTCTTGGAAGCAATCTTGTAACAACCTCTTCTCCTTTGACAAGTAAGTATTTTACTACATTCTATGTCTCAACCTCTCAGTTTAATGGCATCTATTTGTAAGGAAGGCAACAAGCTTGATTGAGCCTTTAATTTCAAGGCTTGGAAGAAGAGAATTGATTTGGTTTTCATAGAAATTGAAGTCACAGATTTCGTTCTAGGCAAGGTTCCTGCACCAGATAAGAATAATGCTCAAGAAGTGGCCAAGTACAATAATGGAGAAGTTAGGGCTCAAAGCATTCTCTTTGAGTTTATCAAGTGTCACCTTATCTCCTTTGTTTCAGATTTGTCCATTCCCAAAGAAGTCTATGAGATTATATTCTGTGAGATTATACTCCCTCAACACTACAGGTCAAAAAATCTCTCAAGGAATCAACTTTATGGAACAAGGTTATCAAAAGATGAAGATGTGACCTCATACCTTACAAAAATCTCAAAATTGAAGGATCAACTTCAAGGGCTTGGAGAAGTCATATTTGATTATGAATTAATCACTTCCGTACTTAATGCCCTACCTCTAGATTGAAGTGGTTTTGTAAGTAACATCCACGCAAGAAAAGAAACTCCAACATTTGAAGAATTTTGGGCACAATGTGTTCTAGAAGAATCAAGGTTAAAAGCCAAGGATGACACTGAACCCAATAATGAAAATGCTCAAGCTTTGCTGCTAGATCAAGGAAGAAGTTTGGAAGATTTGAGCCTTGTCGTAGATACAATTACAACAACAACTATCGACCTCGTGGAAATCAAGACATGTCTAAAGTGCAATGCTTTGGTTGCAATGAATTTGGACATTATAAAAGAGATTGTCCCAAAGGCCCCAAGAACAAGAAGAAGAACAAGAGGAAAGAGAGAAGTGAAGCATCATGTTGCAGAATATGAAGCTGAGAAAAAGCCGAAGATTGAAGATAACAAAGACCTCTATTATTGAAGGATTTGACATATACTAGGTTTGCTAGTAGTTTGCTTTCATTTTTATTAAAAGATGGCAGTTAAAGTAGCATTTACAGTTACATTTGTATAGAAGAGTCTTTGGGAGTTATATAAGTGAGTTCTAATCTAAAGTTGAAGATCCTCAAATTTTATTAAAGGAATATTAAGACAAGAAAAAGAAAAAATAAAAAGGTATTTATCATTAAAAAAAATCGAAAGTATTAAAATATTTGAGATCAAGAATGGAGTCTAATTCAGAAATGAAGGAAGGAAGATTTTCCACAACTTCATTTAACTATGCTTTAATGCTATTTAGAATTAAAGGGTCTATTGTAGGAAAATATGTTATATTGCTATCTTGCCCGCTGAAGATAAAAATGATATGAAACCCAAAATCGCAAACCAATTAGTGATTCTTGAATCAAATATAAATGAAAATCTAGATTGTTTTGACAAAACACATTACAACATAACCAATTTACAGTTAAACATTGAAGATTATACATTTATGTCGCAATTTTCAGTTCGATCCCTATGGAGCAATCAAATTGACATTATTTAGGGGTCACCTTGGATGGAAACTCTAGGGTCCTTTATCCTAAATATGAAGAAGAAGTTTTTAACATTTGCCTACAAAAAGAAAAATATAACATTACAAGATGTTACATTGAAACCAGATTCAGTAACACTAGAAGACATACAAGATATCTCAAAAGTAATCTTTTAAGAAGGTAAAAAAGTGATACTAAATATGCAAAGAGAAGTTGACAAAATCACCATTGAGAAAAATTAAGAAGCTTCTCGACTTAAAGACCATAGCGAAAAATTACTAACGCAAATTAAGAAGCTTAAGAAGGACAAGAAATCTTTGGGAAACAAGGTACAACACCTTATTGAGAAGGAAACGTCAAAATATTCAAATGTAGAAATTCTAATTGAAAAGAAAGGAATGAATACTGATCCAATGAATATCACAATTCAAGAAGAAGACAAGCCAATTGAAGAAAAAATACGCTCAGTTGATGCAGTTCAAACAATCCAAATTCCAAGTGAAGATTCTGTAACCAACTCAACCACATCAGTGTTTGAAGCAAATCAGAATATTGCCACACACATGATAAGGGAAAGACAAACCAAAAGAACTCCTTATCTACATCCAAATCACAAGAACAAACATCTCAATTTGTGATATTCCTACTTAGCAAATTTTTGCAAAGTAATACGTTTTTGGCATTTTGGCAATTTTTCATTAGGAAAAGTGGGTTAGGAGGGGCACACTTGAATTTTGAGAGAAAAGGCTCCCCAAACATTAGAAGAAAAGACAAATTAAGAATGAAGTGGGATGTGGGGGCCACTCCAAAAGGGAATTCACACCCCCTGGGAGAAATTCGACTTGGGGAAGTGAGAGAAGAGGGAATTCGACATGGGGGTCCCACATGAAGGAGAAAGGAGGCAACAAAGTTAAATAGAGGGGAAGAGTTTCATTTTGGGTCTTGCGCTAATTTGAGAATCAAATTCCCTTGTACGCTTGAGTTGTTGAGCCGAGTCTACACTGCTGGTCAGTAGAAGAAGTTTCTAAGCGCAAATCTCAACTCCATCTTTAGTGGACTTCGAGTGCCACTCTAGGGGAGATTATCGTCACATCTTGGAGCTGTTTTGGGAGGATTTGTAGGTACATTCAACCATCAGTTGGAGTAGACTAGGCGCAGAAGAGGAATGTGTATTCCTTGGGAGAGTCAGCTTTAGAGAGGACTTGATCTCGGGAATTGGAACAAATTTCCTTGGGAATTTGCTGGAGATTTCTAGTGGTTTGCGGGGCTGGTTTGGAGGCTATCTTTTAGGCCAAATTTTCCATTTCTAGGCATGCGCAAGGGCATACTGGCAGGGCCTGCAGAATCATTGAGAAGCTGAGCGTGTGCGGGGAGGAGAGACCGGGAGATTGGAGGTGGAATTTGTGGGGAGTCACAAGGTGAATTTGTAGGAGGATTTCTCAGTATTTTGGGCATCATTGGTAGCTGGATTTCTGGTGGTGTGTACTAGCTGGAGGAGTGCCAATTACGCTCTATTTTTAGGGAAATTTAGAGAAATGGAGTTGGATTGAAAGATCTCTGGGTTTTTGTAGGTTTATTGAGGGGAGCCTGCAACCAATTTGGCAGAATTTTCTGAGCACTCTAGAGGGCTTAAACACCAGTTCTCTTCCAACTAGAAGCAACATATTTACTGGGCCAGTGTCGGGGTTGGAGGACATATATTCTTTAGCACTTGGGCAACACTTTTTCTCATCTGGGACTTGTCTAGCTTGCATTAGCAAGCCTAGGTGCATTTATTCCAACACATTATACCCATTCCATAAAAAGATTAATAATATGGCTAAGCTTATTTGGTGCAAATTGTTGGTGTACTGATTTTTCCGCTTATGTTTTGATTTTTGATTGCGTGCCTAGATTTTATGGCTTTTATCGCTTAATAGCTCCATTAGGAATATTGCACAATCAATCTACGAATCTATATCAGTCAAAACATGAACAACAAACTTATGTTCCAAAGAATACCAAAGTTTGCACAATCCAGTCATGTTATAACAATTCATCACAAGTTTCCAACAACCGCAAGATTCCATAGAAGATTGATTTAGGATGGTCAGATCCCTTCTCAGTTCGACTATTTTGTTTATCACTCAAAGGATCTTATCATCTTATATCGACGAAGTTGACAGATTGGAGAATTCCAAAAAAATGTGAATGTATTACGAAGACAAAGAACAGATGATACGCCTTGTCAACAATAAGCTTTGAGGACAAAGCTTTATGAAGAGGAAGGCAATATTATGAATAAAATATATATAAAAATAATAGAAATAGTAATAGTCATAAATAATGATTAATTAACTAGTAATTAGTATCAAAGAGACATGTCTCTAAGGACATGACTGTTTGTGAAGGGGTTCTTGCCTAGGTATCTAAGCAGACCCTCACCCTCATTTGTAATCATCTCACTTGTATTCAAATATTCTTATATAATATATTATCCATACCATGATGGACATTCTTATATATCAGATATTCTGAATTTTCCTGTTGCATATATGCACTTTGTTCGCTACAAAGAATCCAAGAAACATAGTTTATTCTACAAGAAGAGCAAACATAGTTTATTCTACAAGAAGAGCTTGCAGATCAAGTTACTCCTATAGAATCAAGGAGGGGCCATTCGATAATGGAAGCATGTATGAAGTTAATCCTATCACAAAGTGTTGAAATATGTAACTAGGTTCGGTCTTCATAATGACATATGTAATCATGATTTTATATATTTGTTGTAAAGAGAAAAATAAATTTATTATTGTCATTCTTGAGGCATAGGTTTCATGCTCAAGGGAAATTTCTTTTTAGTTCAAAAACCTATTGTGTGCTTCTAGGGCTTGTCATTGAGTCTACAAGGTATAGTGGGTACATACCCAAAAGTGTTCCCCTTTAGGGTAATGGAAAAAAAGTACCCCCCCTTTAAGTACCCCCCTTCAAGCTTCAAGTTTTGGGGTCGTCGAGTCGACTTCTTAGATTTCAGACCCTGTTTCATGAGATAGCTTAGCCAGTATCCCCTATTAGGTTTCCTGTTTGTCCTCTTGAAGCTGGCTATATTCTCTTTGCTAGCTTGGAGATGCCTTAGCTAGAATGTCGTTTAGGTGTCCTGTTTGACTCCCTCTTTACTTTATGAATACCATCACCTCCTCCTGAGGTTACCTCACTGTAGGGTGCAATTGGCCGTGGGCTCTACCCAAGACCTAATTCCTCGGAAATGAAAATCCTTAAAGCTGGGCTTGATCCTCGGGAGTAATGACTCCTGGTAGCATAGACGAGGGATGGTGGCTCCCCGGAAATTATATGAACCAATAGCCGGACATCCCAACATTGAGAGATAAAATTTTCTCTTAGTTGTTTTTAAATGGGATGGATGGGTTTTAAACCTAGGGTTGTTTTGATTCAAAACAATCTATGGTAAGGCAACGGGACTGCCATCCATGGGTAAGGCAGAGGGAGTGGCCAACCACTTGAACTGAGCTCGCCTCAGTTGCCTGATAGGGTTCGTATCTTGAGCCAGCTTGTATTGGTACGGGTTGATAGCCATGAACCAACAAATACTGATCTCACCTCCGTTGATCCAGGTGGATGTTGGTGGCCACCCACCTATCCCATTTGGACCCCACAACTCTCTTTCAGTTTTTCAGTTTCCATAATTGTAATACAATTTACTATTTTTAGCAGTTTTTCGGGTCTTGAACTTCCTGTGTTTCTCTTCCCAGAGTTATAGTTCTCAGATAGATCTTTCTAACGAGCTATTGTACGTGTCAAACGGAGATCGGGTGCCAAAGTTATGACCTCGGGAAATTGATGTACCAATTTACCCAAACATGGCCCACAATTTGGCGTTTCATCTTCTAGGGTTAGGTTTTGGGATATTAAGGGTTTTCCATTGTTTCTCAACAATAAATAGGCCTTCGAGCCTCATTGTAACATAGTTCAGAGGCATGTAGCTGCCACATCTCTTCTCAGAGATAAGCTACCATCGCCCTAGCTGATTTGTTTCCATTTCTGTTTATAAGCATATTTCAGTATTTTACATTAATGAAATGAAGTATTATTTCCGCTGCATCTCTGTGTTTATGGTTATCTTTGTAATTTGTTGCGTTCCTGTTTTAAATCCGGATCGGTGGTATCAGAGCAGTCTGCTTTTCCTCTTGTTTTTCTTTGCATGTCCCCAACGAGGTCGGGATATAAGGAGTTAGGGCTTGAACTGGTCGACCCTTTGCAAGACCAGCCTCGCAAATCTCGACGACCTCCCATTGTAGATGAAAAGAAAGACAAGGGGGAAGGAGATCCTATCAAAATCTTGCTCGAAGAAGCCCTCGAGCGACAAAGGAACGCGATGATGGACAACTTTACGCAGATCCTTCAGCGACTACCTAGAGGCGACACATCGACTTCCAACAGCTACTCTAGAAACACCACACCGTTTAAGGTACAAGTTAATTTTGAAATCCCCATCTTCGAGGGTCAAATAGACGCAGATACCGTAGATAAATGGTTAAATCTGCTAAATGGGTATTTTTCTGTTCATGAATTTTTGAGTCGGGAAAAGATTGTTTTTGCTCTTCTCAAAGCAGCCCCCCACGTCAAGGACCGGTGGGAAACCTATTGCGAGCAGAAGGATGAAAGCATAGGCTCACTATTTTCAGCCGCACCCACTTGGGATCCATTTCGGGATGCCATCAAGGAGCAGTACTACCCTGTCAAAAGCTACAAGGACAAATACATAAAGTGGACCATGCTGCGACAGGGAAGGGACCAAGATGTGCCATAGTTCACAAACATTTTTCATACCTTTTGCACACAGTTGGATATCAATGATTCTAAGTTGCATATGGTACTCAAATACTGCGACTGCCTACACAGATACATCCAGGAAGAGATGGAGTTCCTCAACATCTCCTCACTCGGCATGACACATCGATATGCTGTCAAAATCGAGCAAAAGTTCAAACAGAAGAAGCGAGACTTTGGATCTGCAAATCTGAAGACCAAAGGACAAAGCCAAGGTGGGGTGACCCATGACAACTTGTCGAAGCCTCAAGAAAAGAACAACACCACGAAGTCGAAGAAGGACACATTAAGGTGGTGTGAGTTCCACAAGAGCCCCACTCACAACACAAGTGAGTGTCGGACCAAGTAGTCACTGGTGGCTGAGTTGAAGGCTTCTGAATCAGATGCATATTCCGACCTTGAGCTAGAACCCGACAAGGGGAATGGCAAAGGGAAGCAGATCATTGATGTGGATCCCAGCGCCACTGTTGCCACTGCCAAGATCCAGAAAAATGAGCCCGAAGATCCAAAGGACGGGGAACGTCTTTTCCACTCATAGATGTGGGTGAAGGGTTCGCTGCTGCAATTCATTGTCGACAGTGGCAGCCAAAGAACCTCATTTCAGCAGAGGTCGTGAAGCAGTTGGACCTACCGACTACATCACATCCGCAACCGTACAGTATCAGGTGGCTTCATGAAGGACGAGATCTCAAAGTTCGCCAGCAGTGCTGCCTTCCCTACAGCATCAAGCCCTTCACAGACGAGGTATTGTGTGATGTTACACCTCTGGACGTTTGTGATGTATTATTAGGCCAACCATACTTGTGGAGGCGACATACTTTGTATGAGTCAAGGCCTTGTGCTGTCGATATTTCTTTGTGTAATTCATTATACAAGATACCGGAGGTAGCCCCACCTACCGCCACCTCTTTGATCACTACTAAGAAAGGCAGCAAGCTTATCTCCTAGACTAGGAAATTCATTTTCTGTCTGATACGCTCCCAAAGTAAGCGGAAGATGGTCACCACATCCATGACCCCCGCGAAGGGTTCCTCCACGCAGCAGCAACAAAGGAATACGGTCATGACAGAACATAGGAACAACTACTCCTCACCCACAGGGGTACCACACAAGTTTCAGGTGGGCAATAAACTCTGGTTGCATCCGCAGAAAAACGCCTTACAAGAGCCCATCAGAAGCTTCGACCACATCGACATGGTCCTTACACCATTACCAAGGCTGTGGGAAATAATGCTTTGGAGCACAACATTCCTCCATTCCTTCGCTTGCGCCGAGTGTTCAATGTGGACCGTCGCCGACCATGCTTCCCACCATTACTGGACGCATCAGAGATTGCAAAATAGCTCAACAGAGACCCAACTCAGCAGAAGCTTTTTCATCTCAGGCAGAAACTCAACACAATGGGGACCATTGTTTCCTAAGGGGGGAGGAATGATCTAGGTGGATGTTGGTGGCCACCCACCTATCCGATTTGGACCCCCACAACTGTTTCTTTCAGTTTTTCAGTTTTCGTAATTGTAGCACAATTTACTATTTTTAGCAGCTTTTTGGGTCTTGAACTTCCAGAGCCGTTTTGAGGCCCTAAACGACGTTTTTTGGGAAATCAGGGAGCAACATGGGTCCATGGACCGATGTTGATCTTCCCGAAGTTATAGTTCTCAGATAGATCTTTCTAATGAGCTATTGTATGCATCAAACAGAGATCGAGTGCCAAAGTTACAACCCCGGGAAATTGATGTACCAATTTACCCAAACGGGGCCCACAATTTGGTGTTTCATCTTCTAGGGTTAGGTTTTGGGTTGTTAAGGGTTTTCCATTGTTTCTCAACAATAAATAGGCCTTCGAGCCTCATTGTAACACAGTTTAGAGGCATGTAGCCGCCACATCTCTTCCCAGAGATAAGCTACCATTGCCCTAGCTGATTTGTTTCCATTTTTGTTTGTAAGCATATTTCAGTATTTTACATTAATGAAATGAAGTATTATTTCCATTGCATCTCTTATGGTTATCTTTGTAATTTGTTGCATCCCTGTTTAAATCCGGATCATCCCTATCTGAGCTGCCGGTTGGTAGCTAGATAAGAGGACGGTAGCTTGAGACCCTAACTGGTGGGTTGCAATGTGTGGTCGTTTGCGTGTCGTTTGCTTGTAGCCATTTTTTCGTGAGTTTGCTTTGGGCCATCTTTCATTAGTTTGCTTGGGGCCATCATTCGATTTTTTCTTGCCGCCATTTTCGCTCATTTGCATCATAAATATAGAATCAAGGAGGGGCCATTCGATAATGGAAGCATATATGAAGTTACTCCTATCACAAAGTGTTGAAATATGTAACTAGGTTCGGTCTTCATAATGACATATGTAATCATGATTTTATATATTTGCTGTAAAGAGAAAAATAAATTTATTATTGTCATTCTTGAGGCATAGGTTTCATGTTCGAGGGAAATTTATTTTTATTTCAAAAACCTATTGTGTGCTTCTAGGGCTTGTCATTGAGTCTACAAGTTAATTGAGTCATTGTCATGTATGGAAGACCTTTTTGGGCATGTTACATATTGTAAAGAAAATTTATTTGAGTAAAAAATATAGTCAAAGACCCTTCAAGACCTTGTCAACGAGCAAGCAACAAGTCAACCTACATGGAAGATCAAATCGGCCTCATGGAGACAATTCCTATCCCTAAAAAGCCTACCTCATTTGGACACACAAGAAGTAAGTTTGATCTCCTCAAGAGAGAAGTCAGAAAAAGACACAGTTCAAGGATAAGAAGAAGAAAAGGAAGATCAAAGTTTTTGGGCCTCTCTCTCTCTCTCTTTCTCTCTTGTATTAAGGTTTCTAAAGTTGCTGGGGAAATCGAAGTGATGGAAAGTTGCTGGGAAAGTCAAAGTGCTAGAAAGTTGTTGGAAAGTTAATAGGGGTCGAAGTTACTAGAAACTGCTGGGTTGCTGATGTAGCTGGAGGTTACTGAAGTTGCTGGAAGCTGCTAGGTTAAAGTAGCTAGAACAAAGATCATTAAGAAGAAAGTTTGATTTGACCTTGGAGGAATTTTGGTCAAGGGTCATAGGTGTTGGAAAATGTAATTAGGTTCGGTCTTCATTAAATGTATTTAAGTCATCTTGTAATGTACTTGTCAAAAGAATAAAGAAAATAATAATTATTATTATGACTTATTAAAGCATGGATTTCATGCTTGGGTCATCATGTTTTAGGTCAAAGTCCCCATTGAGGACTTCTAGGATTCATTCTGAGTTAATCGAGTCATTGTACTTTTAAGAGGCCCTTCTTGGGCTTTTGAATCATGTAAAAATGTTAAGTATTGAGTCAAATATGAATTATGTTTCCTGCAAACCATGTCAGCCTTAAGATGATCAAGTTTGCCTCAAAGAGGGCTATTCGACCTCACCAAAGGACTATAAATAAAGGAGTGCGAATTCCATTTGAAACACTCACTCAACAAGCTAGTTCGATATCTCTTGAAGTTGGAAAAAGTGCGAAGTGCGAGTTTGGTCTAGGAGAAGGAAAGGAGGAAGATCAAAAATTTGTTGCATCTATCTCTCTCTCTCGTGCTTTGGTTTGGGAGATCGAAGTTCTCTTGTTGATGCCGTAGCTAGTTACCACTTGTTGTTGCTGCTAGATCAAAGTATAGGTCGAAGTTGCTAGTGCTGGGTGCTGCTTCCTCAAGAAGTTGTATTGGGCCAAGATCAAAGTTCCTATGTGAATATCGAAGTCTCCAGAGCAAGGTCGAAGCTACTAGGTTGAAGAAAGTGCTGCTACTATTGCTGTTGCTGGTAGGTCAAGTAGGATCATCTGCAAGAGAAGAGGAACGTTGACTTGGTGTGGAGGGAAGTTTGTGTCAAGGTCTAGAGTCTTGGAATATCTCTGGAAAACTATTGAAGGAAGAATTACTAACTGGATTTTCCCCTAGAGAGGGGTTTTGCCCTGGCTACGAGCCTATATCTGGTGTCCATTGTTTTATGTGCTATTGCTTTGGTAATTGCTTGATGAACTAAAAAAAGGAAGATATAAAGTGTTAAAATTGGTAACTAGGGCCAAACTCCACCTTGATAGCTCATATGATGGAGATGATATTTTTATTGGACTCCTCTTTCCGAGAGGTGCAAGATTGATCTAAAGATCATCTCATTCTGACATGTAGAAATGGAATTATGAATTTATTTTTCCTATTGACAAATTGTTAAGGTTTGCTCCAGTCAAATGTAGGCTCATGAAGCCCAACAAATGTGTCTCTTCACCCTCAACGTTGTGTATAAATAGGAGAGGCCTTCTCCTCATTTGGTCACACCATCATCACATCTTTCTCTCTCTTCTTCTCATTGGTTCTTACAACAAACAAGAGCATCTCTTTCTTCATGCGTTGACTGGAAATTACAGGCAGAAAATCGTAGATCTGTTTTGGGCCAATTGCAGGGATGTTCACAAGCGTTGATCGAGGGTCAAACCTCCTCCTTTGATTGCATTTTTCAGGTAGAAAATCTGATCTCTTGAGGCTGCATCTCCTAGCACAAAAATCGAGGAAATTGCAGTAGTTTCACTTGCGTTGATCACAGCGTTGACCAAGTTTGATTGAGAATTTTTGGACTGTTTTGGGCTGATTTTGACTGTCTTTGGAGGCCGAGTTGACTGTGTTTGACTGAGCTCATTTGGAGGTGACTTTCTGGTTAGGGCATCCAGTTGACAGCTGTTTGACTAGACTGTTTTTATAGTGATTGGGCAAGTAAATTTTGTATGATGTACTCTCTCTCTTTGCTAAACTTTTGAAGAATAATAAGAAGATTTGAGCAAAGGGTATACCCCACATTGGGGTTTTTCCCTGGCATTTGCCAAATTTTGTGTCCTCTTGTCTTGGTTTGTCTTTTGTTTATTGTTTATGTTCTATCTGCATTTACTTTCAATGGTAATGTGATTGTTAATTTGGAAATTGATATTGGGCTTATAAGAAAAATCGAAGTAAATTGCTATAAAGCATAGAACATACTATTGTTACCTAAAATTAACATGGTATCAAAGCTCAGGTGAAGACAAAGCCCAAGCAAGAGTGAGAAAAACAATCACTGAGATTTGTTGGACAAGCTTCAATGGCCTCCTCATCTTACTTCAAATCTGATGACAAGCTTAATGATAAGTCTAATTATCATGCATGGAATATGTTTCTTGACTTGACTTTGGAAGGGCGTGATGCTATGGACTATGTGCAGGGAAAGATTACTGAACCCCCTTCAAATGCACCTGCTGTTGCTAAGACAAAGTACAAGAAAGGTGAGGTCAAAGCTAAGAAGATCATCAGGGATTCTGTTAAGATTTGGGTACCAGAGGACAAAGTGGTTCCCTAAGGCTTTGATCTTTGGCCTAGGGAAAAGCGTCCAAATTTATTTTTTACTTTTCTCCTAAAGTGACTTTGTAAGTGGTATAGTCAATTTAATTTAAAAGTGACTTTATAAGTGGTAAAGTTACATTCTAATTTAAAAGTGACTTTATAAGTGATAAAGTTACATTCTAATTTAAAGGTGACTTTATTAAAGTCGATGAACAATTAGAAAGTGAAAAAGTGACTAAGGAAGTACAAGGCTAAGTGGGTCTTTGTTTAAGTGGGTGAGTTAAAAAATAGAAAGTGAGAATTAAATGCACATTTATTCTCATCCTTAGTTCTAAATGAATCTCAGCCATTAGATCTTATGGTAACCCAAAAGGTCGTTTAGAGAATAAAAGGAGAAGAGAAGAGGAAAAGATCAATTCATTCTTTCATAAGCATTTGGGAGAAAGAGGAGAGAGCAAGGAGAAAATTTCTGAGCAGTGAGGAAGTGAAGGAGAGCAACAAGAATACATTTCAGCAAATTTGGACAACATTTATTTGCACGCACCCCAAGGCAACACTGTACAGGAGAAAGGCACAAAAATCGAGGAAGAGGGACAACAACAAGGGCACGAATTTTGAGGTAGATTTGGGCACAAATTTTGAGGCAGATTTGGGCACGAATTTCGAGGCAGTCGTATTGTTGAAATTTGTATGGTCTGTACAACAAGTTTTGGGCACATTTTTTGAGGCAGACCGTAGAGCATTTAATGTTGTTTTATTCTTGTAAAAATTTCTATTTTGGTTGTTTGCTGATTTGCACGATTTTCGAGGTGGAGTTCAAGCACGAAAATCGAGATAAGTTGTAATTTGTGGTTGTTGGAATTTTTACTGTATTTCAGTTTCTCTGTAAAAGCATTTTCAGAAATAGAGAAGAGCTCTTAAACTGGTTTTCCCCAAGAGTTGTAGGGGGGTTTTCCAGGGTCACATTGACAAAAAATCACTGTGTTATTTTCTGTGTGTGGCTGTCATAATTTTGCTGTGTTTTATTTTTGCAATTTCAGCAGTTGTGAAATCTCTAAATTTGTGTTTTCAGAAAAAATATTATCATTTCTAGATTTTAGAATTTTTATCATGCTTGGATTTAAAACTAAATGCATGAAGTGATAAGGAAAATTTGATAACCAGAGTGGGGGTTGAAATTTCTTCATGGTATCGGAGCTTGGTTAGCTGAAAAGTGCAGTTTGAGACAACGAAGTGAAAATTACAGCAAGTTGATTTTTACACAGAAAACAAAAACCTTTACCACATATTTGAAAATTTCAGTTTGGTAGGAGAGTGCAACATGTCTTTGGGTTTGAGAGTGGAAGACAGGTTGGATGGGTAGAAAAACTACAGTGCATGGAAGGAGAGAATCCAGAGCATATTTGAGGAAGCAGAAGTTTGGGGCATTATGGTAAATACCACACAGAACCTAGTTGTAGTACTTGCTGACCCTGTACAATTGGCAGAGTTTAACAAAAAGAATGTTAAGGCAAAAAGATTGATTCTGGAAGGAATCAAAGACCATGTCGTTTGTCATGTGAGAGGAAAGACTTATGCACATGAGATGTGGACAACCTTGACCAGTCTTTACCAGAGCTCAAATGAAAACAGAAAAATGGTCTTAAAAGAGAAACTGAAGGCCATTAAAATGGCTAAGACTGATAGTGTTACAACATACCTCACGAAGATCACTTCAGTGAGAGATGAGTTGGCAGCCGTAGGTGAGATCATTACACCCATTGAGTTGGTGAGGATTGCTTTGAATGGTCTTCCCAAGACTTGGGAGAATTTTGTGGATGGCATTGTTGCACGGGAAAACCTTTCCGATTGGGAGAGGTGGGATGATTGCATTTAGAATGAGATAAAAAAGAACCATCTTGGGGCAGCCGAATAGGTGGAGGAGGATGACAATGTGGCATTGTTAGCAAGAGGCAAGAAAGGCAGAACAAAGAAGCAAGCTTCCAACAGTGGAGGCAAAGACAAAGGTAAAGGCAAGCAACAGAACAACGAGAAGGACTATTCCAAAGTCAAATGTTGGAATTGTCAAAAGTTGGGACACTATGCTGTTGTGTGTCCGGAGAAGAAGAACAAGAAAGGGAAAGACAAACCCATGGCAGCTTCTGCAGAGATAGAGAGCTTCTTAGAGAGCTTTGATTGGGAGTTTGGGTTCATAGCTTGTGAGGCCACTAATGCAGGATCACCTGCCATACAGGTTCAAAGGGAGTGTGCATTCCCCGCTACTAGCAGAGCATCTTCTAGCATTTGGTATGTTGACAGTGGCGCTTCTCACCACATGACAGGGGTCATAGAGTACTTGTCCGAGTTTTCAGAGAGTGATACTGATATGGAGGTAGTACTTGGTGATGACAACATTGTTAGGGTAGTCGGTGTGGGAACATTGACATTTGATAGGGGATCCAAACCTCCCTTGAAAGTGTCAGATGTTCTATATGTGCCTGGAATGAAGAACTTGATATCTGTCTTAGCACTTGAGGACAAAGGGTATGATGTGTTGTTCAGGAGAGGGCATGTGCTCATTTATCCTAGGGGAACTCTAGCTTCTTCAGCTAGAGAGATTGGTGTGCGCCATGCCATGGTGTACAAGTTCTCATTCCAACCTCTGATGGCATTGAGTAGCAGCACCCGAGACAGGACCAACAACAAGATCTAGCAATTCAGAGCAGTGTGAGATTTGGCAACGCAGGATGGGGCACATGTATCATGGGGCCTTGAGTACATTGTGGGAGATCACCACTGGCGTGCCAGATTTCAGTTATGATCACCTTGATGTATGCAGAGGATGTGCTATAGGGAAGTTTTCCAGATCCCCTTTTCCCAACAGTGACAGTAGAGCGACCAGGATCCTTGACTTGATTCATACTGATGTGAGTGGTCGGATGTCTCATGTATTGTTGAGTGGCTATGAGTACTATGTTTTATTCATTGATGATCACTCCAGGAAAACTTGGATTTATTTCTTGAAGACCAAGAGTGAGGTCTTCAAGTGGTTTCAAGAGTTCAAAGCTCTTGTGGAGACCCGGATAGGTAGGAAGATCAAGGTCCTCAGGTTGGATAATGGAGGGGAGTATACCCTTGGTGAGTTTGTTGATTTTTGTGCTGAGGCAGGCATTAGGAGGGAGTTCACAGTTCCTTACTACCCCCAGCAGAATGGGGTTGCAGAGAGGAAGAACAGATCCATTGCGGGGGCTGCCAAAGCCATGCTTCATGATCAGGGGTTACCTTTATTTTTGTGGGCAGAGACTTGCAACACTGCTGTGTACTTGCAGAACAAGAGTCCACATCGTGCCTTGGGGAATGTGACTCTGGAGGAGGCTTTTTCTAGGAAGAAGCCTGATGTTGGGCACTTTCGTATCTTTGGGTCCCTTACATATTCCTATGTCCCCAAGGAGAATAGGACCATGCTAGAGCCCACTGTAGACAAGGGCGTCTTTGTGGGTTATAGCGAGACCTTGATAGCTTATCGGATTTATATTCCTGTGTAGAGAAAAGTGGTTGTCAGGCGGGATGTGAAGTTCGAGGAGGAGCGAGCTTTCAGGAGGTCACGGGAGTTAGAGTATCTAGAGTCACCAAACCCTCAAGAGGAGTTGAGTGAGTCACAGGGATCCATTGGTCAGGGATCAAGAGGTACATCGATTACAGTGTTAGGTCCATCAGTGAGCAGTGGCTCTCGGAGTAAGGTGCATTGTTCCTCGGGTAGCATGCAGGGCAGTCCATAGAGCAGTTCATAAGGTAGTCCACTAATGGACAGTTCACAAGGTAGTCCACTAATGGACAATTCACACGGTTCTTCAGCACCTATAGGCACAAATTCAGGCATGAGGTCAGTTGACAGGCCTTCAGGAGTTTAGGCTTCTGATGATGATGAGGATTCTTTCACTCCCGTGGGAGAAGTATTCTCAGGGAAGAGGAAGCCCAAGTGGCTTCAAGATACCTTGCACGAGGCCACATCAGTTGCTGGGCCAAAGACACAGGTTAGAAAGAGTAAACCACCTGAGCGGTTCTGTAGTTACATGGCATTTGTAACAAGCATTGTTGACTCCGAGCCTTCTAGTTATGAGGAGGCAGCCAACCAGCAGGTCTGGAGAGAGGCCATGATGGAGGAGTATTTTTCTATTATGAAGAACGATGCTTGGGAGGTAGTGCCGAGGCCTGAAGGTAAATCAATTGTTACTTCCAGATGGCTCTACAAGATAAAGCATGCTGCAGATGGCAGCATCAAGAAGTTCAAGGCTCGATTTGTGGCGAGAGGGTTCTCACAGGTAGAGGGAGTTGACCATGAGGAGACCTTCGCTCCCGTAGCTCGGTATACATCTATTTGCTCCATTATATTGATTACAGCAAGATGGGTTGGAAGATCCACTAGATGGATGTGAAGACTGCATTTCTCAATGGCTTCATTTAGGAGGAGGTTTATATTGAGCAACCATAGGGCTTTGAGGTGCATGGGAAGGAGTCCCATGTATGCATATTGAAAAAGGCACTCTATGGCCTGAAACAAGCTCCCAGAGCTTGGTACTCGAGGATTGATACATACTTGGAGCAATTGGGTTTCACAAAGAGTGAGGTTGATTTGAACCTATACTTCATTGTGGTGGTTGAGCAACCTCTCATTCTGGTGTTGTATGTTGATGACCTGATCATCACTGGTGCAGAGAGACTCATTGAGGGCTGCAAGAGAGATCTTGCTTCAGAGTTTGATATGAAGGATATCGGCTTGATGCATTATTTTCTGGGATTGGAGGTGTGGCAGGAGGAAGGGCATTTCTTCCTGGGACAAGGGAAGTACACTGTGGGTATTCTTAGTAGATTTCACATGGGGTACTACGAACCCATGTCTACACCTATGATCACTAATTGGAAGAAGCTTCATGCTTCTGATTCCGAGTTGGTGGATCCTACTCTATACAGACAGTTGATTGGTTGTTTGATGTATTTGGTCAACACTCGGCCATATATATGTTTGTTGTTAACAATATAAGTCAGTTCATGTGTGAGCTCAGGAGAGCGCACTGGGTGGCTGTAAAACACATTGTTCGTTACTTGCAAGGGACTGTGGATTTTGGTCTGGATTATAGACAGGGTGATGGAGTGAGATTGGTAGGGTACACAGATTTAGATTGGGCAGGTTGTGCTTCAGATAGGAAGAGTACTTCCGACTGTTGTTTTGGGTTGGGTTCGGCAGTTGTGTCGTGGATCAACCGAAAACAATAGTCAGTTGCGTTGAGTTCAGTTGAGGCAGAGTATATGGCTGCTAGTTTGGCTAGTTGTGAGGCCATATGGCTTCGCAAGATGTTGTTTGGTCTATTTGGTCAGGGATTGAGACCTTTAATAATTTACTGTGATAATCAGAGCTGCATAAAACTCATGGAGTATCTAGTTTTTCATGATATGTCAAAGCATATTGAGATCAAGTATCACTTCATTAGAGACTATGTTCAGAAGGGAGCTGTCAAGCTTGAGTACATTGCCACAAATGCGCAGGTAGCAGACATTTTCACCAAAGCCTTACCACGGGGCAAGCATGTCTACTTTAGAAACAAGATGGGAGTGGTGAAGAACACTTTCCTCGGTAAGAGGGAGTGTTAAAATTTGGGTACCAGAGGACAAGTGGTTCCCTGAGGCTTTGATCTTTGGCCTAGCGAAAAGTGTCCAAATTTATTTTTTACTTTTCTCCTAAAGTGACTTTATAAGTGGTAAAGTCAATTTAATTTAAAAGTGACTTTATAAGTGGTGAAGTTACATTCTAATTTAAAGTGACTTTATAAGTGATAAAGTTACATTCTAATTTAAAGGTGACTTTATTAAAGTCGATGAAGAATTAGAAAGTGAAAAAGTGACTATGGAAATAAAAGGCTAAGAGGGTCTTTGTTTAAGCGGGTAAGTTAAAAAATAGAAAGTCAGAATTAAATGCACATTTATTCTCATCCTTAGAGCTAAATGAATCTCATCCATTAGATCTTAGGGTAACCCAAAAGGTCATTTAGAGAATAAAAGGAGAAGAGAAGAGGAAAAGGTCAATTCATTATTTCATGAGCATTTGAGAGAAAGAGAAGAGAGAGCAAAGAGAAAATTTCTGAGCATTGAGGAAGTGAAAGAGAGCAGCAAGAATACGTTTCAACAAATCTGGACAACAACATTTATTGGCACGCATCTCAAGGCAAAACTGTACAGCAGGAGAAAGGCACAGAAATCGAAGAAGAGGGACATCATAGAAATTGAGGAAGAGTGACAGTAGCAAGGGCACAAATTTTGAGGTAGATTTGGGCACGAATTTCGAGGCAACCATACTGCTGAAATCCATATGGTTCCGCAAAATTTATTGTAAATGGTGCTATTATGACCATCTAATTACGTAGAACACTTAGGAGGAATACTTTTATTGCATGGTCCCTTGTAATTAGAACACCATGGCTAAATTATTCTATTATATACACAATTGGTTTCATACTCGATCATATTGTGTCGCAAAATTGGGTAATATTTTGAGGGTCTATGTTTAAAGATGTTTTCCCCTTCTAAGGGTTGATATTGTAATTATTTTGATGTAAAAATATTTTAGTGCATGGTTCCTCACAATCAGAAACCATGGATAAAAATATTTGAGGGTGGAAAAATTACTAATACCCTCTAGAGTCAATTAATTAATTTTTCTGGCTAAAAATAATTATAGAAAAATTAATTTTTCTCCAAGTGGAAAATAATAAAAAAAATTCGTGGGTCAAAAAAAAGTCAAATTTTAGAGATCCTCCACCAAGAGAAAAATAGATATTTTAAGAAAATTTGAGCCCTTGGACCTTGGTGGTTAAGTCAAAGTCAAAATTTTAAGGAAATCAATTCAAATATTAATTTTTGGATTAATAAAAAACGATTTTTAAGGGAGATTAGAATTTATCCTCAAAAATAAAAATTCGACGATGTAAATTAAAAGATAATCAAGTTATTTTCAACGACCTAGATTATTTTGACAATTATCAAGCCAACTAGTCATTATTTTCCACTTGGAGGGGTTTTCTGTATATAAGGAAGCCATTTAGCTTCTATTTCCCATCTTTGGATGAGGTGATTTTGTAACACATATAGTGAGCTTCTGCTCTGCTGGAAACATTTTACTCATAATAGAAAGACTTTGTGGTTCAATTCATAATGTTCTTCTATTCGCTGATCTGTGGTATGTGCTAGTTATGTGTTTATCTTCTATATTGTGCTACATATTTAACTGTTATTTCATTTGTTGGTGATAAGAACATTTTATTGGTACGAGTTATTTTAGGTGATTTGATTCACCATATGATCTGACAGTTTATCTTAAGGTTGAATAGAGATTGATAGATACACTAGCCCTTGGGCTCCAAGTTCACAGACTGTGGGGAAGAGCCGATCTTGTTTGGGCTCTAAGCTTCATTGCAACTAATTATTTTGCAGGAGGGTTTTTGCTGGTCTATTTTTCAAAATCATTCATTCATGAAATTTATTTAAAAAATTCTCAAATTTTTTATTTGAACTTGGGCTAAAAGGATTTAATTTGCTAACGAGAGCTAATAATTTTAATTTGTAAATATTGTAAATATTTGTAAATTATTTCTAACCCTTGTTTTATTTTGTAGCTCTTGGGGTTTTTGGATTTTTTTGAAAGTTTTGTATATACTTGGGGTTTTGGGAATTCTTCTATTCATTTTTGTAGGTGGATCTTCAAGCCCTCAAGGACATAAATTTTTGTGGAGAATCTAGCCTTAAGGGCTAGGGTTTGAAGGGTTTTCATTTCCAAGTGTGACGTCTAACCATTTTGGGCATTTTCGCTGGGTTTTTGAGGCAGATCTAGGCCTAGGAAGGCAAGATCTAGCCCTTGGACCCCCTCCAAGCTCAATGCTCAGCCAAGGGAAGCTGAGCATTGCAGGGATTAAATTTTTTTTAGGCCTCTGAGGCCTAGTGGTCACCTCTCCTAGCCTAGCCGTGGCCCTTTTTCTGCATTTGATCTAGCTGCTTGTTATGAAAAAATTAGTTAATATTATGTTTATTATTTAATCTAGGTTTAGTTAGGCGAAAGGGCACGATCATAAGATCATGCCCTTTCCCAAAGGGTGTCCATGGCGGTATTTAAGCCAGGAGCCCCATTGTAATCAGATCATCTATCTATTCATCAATAATAAAGTATTTATATATATATATATTTCTGTATCCAGAAGTTTTTATGCTCCATCTGGTATCGGAGCCTCTCGGTCCTCTGGAGAAATCCGTTGCACAATTCGTTCATCTATTGTTCGTTGTTCCACTATCTAACCATTCTTCCACACGCTCGTGCTAATCAAAGCCCTAGCGTCCACAGCCTTGTTCCGTCATTTTTCTCACCATCGGCCCACATTAGCTTCCTCGTCTTCCGCTATATTCATTTGCTTCCACCTTTCAACGTACTGCTGCTCCTCTAATAGTCTGCACAACGCCCATCAACGGATCAACCACTGCCCCACGCAGCCTCTGCCCTGCCGCTATGGCCATTACTCCTGTCGCTGCCTCTATTAATTCTATTCAACCATTGCCCTAGCATCGACACCAACCGCACGTGATCGTGGAACCATCTGCTTGTCTTCCGACCATTTCCCTGCTACACCATCACCGGCACGCTGTTGACCAACTCGGACCTGTGCGTAGCATCCAATCGGACTGCGGAACTCGGACCTGTGCGTAGCATCCATTCGGACTGCGGTTCTTTTGAAAACGCTGCGGTAATATTTGAATTGCGAATAGTCAAAGGTTACGGTCTTTCAACGTAACCATTCAAAGTTAATGATATATATATATAACCAAAAAAATAAATAAATTATAAGTGATTGTGTTATATATATATCATATT
>APFE030996353.1:265796-297596 GCA_000404065.3 Pinus taeda | reverse complement strand
AAAGGAATAAAAGCGAAAATATTACGACACCAGGATTACTTCACCCCTTAAACATTCCAAATCAGAAGTGGGAAGAAATCTCAATGGAATTTATCGAAGGATTACCAGTATCTGAAGGCAAGGACAAGATTTTCATAGTAGTCGACAGACTCACCAAATATGCTCACTTTATGGCAATAAAAAAGTCATACTCGGCAAAAGAAATCGCTGAAATATTTTGCAAAAATATATATAAGTTGCATGGTTTTCCAAAAGTCATTGTAATTGATAGAGATGCCAAGTTCAAAGGTAATTTCTGGAAGGAATTGTTCAACCATGTAGGAACTTACTTAATTATGAGTTCCGCTTATCACCCGCAAACAGATGGCCAAACAGAAGTTGTCAATAAATGTTTGGAGGCCTACCTACGTTGCTACCCTACAGAAAAACAAAATAAATGGGCTCAATGGTTACACCTTGCTGAATGGTGGTATAACTCCACCTATCATACATCAGCGAAAATGACGCCATTTCAAGCCCTATATGGATATGAACCCCCGGAATGGAAAGACCTAGCTATGGTCCAAACAAATCTACCTGCTGTTAAAGATCAACTAGAAGAAACCCAGAAAATCGTCCAAATATTAAAAGAAAATCTAAATAATGCAAAGAATCGTATGAAGCAACAAGTAGACCGTAACAGAACCGAAAGAGAGTTTGAAGTTGGAGAATGGGTATTTGTTAAGCTCCAACCATACAAACAATTATCCTTAAAACAGAAAGGAAAAAACAAATTGGCACCAAAGTTTTATGGACCTTATCAGATCAACAAAAAAATTAGCCAAGTTGCATATGGTTTAAGCCTTCCAGAGACAAGTCGTGTTCACAATGTCTTCCACGTATCTTGCCTTAAAAGGGCTCTAGGTAACAATCAAACATCGCAAACAACACTTCCATCCCTAGATGATGAAAGAAGAGTCATTTTAGAACCAGAAGGTATTTTGTCTACTAGAGAAAGAAAGCTTCGTTATCGTACTATCAAGGAATATCTGATCAAGTGGAAGGACTTGCCCGAAGAAGAAGCTTCTTGGGAGAATGAAGCATTTTGTCAACAACATTCGTCGTTACGTATGCTTTGAGGACAAAGCATTCTTTCGAGAGGAAGGCAATGTTATGAAAAAATTAGTTAATATTATGTTTATTATTTAATCTAGGTTTAGTTAGGCGAAAGGGCACGATCATAAGATCATGCCCTTTCCCAAAGGGTGTCCATGGCGGTATTTAAGCCAGGAGCCCCATTGTAATCAGATCATCTATCTATTCATCAATAATAAAGTATTTATATATATATATATATTTCTGTATCCAGAAGTTTTTATGCTCCACTGCTGCCCTTGTTTCTCCTAGCCGCAACGCTAGAAGAGCTTTTTCCTTGGACGGCAACCCTTATTGGGTTTTCCTTGCCTAGCCGCAGTCTTAGAGGGGTCTCAATGCCTCTTGTCCCCACTCCTTTGGTCTCCATCCCTACCGGTAGGCCATTTTTGGCATTGCCGTGAGCCATATAGGGCTCTTCCCTTGAGGTGCTGCCCTTATTAGGCTTTCCTTGCCTATTTGTAGGCCTTGAGGGCCTTGTTTCTCTCATCCTTATCCTCCTCTTGCGCCCCCGCCCCCCCCCCCCCGCCCCCCCCCCCATCGCTGCCTTTCCCTTGGCCTCTTAGCCCTATAATTTTCCTATTGGCCGCAGGTCTATAGGTCTTTCCTCCCTCATCCAGTCATTCTTCAGTCATTGAGTGGGTTTGTTGTTCCTAACAATTTGTTTTGCAGGTATCTCAAGTGTTTTAGGGAAGCTAACTTTGTGTTTGCTGGAAGGCACTTTCATTGGAAGCCTAATCATTCATCTACAAGGCCATTTGGCCTAGTGGTTTGCCCGCTAACACCTCCTTTCTCATCACTATTGCATATACAATTCCGAAGCACATTGTTTGCAGTGGCATGTTCAAGGCTTAACACATTTAAAATAGGCCTAAGTTCACTCATTAATCATTAAAAGGCAATAAAATTTGGTCTTGTGCTTCATTGGTTGCAATATAAGTGATGTTTGAAGAACTGCAGGTGATTTTCAAGGTCTGATATAAACACCTACAGCCATCTTAAGTCACCTACAGAGTGATAAAAACACCTAACAGTGGCATAATAATCAAATTGCAAGCATATTTCATCATTGGTAAATCATTGGCATTGGTTGAGCTTGCATTATTTGACATATCTTGTTATTTCTTGAAGGCTGTTATATTAATTTGGAGGACTATCATATGCATCATAAGATCTGATATAAACTTGATAGTGGTGTGAAAAGTGGACAGTCATCTCTTTCTATTTGGCATTCAATCCTAGCATATTTTGCATCTTGAGTAAGTGTCCTCTTGTGTGATTGGGTGTTTCTCTTACTGCTGCAAACATTAGTATTTTGGTTGCCATCTCTTGCATCTCATTGCATTAGCATATCACTATTTGCATTCTCATTGACAAACATAAGTGCTCTAAGGGATAATTGAATTGGTAGTTGTTGGATAAGATTGGCTTATTGCTCTAAACAAATATATCGCGGGTGAATTCTCTCTTTCTCTCATTGATAGCTAGCATTGTTGTGACATTGGTCTTTGAAGAAAATTCTTGCTTGTCATTGCTATCATATTGCTAAAGAGCTTGGCTATTGGATAAATGTTATATTGCCTTTAATTGCCATAATACTACAAGTGTACCAACATTTTGTTTTGCAAGTGAGTTTCACATCTAAGTTTATAATCTTGCAAATCAAGTCACTCTTAAAGCACTTAATCAGTCATCATAATTGTGATAAAGAGTAATCTTGAGATTGTCTAAGGAATCACTAATTGTGTTCATAGTTGAAGTTCTCTCCTTTTTGTATCTAATTGTTACTTTGACATTCTATTATTATAATCTAAGTAATCTTTGAAGTTGCTAATTGTGTTTAAAGATCATCATTATCTTAAAGAAGCGTTGAATTTTATATATTTATGTTATTTCATGAGCAATTGTCTATTGTGATCTTAATAACATTTTCTGGTGCCATCTATTTGGTTCTTCGAGCACTTTCTTTTGGTAAAGATTGTCATTATACATTGTTAAGTACTTCATTGTTCTAAAGTACTTAACAATTGTAATTTTTCTGTAAGTACGTAAGACCCTTAACAATCTCACCTAAATTAATAACTCATATTTTGCATCCTAGAAATAGCATTGCATTAATTAACTTACCTCCAAGCATAGGCTTGGTTGATAGAAAGATAGGACCACCTTTCTCACCCAACTTGCAAAGCCTAGACTCCCTTTTGTGGTTAACGCGGTGACCTTGCAGTGGTCAGATCCATAATCTCTGCAGTCCCAAAGGCATTGGGTGGTTAGAACCCTAGGGAAGGTATCATTATGTAATGTTCTTAATTAGGAAAAAACAGTGATATACGAAGCAAACAACAAATTACACCACAAAAAATTTCAAACGTTAGCATGCACCCATGAAAAACCAGAAATTTAGAAGTAGTTGAACCATTTTATTATAAACTGGAGCAGGAGTACAAATATATGGAAGGAATGCACTTGGGCTTGCCTCAAAGGCAAGCAGAGCAAAGGCCAAGTGAATAAATATGAAGCTCGGATGCTGCTATCAACTGCCCAAGTACTGCCCTGCACTGACCCAACAATTCTGCACTGTTTGCTGCAAAGATATAGCTGGAAACCCCTCCTCAAGTGCTCAAAAAATTATGCAAAATTACCCCCAAGCTCCTCAAGCAAAACCCACCAAAACCCGAAAAGGGTTTGGCCTAATTCCGACCTCCGAAAATCGACCCCCAAAGGCCCTATGCTCTCCACTCGCTGCTGAAATACGCTACCTGTCAATGCACCAACAAACCTCCCCCAAAACACTCCAAAAACTCTGCAATCAACTCCACAAATATTGCCCTTATTTCTTTTGGCAAGTTCCAGCCTCAATGAGCATGCTCCTCACTCCCACGTGTGCCCAATGACACCCTTCTGCATAGGCCCGGGAGCAACAAACTCACTCCAGAAAACGACTCTCTCCTCTAGCTCCTAAACTCCCCAAAAAACTTGCAAAATACTTCAACTCCCTTCTCCTAATTTCCTCCGGCAATTGCTCCCCGAAAGAGCTCTGAAATGAGTACTTCAAGAGCTGCTCTTGCGTTCTCTAGAAATACGCATTGCCTGGCAAATCGAAATGCAAATGATGGAAAATTCACTATAAGTCTCCTTCGGATAGGTGTGAAAGATGTTGAAGAATCTAGGGCAAAGTAGTGTTGTGATGATTCTTCGTTGCTCGATAACAATTTGTGGAGTCTTTTTACTTTTCTTGTTAGCTTATGCTTTTTCTTTTTTTTATTAGTGCATATGTGTGTACTTCATCAAAATGCTACCAAAACAAAATAACAAGAACACAAAATTTGGCTGTCTGCCAGGGACAAAACCTCTCCACTCTTGAGAGGAAAACCCTTTGTAAGTTTTCTCTCATTGAAGCTTCTTATTTGAACAACTGCCAAACCCTAGACCCTTGACTAGGACATCCTCCAAGCATAAGTTAAATCCTTTGTCTTTTTGCACTATAACTTCCGGCACATGGAACTCTGTCTTTCAGCACTTGGCTCCTTAGCACTTCGTCCTTCTTCTACTACTTGTCTATGTTAGGAAACCCTAGAATATTAGGGCTTCTTTACTTCGTTCTAGATATAGCCTTCTTCACTTTCCTTTGTATACCTTGTAGACCTAGATACACATTTGAATGAGGCTATTCATGCTGTTGCCTTCAACTGCTGTCAAATCTGCAAAGTTTACTTGCTGCACGTGTGAACAAAAACCCTAAAACAATCTCCTTTTCAATGTCTTTTCCTTCTTCTTCGTCGGTTGGGGAGACCTTATTGTCCTTTTTTCTTAGCCTAAAATCAAGATACTTGTTACTACTGTAATAACCACAGGGATCCTCCTTTAACTTCACATGTGTGGTTGCAAAAACCCTAGAACATGTCTATTTTTCTTCGCTGTACTTTTTCCTTGTTTGCTGCGCTTGTAAACTCCTTAACTTGGCTTTTCTTCGTCCTTCTTCGTCCTCCCTTGCTTGCAGATTTCAAAGTGAAGATTATGCATTGTATGAGAAGTGGACAACCTCTATAAATAGAGGTTTGTCCTTCCTCTTTAGGCCGACTTGACTGTTGAAATTTCTAAGTCTGACACGTTAGAAACCCTTCATGCACTTTACTGATTTATTCCTATCTACTTGTTCTGTTAATTAACAAGTTATTTACCATGTAAATATTGGAAATAAACACAAGTTTATGCTCAACACATCATAGATCATCAACTGAAGGAAACAGAAACAAGAACACAAATGACACCGTTAGTTTTGGACTAATGTCCCCGGAAAAACCCAATGCGGGAAAACCGGTGCAACTATATGAGGGTTAGATTTATTAAGCAGTTTCAGAATACAATCTGGGTGCCAAATTCGGCTCACCCAACAGAGAAAAATCTCGTTAGTAGTATCACCTCTCCTTCGGAGACAGATGCTTCGATTGAAACCTCAGAGAAACACTCCGACAATTCTGGCTTCTACCCCCTGCGTTAGCTTTTTCGACAGTTCCGGCTTCTACCCTTCGCGTCAGCTTTTCTGACAGTTCCGACAGTTCCCGGCAGTTCTGACTGTTCCCGGCAGTTCCAACTGTTCCCGACAGTTCCAACTTCTGCCCTCTGCGTCAGCTTTCCTGACAGTTCTCGACAGTTCCGTCTGTTCCCGATAGTTCCGACTTTTGCCCTCCACGTTAGCTTTCCTGGCTATTCTAGCAGTTCCGGTTTCTGCCCTTTGTGTCAGCTTTCTCGGCTGTTCTGGCAGTTCCTATTAGTTCCTGCTGTTCCCAACAGTTCCTGGTAGTTCCCGCTGTTCTCGGCAGTTCCGGCTTTTGCCCTCTGCGTCAGCTTTCCCGGATGTTCCGATAGTTCCCGACAGTTTTGGCTGTTCTCGACAGTTCCGACTTTTGCCCTCTACGTCAACTTTCTTGGCTACTGCGTTGACCCCCCTGGCACTATCTCTGCCTCTCTGCTTCTGTATTCATTGCCCCTCAGCTGCAACTCCATATCACTCTCTCAACTTTCTTAGCAAACCCAGCGCCAAAAAGTCGAAATCTTGATCTCTTGGTGTGTTCACCAAGTGACCGTCAAGCCTCCTCTTATACTTTTCTCGTTGACAAATCAACACCCAAGATTAAGTCCCTAATCAACGACTAAGATTAGATCTGGTTTGATCCATGACTTTTGGACGATTCTAACACAGTTTTATATTAATTCACATTAATATTTTAATTTCCCTAAGTTTAGACTTAGGGGCTCCATTAAAAATATTAATTATTTTAATATCTCCCAAATTGTTTAGAATCTACCCAAACCCTTTCTAGGTATTGGAGATCTCATGTGCTTTAGCCTCTCCACTAATTTTTGTGGCTAGAGCACATCCGGTGCTACCCTAAATCAACACTCCCTCTTAGCAAGGATTGTGCTCTAGTAATACTTTTCACTAAGGATCACTCTGATTATTCGGCATTGGTCCCTGTGCTGATGCTAGGCCTGCTGCCCAACATCCTCTGCACTGTTGCATCCTGTACTGCTACCCATGGCCCTGTCACTGCCGCTGTTGCATCCGTACTGCGACTCCCTCTGCATCCGTGTTGCTGCCCGTAGCTCTGCCATTGCCACTGCTGCATCTGCACTGCAACCCCTCTCATCATGCTACATTGTGTTGCCCGTAGCACTACTACTGCTAACTGCTACACTTCAACCCAATTATTGAAAAGTAAGTAACTGATGTCCCAACTCTGACATCGCCGTCAGGCTAGAAACACTCCTGACGCTGAAGCTCCCTCTCTAACCTCTGCGCTACTGCATCTCGCATTGTTTGACACCTCTCTGTGCCATCTTGCACTGGTGCAACACTCTCGTGCCTCTCGCACTATTGTAGCTTGCTAGCCTTGTGCTGTCATGGGAATCCTGCACTGTAGCTCCCTTTGTCGCTCCATCCGCATCCGTCTCTACTGACATCGTTACTATTGCTACTCCTCTTTGGGCTCCCGTAACAAGGTCTAATCCAAGAGGCTGGGTACCTCGAGGATCTTGCCTCTCATCGCCTGTTGTCCTCCTGACTACAACTCAATGTCTCCCCACTTCTTCTAAAGTGACACATGAGCACTCATGGCACATAGAATAGACAGGATCTTGGCCTTCCAGATGACAAAGTTGGCTGCCTCATCCAACTTGTCCTGATCCCTCAGCCCATTCATGGCCATCTCTTTGCTCTTCTTGTCAACTCCTCCATGTCTCTCTACTTCCTGCCTGGAAGTTCTTTGTTTGACTCTTGCTGAGTCTACTTCTTGCCTGGAAGTTCTCTCTTCGACTCTTGATGAGTTTCTCTACTTCCTGTCTGGAAGTTCTCGGTTCGACTCGCGTTGAGTCTCTCTACTTCCCGTCTGAAAATTCTCTTCTGGACTCGCTCTGAGTCCCGATTTCCCTCTTGGAAATCCTTATGCCAATGTCAAGTTGCCCCTTTCTGATCGTCTGTGCAACAACAATATTGATTCGGATTCCTTGGCTAGAAATCCGCCTCGGTAGCAACTCCCTTTACCTTGGCCTTGCCCTGTTAGGTACTGTTTTGACTACAGTACCCCACCAGCTCCACTCGACATCGTACGCACACCCTCCTAAACCCCCAACAAACTGAAGGTTAGAGCTCCTAGGCTTTGCGCAATCCTGGCACCAGCAAATTAGCGTCCTCAGCCAACTGCGTCAGCCCTCCTGGCCTTTGTGTGGCTCTGCGTGAGCCCGCCTTTGCGTCCCTCAGCCTCTGCGTTGCATCTTCCTGGTTCAATCTTGATGATGCAGGCACTGCGTCACCCCTTCTTTGTTGCTACTCTGCTAGGAACATGGTCTGTCACTCGGGATAGCTGTTCTTTGCTGTTGCTGCTCTATTCGGCTGATGTCCTCAGTTCTCTTGTGATCTGCAACCATGCTCTGATACCGTGTTGAAATTTCTAAGTCTGATATGTTAGAAACCCTTCATGCACTTTACTGATTTATTCCTACCTACTTGTTCTGTTAATTAACAAGTTATTTACCATGTAAATATTGGAAATAAATAGAAGTACATGCTCAACACATTACAGATCATCAACTTAAGGAAACAGAAGCAAGCACACAAATGACACCGTTATTTTTGGACTAATGTCCCCGGAAAGATCCAATGCGGGAAAGCCGATGCAGCTATCTGAGGGTTTGATTTATTAAGCAGTTTTAGAATACAATCTGGGTGCCAAATCCGGTTCACCCAACAGAGAAAAATCTTGGCAATAGTACCTCTCCTTTGGAGACAAATGCTCCAGCTGAAACCCCGGATAAACACTCCAACAACTCGTCAGCCCCAATCTGCCCCACGAAAAACCCCAGCGTTAGCCTCTTCTGCCCTTTGCGTCAGCTTTCCTGGCAGTTCCTGACAGTTCTGGCTGTTCTCGGTAGTTCCGGCTTCTGCCTTCTGTATCAGCTTTCCCAGTAGTTTCGGCAGTTCTCGACAGTTCCGACTGTTCCTGGCAATTTCGACTTCTGCCCTCTGTGTCAGCGTTCCTAGCTGTTCCGGCAATTCTCGACAGTTTCGACTGTTCCCGACAGAGTTGGCTTCTGCCCTCTGCGTTAGCTTTCTCGGCTGCTGTGCTAATCCTCCCGACACTATCTTTGCCTCCCTACTTCTGTATTCATTGCCCCTCAGCTGTAACTCCAGATCACTCTCTCAACTTTCTCAACAAACCCAGCCCCAGAAAGTCAAAATCTTGATCTCTTGGTGTGTTCTCCAAGTGACCCTCAAGCCCCCTCTTATACTTTTCTCGTTGACAAATCAACGGCCGAGATTAAGTCCCTAATCAATGGCTAAGATTATATTTGGCTTGATCCATGACTTTTGGACCATTTTAACACAATTTTATACTAATTCACATTAATATTTTAATTTCCCTAAGTTTAGACTTAGGGACTCCATTAAAAATAATAATTATTTTAATATCTCCCAAATTGTTTAGAATCTACCCAAACCCCTTCTGGGTATTGGAGATCTCATTTGCTTTAGCCTCTCCACCAATTTCTGTGGCTAGAGCACATCCGATGCTACCCAAATCAACATTGGCTGTTCTTTAGGCCGAATGATAATTTCATGATAATTCATTTTTTATTCGTTATGCATCTGCTTAGAGACATACATGATGTAACATGACCTTAAAGGGTCTCATCATAGCTACATTTTGATTTGACTCTCTAGAAGCACTTCAAAATGTGCTTGACCTATTTTCAATAAGCAAGAAACTCATTGACAAATAATATCAAAATAATATCTCTTTTCTTGAATAAGTACAAATATCAAAATTACATTTATGAAGACCGAACCTAGTTACATTTTCTTCAACAGAACCTCTCTAGGTGGCACTCGAAGTCCCCTGAAGAAAGGGTGAGTTCTCCGCTTGGAAAACTCGTGCTGAACAACAAGTGACCCAACTAAGCAACTCGAGCAACTGAGTTAAGTTTTTGATATGCCAAAAGATGCAAATGAATTTGAGCTCCCTCATTTTATAATTTCGTGGGCCTTCCTTCCCACGTGGGCCCTCCACCAAGCAAATCGAATTCCCTCCTAAGCATTTCAAACCATAGGTTAAGTGAAGTGCATTTTTCAATGTGTGAGTGACCCCCACATTCCACTATCAAAATAATACAACTTCCTTTTAACTCCTAAGTCCTTTACCAAAAATGAGTGGGTTCCATAGCCTCCAAAATTGTTCTCAAAATTGGGGAATTAATTCTGTTCCAAAATAATTTAGGAAGGGACATTACACGTTAATATAGCCTTTGTTGTCTTTCCTTGGGTTTCTCTCTCACAACCTACACTAGAGACTAGCTTCAAAACAGTTGAGAGGAAGGATTTATTTAGATAGGCATCTAATTTAAAGTAAGCCAAGATTTTGCATTTCACTTACTCTTAAGTGTTGCATTTCATATAAGATAGTGAACATTCTAAGTAGTAACTATTCATTTGGTGACTTGGTAAATATTTTACATTAAGCAAATAATTTGACTCCATTAAGGCACTGGTCTCTCAAAATTTAATCTAATTCTTCTAATAACTGAACTTGCTAATCATCATTAGCCAAGTTGCTAGACCATTCAGTTGTGTCTCCCAGACTTGTCAGTTGTTGATAGGTCTCTCATCATTTCATAGGGACTACCCCCCATAGCCCGTTGTTGGGAGACAACTAGAATGGAGAGGGTGGGGATCAGAGTGACAACCCCCGCCCTGAGTCGTTGTCGCAATCACCAATACAATTTGGGTGACAACAGGCATCGATATTTTTTGTAACATAAAACGATTGTTTCCTTTGTGAATAATGCTCATATATTGACTAATTAAAGCATCCACTTTTATGATGAGGATGCCAATAAAATGTTTTTGTAATATGATTTTCTTTTAGCATGCTTGTAACATTTTCCTTACTTATTTTTGGCATATGATCTTCATCGCATGTTGATGTTGTTGGGTTGATTACTGGATCTTCATTTAGAATTTCCATCGTCTGTATGGAAACATCCGAGTATGTGTTTTCCTAAAATTGGATTCAAATATGTTTGAGCCATAAGATTAATGGGATCTGTATTTGTTTCTTTCTTCTCAAACATTAATCTTGAATACTCCGATGCTTCTATTTGATTAAGTTGTTCTGTTTTGTTTTCCAATGATGGCTTCATAGCCTTGGATTTCTTGACTTGTGCAAATAAATTCTAACTATGATCTTTTAAACGAGAAATTCCTTTATTTTTATTTGAGATTATTTTGTCTACTTCTTTTTGCATCCTTGATATTGAATTTTGATTTTCTTGAAGCATCACCTTTGAGATATCTTTAAAGTTTTCTAATAAAGGTATTATCGATTTTGAGTTCATTTTTATTTCCCAAAATGTCATCATCTTCTTCTTATAGGGGAACATCAAAATATTTTTCTCCATGTTTAACATGAAGGTTCTTAGTTATTTTAAGCAAGTTATTTTTTGTTTTTGTTTTAGATAATCTCATCAAATTGCTTTTGTATTATTGATATTGACTTTTGATTTTGTTGAAGCATTACCTTCGAGATATCTTTAGAGTTTCTGGATAAAGGTATTATCGATTTTGAGTTCATTTTCATGGCCCATAATCTCATCATCTTCTTATTTGTTATAGCTTTTAAAAAAGTTACATTTTTTAGTTAATTTAATAAAGATGTATGAATGCTCTTAACTTTATATTAGAGTTGTATTAATTTTTAATTTTCTTTCCCATTGACCACTTTATGGAAAGTCATGTTTGTAGGTGTATTAAGCCACTGAAACAATGAATTCGACCATGCGATTTCAAATGGATATGAATTGGCACGAATGGCAAGTACGAACAATGATTGTATGGCATTGCAAGTATGGTGGAATAGATTTTTAACTAACTTTTATGGTTGCTACAATGAATTGGCAGTGGATGGTAATCATATGAACATGAATGGTTTTGAATTTGTATGGTGGTGTATAACAACGTTGGTACATAATTGCAAAATCCTTTTTAATTGGGCAGCTGGAATTGTACATACTGGTTGACTTATAGAATAATTAGTCTGACTGGTTGTTATATGGGTATAAGGGGATAACAACGACTGCAGGGATGGCAGTACGAAAGGTGGATGGGCAATGGAGAATTTGTATGGTACAACAAAAATTTGTATAACAGAATGCTTCTTGTATGATAGAGATGGTAGCTAATTTTAGTAGTGGATTGGCAGCTGTAGGGTTGCAGCAGTGGTTGGTGGCTGTAGGGTTGTTGTGGCTCTTTTTTGTTTTATATATATGTGTGTGTGCGTGTGTGCGCTAATTTTTTCATTTTTTTAAATTTAAATTATATAACTTTGAAATATATATATATATATATATATATATATATATATATATATATATTATTTATATTTTAAATTTAAATATTTTATTCTTTGTTAATGGCTAAGTTAGCAGGATTCAGATACGGATCTAGATTCGCTAATTTTTTGAAATCCAGGGTCCGGATACCGCAAGGATACGTCAAGTACAAAAAATATAATATTTTTTTTTTAAATTTTAGAAAGCACTTTTAGAGTTCAAAAATCAAATCCATTTATAAATCACAACATTTAGAATTAAAATCATTAGATATATTATAAATATGAAGATTGAAACACTGAAATGATGCATCCTTCCTCATACAAAAAGGATAATATCATAAATGATAATAGTAAGTACAAAAATGAGCGTCTCATCCATGATCACTCTACTAATATCATAATGTGCAGTAGGTTTAACTACATGTCCTCAAATGGATTTACATTATTTTTTGCATATTGCAACTCTACATCATGAATAGATGAGGGGGGTCTTGAAATGTAGGATGTTGCATCAGTAGGCTCGACTGGTGGTGGAACAATATCCTCAAGTAGGTTGAGGTGAGTCATGGCATTCAGTGTTAGGTTCAAGTCAAAGATCTCAGGCTCCACATCCCACATCCTGCTCGGACCTTTTTTATACTCTGGTTCAACATGTGATAGAAGATAGAGGTTGGAATGAACATACACAAGATTCTCAGCCTTTGCTGCTCCCAACTTGTTTTGCTTCATTGAATGGATGAAGCCATATGTACTCCAATTCCTCTTAGCTGATGAGGAACTAGCAACCTATGATAACAACCTGATGGCTAGAGTCGAGAGGTGAATGCTATCTCCACCATTGAAGCCCCACCAAGTAATATGATCAAGATGCCCTCGATCATCCATAGCTACTGGATTTGAAAAGCTACCAGTAGATTGTACAAATCCTCCAAATCCTTGACGTACTTCTATTGTAGCTCCCACATCTCTATAAATTATCCTCAAAGCTGTCTTGTATCTTTGTATCACTTCAGAACCCTTATTTGGCTCTGTTCTACCAAGTAAAGACAAAATTTTGGAATGATAATATGTGGGGGGGAAATGCATAGGCCAAAAGGTGTAGTGATGTGGTCATTTTGTTCCACCTTTTTGTAACTATGTCCTTCACTTTCCCTGATAATTTCCCTTATCCTCTCTAGCGTACTATCAATGTTTTCATACCCCAACAAGGTGTATCTGTGTCAAATGTCCTGATCAAGGTCAAGATTTTGTTCCACCTTTCTGTAACTATGTCCTTCTCTTTCCCTGATAATTTCCCTTATCCTCTCTAGCATACTATCAATGTTTTCATACCCCAACAAGGTGTATCTGTGTCAAATGTCCTGATCAAGGTCAAGATTGGTTCAGTAAACTGCAGAAAGTATTGGACCTTGTCTTGCCATGCATCATCAAGAACGAGGGACTTGATTTTTTTCCCTCTATCAGAGGTGGAAGTCCTCCATGATTCCCAAAAAGGGTCAATGACCATTGCTTGTAATGCTTGTCTTACCTCCACAAGCGTCTTTATGACAAGATTGTGGGAGGCAAAACGGCTTTCAACAACCTACAAGTTTCAAAAATCAAATCTCAAATGAGAAATCATATATAAATTTGTAACTAAAATTAAGAATTTCCAATACAAATAATATTGATTAAAAAAATAGTACCTTTAATATTTCAATTTTGCAAAATCTTGATATATGGCCTGGGAGTTGGGACATTGAATGATTGGTTATGAAAGTTTGGATTTTTTTTGCTGTTACATATATTTCATTAATCCATTCAATCTCCTCACCAATCTTGGCAAGCATAAGGTTCAATGAATATACTACACATGAAGTCCAAAAAATGTGATCATATCGACCCTCCACAATCATACCTACAACTTTACAAACCTGCGCATTGTCCGTAATGACTTGGACAACATTATGTGTTCCCACATTTTCTATCGTATCAATAAGAATTATGGATATGAAAAATGAATCTTTCTCTATTTCACTGCAATAAATGATGGACACCCCTGCTTCTGCCCATGTATCTTGGATTGTCTGTAGTTGTTCATCCACGGACTGCCTCTCTGATGCCAACAAAGTAGTGTGAACCTTTTCATATCCAAGGCTTTTGTACCCTTTTGGCGCTTCATTAACTGCCTTAATCATTTGTTGCCAATAAGGGGAATATACTAAATTGAATGCTAGCCCATTGCCCATTTGCATAAATGCAACGAGCTACATGTTCATTGACTATGTCTCTACCTTGATTATTGAAAGCTGCTTTAAGAGGCCTAGAGTGGGAATTTTATTAGATGTGGCAACAGACATAGATGGCAATGGAGGCCTAGTTGTAAAACTTTGCATAGGGTGTTTTTCCATAGCAAGCTTCTTATTAGAAACATCTTGCAAAGATGCATATAATTAAATTTTTGTAGGACTCAAATTTTGGCCAGGTTTGACATTTGCATCTTTTGGCCTAGTGCATACTTGCACCCCTGTGTTAGCTTGTTCAGTCAGGTGGGTCTTCACTCTGGTATATGAACTATTTTTGATATCTTGGCATTCACTGCACTTCCATTTATATGAACCACCTATGGGATTTTTTCCAATAATCTCCACATATTGCCATAAAAGAGATTTTGGGTTTGTTTTGATGATTTCCCTTTCACTCTGCTGTGATGGTTTCATTTCTATAATTTGTAGGCTATAGTGTATGTCTACATAATCCGAAATAAAAAATAAAAAATACACAAAAAATTACAATACATAAAAATTAAACATTAGAGCACATAAAAATTAATTTAATTTGACTGCTGGATTAATATAATTTGAAGCATGCTGGAATTTTTTTCAAAAGATCCCAAATTTGGTCTCTAAATGCACCAAAACATTCGACAACCCAAAACCCTCACTGAGAATAAAAAACAGAGACAAATGCTCTCAAATAAGTAACTAAAAGGCGGTGGTCGAGCAACTAAAGTTTCAATTTACTTATTGGGTGGGGGGGCTTATGGTCGAGCCCCTCCGGTCCTCTCCTTATCAGTCGAGCCTGCCCGCATCCTCTCCCTTATGGTCGAGCCCCTCCGGTCACATTATAAAGAATGTGCCTTACAGTAAGGAAATCGAAACAGGGGATTCAGAACCGAAATAAGTATGTATAGGGAAATCCAGAAGATTAAGAATCTAATTGAACTTTGAAGAATAGACAAAAAATGATAAAATCAGACGCTGAGTTGAAGTCTCTCGGACGCTTTGGGAGGGCGAATTTTTTAATTAACTAACACCATTGGGAGTTGGGACCACCTGTATTCTGTGGATTGGACATGCGGGTACAAGAGGTCTGTTCCGGAGCCATGGTACTAGTGAAGTTGAATGAAAAAAATTGATGACGAGAAGCAAAGACAGTTTACTGTTTAACGTCTGAAGGCAAAATTAAAAAAATTAAAAACTTACCAACCTGTGAATTGTCGTCAAAAAATTAACACAATTATTAGCTACAGGGATCGCTGCCTAGTGAATAGTCCTGAGTCCTCTGTTGCGCTGTTGCTCAATGTTCTATGAACAGGGGTTGCTGCCTGGTGAATAGTCTATCCTTGTGCGACCGACAAGCTCATGAAACTGTCTATCTGGGCGCTGTTGTTTTGCTATCCTTCTCTGTTGCTATCGAAACGCCAATGTCTGCGGCCGACAAACTCAGAAAAAGACAATGATTCACATTAAGTCAAATAAAAACCTAAAACTGAAGTCTACAAACTAAAAACCACGCTGCAAAAAATTTGAAATCTGGAAATTTCACGGGATCTGTTTCCAAATTCAGGGATGCGTTTCCGGCGAACAGTGATCCGCCACGTTGCCGGTTCTTGGACTGATCTAGGTGGATCTGGATCAGATCCGTGGATCCCGGACCATGGAGTGTTGGATCCGGTAACACAGGTTAATGGCCAAGGGCCAGATTTTTTTGTAAATTATTATCTTCAATGGCCAAGGGCCTGAGCACTAACAAGAAATGTAGAATGGAGAAGCTTAAAAAATCTTGTGTGGCTAAGTAATGAAATTTTGACCAAGGGTTGATGGCCAAAGGCCACAATCAGAGAATGAGGCTCTGATACCAAATGTAATAGTCAAACCTGGCTCATGGGTTAAATAATCTAAAAGACTTGGAATATTAAAGTATCCATTTAGAACAAAATATGTTATATTGAATAATGTATGAATGAATGATATTGATTTTACAGTGAAGGCCCCATATATATACCTCTGTAGGGTGCCCTTTCATGAATAGTCATGTCTTTTAGGTTTCATTATACTAATTATCATTAGTTATTATTAATTTTTTATGAATATTTTATTTATATATCTATGTTCATAAGAGAATCTCATAGGCAAAATTCTGTTTAAACTTTAAAGCTTATATTTTTTCATGATTTCAGAAGAACTTTCTTGGTTGATGGTCATAGTCATTCAAAGAAATCTTTGTTGTTTATGTTTAAGATTGCACATAGGGTATTCAGTAGAACTTGTTACTTGTTATAACTGGTGGTTTATATTTCAGGAAAAACTTGCAACCTTCCGCATTAAAGAGCTAAAAGATGTTCTGGGTCAGATTGGCATAGTGAAGCAAGGGAAGAAGCAGGTTTTATTTGGAAAGGACAAAGTTCTGTTACTTTATGTTGTGACAAATTGAAGCATTCAATTGAATACCGTAAATGGAATAGTCATTTTCCGAGTTGCACTAGTATTGCAAGGCACAAAAAAGTGGCACTGTTCTTTTGTTCTTATAGCATACATTATCTTTGCATAATGATTTTATACTTCATTTTTTATTCTAGACTTTCCTATTTGAAATATATAAGGTATTCTACATTTGGGTTGTACTCATTGCTTACTATCATTTTGCTGCTTCACATTTACCCCACATTGCAAATGTTTTATTTTTATTTTTAGTGAGTTTCATATATACTATATTTGGCTTATTCACTTCAAAGACCAATGCTGGAACTTAGAAAGGCACTTTACTGGTTGCATGATGCATCTCACAAGTCTAGTATCCAAAGCATGTTTCTTGTAGCTTTTTGATCACAGTTGAAGTCAAGCTTCTTTTTTGGTTAATTTTATATTATTTGAGGTAGTCTTATCACTTCTCAAATTTTGATCATGTTAAGCAGGTGCTTGTGGACAGAATAATAGCAGTGCTCTCTGCATGTGATCAACAAGGTGAGGGAATTGGTTTAGCTTTATGTTGGTGGGAAAAGCCTTTGATAACTATCTTTAATGTAGTAATTGCTTAAATTAAATTTATCTTGTTTCTTGTCTGTACAAATAAATTGTTGAAATACGTAACTAGGTTCGGTCTTCATAATGACATATGTAATCATGATTGTATGTATTTAATGTAAAGAGAAAAATGAATTTATTATTATTGTTCTTGAGGGATGGATTTTATGGTCAAGGGAAATTTATTTTTAGGTCAAGCACCCATTGAGTGCTTCCAGGGCTTGTTATTGAGTCAACGAGTCATAAGAGTTATTGCCATGTGTGGAAGATCCTTTTGAGGATGTTACATATTGTAAAAGAAAATTTATTTGAGTCAAAATAGAGTCAAAAGACCCTCCAAGACCTCGTTATGGTGCAAAGATCAAGTCGGCCTTCATAAGAGGACAAGTCGGCCTAAAGGAAGGAATTCCTACCTCTAGGAAGCCTATAAATAAGAAGGAACTTGACCTCATTTGGACACACAACAAGCAAGTTCGATCTCCTCAAGAGACAAGTTGGAAAAGGACAAAGAAGAAGAAGAAGAGCAAGTTCGAAGTTCTGGGTCTTTCTCTCTCTCTCGTGATAGAGGTGCTGGAAAGTTGCTGGGCAAGTCGAAGTGCTGGAAAGTTGCTGGCAAAATCGAGTTGCTGGGCAAGTTGAAGTGCTGGAAAGTTGTTGGGAAAGTCGAAGTGTTGGAAAGTTGTTGGGCAAGTCAAAGCGTTGGAAAGTTGTTGGGCAAGTCGAAACACTGGAAAACTGCTGGGTCAAAATTGCAGAAGAAACTGCTGGGTCAAAATTGCAAAAGAAACTGTTGGGTCGAAGTTGTAGAAGAAACCACTGGGAGTGAAGTTGCAGAAGAAATTGTTGGGATCGAAATTGCTGGAAAGAAAACTCATCAAGGAGAAAGGTTGACTTGGTCTTGGAGGGATCTTTGTCAAGGGTCTTAGGTCTTGAAATTCATCATTTGAAGTTCTATAAGAAGAGAAGAGTTCTTGCAGGTTTTCCTCTCAAGTGGAGAGGTTTTGGGCCTGGCTGATCGCCTATATCTTGAGTCTTCTTGTCTTATTGTTCTTTAATGTATGGTAGCTGTTTGTTGAAAAAACACTAAATATAATCAAGTGAAAGAAGAAGCCAATTAAGTAAAATATATCACAACTAGTTATCAAAGTAAGAGAAATCACCCTACTTGCTGCCCCTCGATTTCTCAACATAAATAAATTGCATATTTGGAAATGCGATCATTAGAAGCAGATAATTTCAAGCTGGAAGAATAGTGGAGGATCTCTTGAAGTTCTTGAACTTGTTGAGTTTTAAGCTTTTATGCTTGATTTATTAGTTATGATCCATAGTTTCTCAATGCTTGGCATAGTATCTGAATTATGTTTATTCATTGGTTGGTTATTTACAAGAATTAGGTTTATGCATTGATTGGTTATTTACGACGCATGTTGTTATGCATATTTATTGGTTTCTGGGCATGTCTTTTATAATCCTACTGTATTTTTGCAATTGAAATGATGTTTTTTAAGAGTTATAGTGTGATATTTAATAGTTATTGAATTTGGCAGAGTATTTTCGATGCCAATGAGCAGCATAACATCTTGTTGAACTTAACATTAAATAATGGTCAAGACTCAAGACTGTTATGCTTCTGTTAACATTGCGCTCAGTGCATAACAAACTCAGTTAAATTACAATAATCTCCTGGGTTGCTCATTCTAGAATGATGTCAAGAGAATAGAGAGAAAATAAAAAACACGTACACAAGGCTGACTATATGAGTAGACATGGATAAAATCACAAATAGTGGCAAAATTAGATATGCTCTGATAATTTTTACCAAGACCATATGTACAGTGAATCATGTCTCCTGGAATTTATGAAAAGACTACATACCATGGCAATAGTCACAGAGATTGGCGAATTTTTGTGCCATTACCAAAACCATATGTACAGTGAATCATGTCTCCTGGAATTTATGAAAAGACTACATACCATGGCAATAGTCACAGAGATTGGCCAATTTTCATGCCTTACATAATTGGGAAGATGCAACCATGAACTCAGCTCCCCACATTGTTGGTAACTTAATTATAGAACTACATAAAGGCATGTCTTCAATACATAAATGCATTATTTTATCAATCCCCTTTTGATGGTGTTTAAGGTTTACAATGGACAAATACAAATTTATGCCTAACATCTATGCCTCTTTTCTAAAAATATGGACAAATAAAAATTTATGCCTAACATCTATCCCCCTTTTCTAAAAATTGTCTGTTCTGTTCAATTACAAAGAGAAAGGTGCATCCTTAACAAATTAACAGGAAGTACAAGCAGGAACATCAATAACAACAGCAGGAACATTGACTGAATAATGGTGCGAGGTAATGCTAATGGTAGTCCTCGTGATTGAGCTATCGACTATTTTGGAAGAGAGGGAGTTGGATAGTCATGGGAATAAATTATCGCAATGAAAAGGCGCCTTAGTGGAAAAGATGGAATCCCCGTAGCCACACTACCAGTCAAAGACTGAAGATAACACTTGTGGTTGTCGTTGGCCTTGGTGTAGTTGGAGTCGGCTATGAGCAGATCACTTGACTGGACATGCAAGTGCAAGATCTCATCAGCATATTTGTAGCCTAGATGGTTTTCCTTTGTGCATGTTGTTCACATGCTAAGGTATCTTCAAGCTCTTGTGTTCTCTGACATGCCTTGCAGGTCTTATTTTGGAAATCCCCTCTAGATGTTCTCTTTCTACTATTGTGATTATTCCTCCCTATCTACTGTATCAATTTTATGAATGTCCTTATTATATGGTTTGCTGTGTGATATTCCCACTTAGCAATATTACCAAGGGAAATATCAATCTTGCCCAATTTTATCTTATTTCATGTTTTCACTTAGGAGATGTTGTGGGTTCAGAGGTCCCATATGAATTTGGGGATTAAGTGGGGGCCCAAACATTAGGGAGGAAGGGAAATATTGCGGCTCTAGTGGAGCATGGGGGCCACCCCATGGAAAATTATGACCCTCATGTGGAAGACGCTCTCATTGGAGCAAAGTTGGTGGTGGAAGTTGAACTGGGCCCACATGGGCCTTTGGTGGCTCTTTGATAAATAGAGCAAGAGGCACTCATTTTGGTCATGCATTCGTCTATTCAAAAATCGTGTCTTTGGCATAGCACGCTTGAGTTGAGGCCAAGTCTGCAGTGCTGTTTAGCACATGAGTGTCTTTGAGCGGAGACCTCAATCCTTGCTTTGGTGGACTTCGAGTGCCAGCCCAAGGACGGAGTCCTACCTATACCAGTTCGTACCAGCAATAGGGAGTGTGAGTTCGTGAAGAGGATTGGCAACAACATAGGGATTGCGCAGTTCTTGGAGGACGCACGCTTGGAGGTTGAGGAGTGAAGGGAGTTGGGGGCTGAAACTTGAGGTGGAGTTTGGAGAAGTGTTGTGGGGGCTTTTCCAGCATTTTGGTGGAGCAACAAGCACAACATTTGCTACAGTTACATCTTCTGCATGTGGAGGGGGCCAAGCATTTGGGGAACAATTTTGGAGCATCAAAACTAGGACAAATCCTTTTTGGGTTTTTCTGGGTTTATTGAGGAAAGGCCAAGAGTTATTTGGCAAATTTTTTTGGGCAACTTTGAGGGGTCAAATAGGCGCCCCAACACAATCAACAGCTAGAGGAGCTAGGGGAAAGTTGGGCCGAAATTCCAAGGTCAACATTTGGCCAATTCCTTCGTGGGTTATTGGTGGAGAGCTTGGGGTTAATTTCTCGGATTTTTCTGAGCATTTGAGGAGTCCCTAGTAGCAGTTCTTTGCAACTAGCAACTATTTTATGGTAGTTTCAGCACAAAGCCAGGAGAGAGCAGGAGCAGAGTTGAGAGGGATTTCTTATTGTTCATTTGGGCTTTTAGCTAGCTTGCCTTGAGCAAGCCCCGATGCACTCTTTCCAGCACCACACCGTACACTGTTATTTATTAATAAAATGGCTCAGATCAACGTAGTTCATGGAGATTTCTGGTTGTTAAATGCGCTGTAAATTTTTATGTGTTTTTGCTATGTTTTCTTCGTTTATCATTGTAAATTTCCATTAGGAATATTACAGTGGTATCAGAGCCATAATCTTGGCTCAGCTTGTGGGAAACCCTTTGTTCTATGACAAGACCAGAATAAAAAGCTAAGAAATCATGTGATCTAAAGAAAGATTAGAATTAGACAACATGGCAGAAACCTTGAATGAGGTGATTAGGATGCAACAAATGATGATTGATGTGGGGGAGAAGTTGATTCATTCCGCAATTAGGAATCGGGACCATTCTCAACTATACAATAAATCCACTATGCCCAAAATTATGGGTAATGCATCAAGATGCCAAGACATGATTGGAACTGATGTGGAGCTATTGGAAGCAAATTAGAGGGCATACCATCATTGGGTCATGGCATTCAAGCGTCCCTCTCTTTTTGGGAGTTCTATGAACTAAGAGGCATGCACAAACCAATGGGTATTCAGTGGAGTTATGTTGGGATGATGAGGAGGATTAAGGAAGAAGACAAGAGAGTAGTTCAAGGGGCCATGGTTGGCAAGGAGACATTTGAGTATACACTCGGTGATGAGATGCCATCCGTTGTTGAGGTATACCTTAATGAGGTATCCCAGGTTGTGATCGAGTTCTCAGGTGATAGTAGCGCACCACAGGTTGATGAGGTGTCAAGAGACATCTCCACTGTTGATGAGGAGCCAATAGGTATAAAGGCATCCATATCTATGACAGAGTTGCCGGACGATAGTCACCTAAGTTCTTGCATGTTGGGTTGTCAATGGAGGAGTAGTCGAAGGCTCGTGTCGAGTCCATGATGGAGGGGGATGTGCAACCATCCTTTGGGCTAGCCATTGATGAGGGGCATCATAGAGACCACACATTGGGATTTCAACACAGTTCACTTCAGAGGCACACTTATGGGATCTACAACGTCATTAGCCCACCCTTATGCGTTGGGTTGAGGGAGGCAGAGTTGTCTAGACATAGCAGATGGATGACCAGGTTAGCAACACTGCTGGGTCACCTTTGCCCATTGGAAAGAGAGAGATGAAGCTACCTAGCTAGATCTCATGTGTTGACTTGAATAGCGGGATGAGATGATTGGAGTTGCACAAGGTGCAACATCTGCATGTCGGGATTGTTCTATGTGTTGGAGTTCGTTCATTCGATCCCTCTTTTGGGGTTGGATGGCAAGAGATTCTGAGTTGGTACTCGATGGAGTGGACTGGACTCATGGAGATGGTCATAGTCTGGAGTAAAGCTCAGTGGGAGCTCTTAGATGCCGAGGGCACTAGAGGCCTAGGTTGGCATTGGGATCGAGGTGGAGCTCCCTATCCTATATCAAACATGTGGGATGGCTATGGCATTGATCAAGTAGTCGACTCAGAAATTGAGCACATACATTCCCGAGGGGAATTCTAGTCGGCATTAGCGACCAAGCGATTTGTGAGCAAGCTACATGGATTGTATTGACATGTTGGTTGCGAATGGGGTCACGAGATGATTATCATTCTCTGGTAGGAGCTGGAGGGAGGAGGTGACATGGGTAGGCCATTGGACCAGGCATTGTATGGAGACGATGTTCTCCCGTTGGGGTAGTGGGAACAAGAGTCACCTAGGATCGACACAACAGAGATATCCCCTCTAACAGGTTTGGAGTTAGGTCGCTCAGGTCTACCAGGGTAGATGAGGAGGTGTAGATCACTTCGTGGTAGGTGTACTAGCATCATGGTGGTTGCATGGGCACATATGGGATTCCTTATGGTACTTGGGGGCATGGCCTTGAGCGTTGGTATCCAGGGGTGCATGGAGTTGTGCAACAGAGTTCAGTGCTATGTAGAGGAGTGTAGGGGTATGTACTTGTATGAAGTTGAGCAAGATGATAACAAGTTGTCAGAGTGTTGCCGCTAGAGAGATACCTTGACGAGGGAATCAAGCACACCATTAGGTTTGGCACACTCAAATTTGGATAGCGAGTTGATCACATGGCCGACCGTGAGCTTCCATTTATCACTCTCCAGCAGTGCACACTGACGCATGGGACTTGGATATTATCTCTTGATGCTCTCATCACGAGTAATAGGACTCATGAGGTTCATTTGAGACAGTTGGACGAGACACAATGCATTGGGAGAGAGGCTTTCCAGTTGTGGAATATGGTCAGGACGCGAGTTGGTGGATGTAGGCTTGGGGGTAGTCCGATCTCCTGCAGAGGCAGCACTAGCACCACACTTGAGCCCACACTCAGGGTGATACATGATCCCCTTTTAGTGAGAGCATATACAGCGGTTGGTGGACCTTGCTTACATGCGGATGTTTAGATTCCGAGTAGTATGGGGGAGCACTTTTAGGAGGTAGGATGACAAATCCCACTGTGTGGTATGGACGACGCAAGGCTGTGTCGCACGCACTAGATTGGTTTGTGATGTATGGAGTTCATATATTGATTGAATGCAGGGACCTGAGACGTGGTACGGGCTGGTTCCATCAGCTCTCAGGACTATGCCACAGTGGTTGATTGGACACTCTGCTTCGTGGTGAGTGGGATCAGGACGGGGGATGACCCAACTCAGCCTTGGTTTGACATGTGGGGGGGCGTTGAGGCCTTGATTGCATGGCAAGGTTGGTTTTCCTTGTTATCGCTACAGATCAGGGTGAGTGTTTGATTGATCCAGGTGGATCTTCAGATACAATGGCATGGAAAAGATCCAAATTCAAAGTGGCAGAAAAGCAAGTATCCTGACATCAGATCGAAGTGCTCGTTGCCTTGATTCTAACGGTGTGAACAACACTCCAATCCGAGTCTTGATGATGAAGTTGTGGCAGAAAGAAGGTTGCCTTGTTCCTTTGGAAAATGAGGTTTTTTCTTATAAAAATGGCTTTAAGCCTTATGAAGGCAAATCGCAATTGGAGAAGTCAAAGGGGCGGACTTAAGGAGGGGCAGTGGAACCCCCGACCAGCGATCTCTGACTAAATCGCAATCGGGGGCAGGGAATCGGCAATATCGGGATGGAGCAGTCGGAACCGGGCAGAGCTGACTTGCGATTGCGATCAACACAACCAGAACCCCGGGCCGTTGTATGAGCTGGATGCCGATGCGATCTGCCGACGCCGATATCGGCGATCAGCGATCGGCAATCCCGCTAACAGAACTATTGCACCAGCGATATGTCAATTGCGATATTGGGGCTGGACGCGATGGGTCTATGAGCCCGATTTGATAAACTTTGAGATCCGGTTGTTAAGGTTTTGAGTCAGAATTATTAGTGTTTGACGGGTTTTTGTGTATTATCGTTTTAAATGATAAAAGGCCTATTTTAAGGGTTTTGTTTTGCCCATTGACCCTTCCATATAAACGACCTCTATTATTACCAAAACAACTCCAATTTTTAAGCGGCATTGTGTTATAAAGCCCAAGGCACGCAACAACGTACGGGAGAGAGGATTTTCAGCACGCAGTTCAAGGCAGGAGAGCTTTCAGGTGGCCAACAGTGCATTCTGTCTGATTTGGACAAGTTTTATATGTTTTCAACCCCTCTCAACACCATGGACGCGTTGGTGCTGTCCATTTCTCCATCTGAGGTCTCCATTTCACAACCATTTTCCAGAATGGAGGTATAAGCCTCTTTTTATGTAACCGGTGAATGCAATTCTCTTCTTTTCATGCCATTTAATATATGAAGGCCTCCCCATTGATCGAGCAGGGCTCGGAGACGTAGTCCTAGTTGGACGAACTCCGTTATCAAGTCTTGTTGTCTTCATATCATGCCTTTATGTGTTCCTTCTTCTTTTATGTGTGCACATTAGATTTCTATGTTAAGCTGCAATTTCTACATGAGATTCTTTTCATACATCTATAAGAAAAAGATCCCTGGATCAAGTGGTACCAGAACAGGTCTTTTTAGATGTGAATTGCATGTTTGTACGCTAACAAGAGACAGACTCCAAAGAGGCGAAGTGGAATTAGAGCCTTTCTATCCTGAAGTAGGGCGTGCACATTGAAGGAGAAACATGGTAGAAGATGAAGCTCATCTTGTAGAAGAGCGCAATTTCCGCAAGACCTTCTATTCAATGGCAGAGAATATCAGTCAGTTGGATTTAAGGCCGGAGAAAGCAGAAGAGAGAAACCCAGAAGAACAAGGTTCAACACATGGGAATGGTGGAGAAGAACCTCCTCCTTCTCCTTCCGTGAGTGAAGGTTCTCCTTCCTCTCACCACCATAATCGTAGAAATTCAAAGGATGCATCTAAGAAACCTATCTTTAAATTAGATGTTAAATTTGATCTCCCCATGTTTAATGGTGAAGGTAACGTATAGAAGCTTAATAATTGAATTAGGCAGATTGAGGTCTACTGCAGGATTCAGCGGATCGTGGAGGATGAGGCAAAGATTCAGCTGGCCTCTCTATGACTGAGCAACATCGCTCTCGTTTGGTGGGAGAGCAAATTGCAGTGCAGTAAGAATGTGGGTAACCTCTTTTCCTCATGGCCTGATTTTATTTCTGCGTTAAACAAACAGTTTTATCCCTTAGGATACAAGCAAAAAGCTTTAATGAATTGGCAGTATTTAAGCCAAGGCAAAGGTTAGGATGTTCAGAGTTTTACAGAGGAGTTTAGAAAGCAAGCACTGAATTTTGGCTATTGCACTTGATACACCTGAAGTTGTAACTAAGTATATTGGCTCATTGCATAGTGACATTAGGCATTCATTGTTGTTGTTTGAACCAACCACTGTTGATGCAGCCAGCGTAAAGGCAATCCATATTGAGAACAGGAGAAAAAATGAAAGTGATGATCATTCCAAAAAACCATCGTTCAAACCTCCCAATGGCAAATCTAAAGTGAAATGGAAGGGAAAGGAGAAGAAGACGGCAACAACCAAAGAAGGAGAAAGGCCGTATTGCAATCACTGCAAAAAGGAAGGCCACGATGACGATCACTGTTGGAAACAACACCCAGAAAAGCATCCAAAAAAGTATGGAGGAAGGGAAGCTGAAGACAGTGGCAACGACGCAGCAAGACCTTGGATTGGATTCTGGAGATAAAGCATTGATCATAGCAACGGGGACAAAAGATACTCTTACACCTCATGTTATTTCTGAATCGCATGAAGGCACCAATTTTGTAAATGAGTCCCTTCCTAATGACCGAAAGCGAATTGAACTGTTTCATATTAGAGTTGTTGTAAATCATACTAAAGTTGAAGCTTTGTTTGATACTGGATCCCAAGCAAATTTAATCGCAAAATCCCCGGTAAAGAAACTCGGCTTAGAAACAAAACCACACCCGAAACCTTACCCGCTTGGATGGATACATGATAATGCAAAACTGAATGTAACCAAGCAGTGTAAAGTCAAATTTGTAATTGCTTCTAAGCTAGTGGACGAAGAAGAACTGGATGTAATACCATTGGATATCTGTGGCATGGTGTTAGGGAGTCCATATTTGTATGATAGAAAGGCAGTCTTCTTTCGTCATGAAAACAAATACTAAATCAAAAAAAGATGGGGTAGAATACATAGTAAGAGCTCATCAAAATAAAATCAATGCCAACCTTGTAAGCGCTGGACAAATGAAAAGACTGGTGAATTCCAGTAAGGGTTGCATGCTTATGGTTGTAAGGGAAAAAGAGGCAGAATTAGTTGATGCTTTCCAGGGTTGCGATCAGGAACATAAACAAGAATTATTTGAATTAATTTCTAATTATGATGAGTTGTTTCAGGAACCGAAGGGACTTGCTCCGAAGAGGGAAATCCATCACGAGATCCATTTGCAACATGACGCTTCTTTACCAAATATTGGCATGTACAAGATGTCGACCATTGAGATGGAGGAAATCAAGAGACGGGGGCAGGAATTGCTGGACCAAGGGGTCATCAGGCCGAGCACTTCTCCCTGTGGCTCACCGATTGTCTTAGTCCCAAAGAAAGACGAGACATGGAGGATGTGCGTGGATTACTGCGCACTAAACAAGATCACGATGAAAACTCGCTACCCTCTTCCATGCATTGATGACTTATTAGATCAGTTAAAGAATGCTGTTTATTTCACAAAATTGGATTTGCGCAGTGGTTATCACCAGGTCCGAATTGCAGAGCAGGACGTGTGGAAAACCACCTTCAAGACCAAACAGGGGCTGTTCGAATATATGGTGATGCCATTCAGACTTTGCAACGCTCCAGCCACTTTTATGAGGGTCATGAATGATCTCTTTCGGCATTTCATTGATGAATTTGTTCTTGTATATTTAGATGATATACTTGTCTTTAGTAAGAGTTGGGTTGAACATGTGTGTCATGTAAAGAAAGCGCTTGATGTATTGAAAAATGAAAAACTGTTTGTAAAGTTGTCAAAGTGTGAGTTCGGGAAAACCTCTTTGGGTTACCTAGGTCATATTGTTGGTCATGGTCAGTTAAAGATTGATCCTTTTAAAGTTGAAGCAATTGTAAATTAGCCTAAGCCTACTAGTGTAACCGAGGTCTGTAGCTTTTTAGGTGTAGTCCAGTATTGGAGGAGATTCATTGCTAATTTCTCTGTTATAGCAGTACCTCTGCACACATTGACCAACACCTCTGCACACATTGACAAGTGTGAAACAGGTCTTCCAATGGGGAGGAAGACAGCAGAAGTCCTTCGAAACATTGAAGGAAAAGATCAACACTGCGCCAGTCTTAGCCTAACTTGATCTCCAATAGCCATTCAAGATCGAAACCGATGCCAACGGTTATGCCATGGGAACTGTACTGATGCAACAAAAGAAGCTGATTTGTTACCATTCTGAGAAGTTTTCTCAAGCTTTGATAAAATATCTCACTTATGACAAGGAGCTTTATGCCTTGGTGCAGAGTGTGAAAAAGTAGAAAGGCTACCTGATCGGCAAGGAGACCATCATCCATACAGATCATTAGCCGTTGCAGTACCTTCAGTCACAAACCCAGTTGCAGCAATCTCGTCATTTCAGGTGGATGGGTTTTCTTCAACAGTTTCATCTGGTAATAAAGTATAAGAAGGGCACTAGCAATAAAGTGGCCGATATGCTATCTCGCCCTCCTATTTCTGCTTTTGTTATTTTGCATAATGCTTTGTTGTCTTTTGAGAGTTATGCTGAACAATATGCTAACGATGATGACTTTAAGGAGATTTATGCAAATCTAACCCATGGTTCACAGGTGGACAACTATCACTTGCAGGGGAAACTGTTGTATCACTTTGGTAAATTGTGTATTCCCACAGGGGAAAGAGTACATGTAATTCGAGAGGCCCACACCTCTCTTGTGTCTGGACACTTTGGTGTCGAAAAGACTTTATGTCATGTACAAAGATTTTGTTTTTGGCCTCATATGAAAAACATTGTGACTCGCTATGTAAAGGGTTGTGTGATGTGTTCTGTTTCAAAGCCCTCTAATAGAAAACTCAGGCTCTACACACCACTCCCTATTCCGAGTCGTCCATGGGAAAGTGTGTCAATAGACTTTGTAGGAGGTTTGCCTTTGTCTAGGAAGAGTCACGACTATTTGTATGTCGTTATTGACTATTTTAGCAAGATGTGTATTCTTATGCCTTGTAAAAAGCAGATCACTACAGAGCAGATTGCTTCTCTTTTCTTTCAGCATGTTTGGGTCCACTTTGGATTACCCACATCGATTGTGTCAGATCGGGACTCTCGCTTTCTTGGAGAGTTTTGGACCAGCTTGTGGAAGATGATGGACACCAAATTGAAATGAAGCACGACATTTCATCCGTAGATTGACGGACAGACAGAGGGTGTCAACCGTACCGTGGTACACTTGTTACAAGGCTATTGTGGGAAACATCCCAAGTTATGGGATGAGCATCTCCCATATGTACAACATTCCTATAACTGAGTAGTGCATTCATCTACGCAGCGTTCACCATTTGAGACATGCTTTCGTTACCTACCAAAGGACCCTTTTGATATGGTCTTTGGAAGAGAAGATGGCTCCAGTGGACGTAATGATAGGGACAAAGCTCAACAGTTCATTCAGTGAATCCAATTGATTTACCAAGTAGTACAAGAGCAGTTGGAGAAAAGTCAAGCCCGTTACAAGGCTCGACATGACAAACACCGAGTCGACCACCAATTCCAAGTGGGCGACAAAGTGTGGTTCCACATCAACAAGGACATGATGAAGGGGGAAGGGAAGAAGTTGCGACCCATCTAGTATGGTCCATTCACCATATTGGAGAAGATTGGAAACAATGCCTTTCGTCTTGATTTGCCGATATATATGCAGATGTACTCAGTAGTGAATGTAGAGAACCTAAAGTTGTATGAACCTCCATTGATCATGGGCACCGATGAGGTGGGCACAGTTCCTACAGTTGATGATTTTGCTCCAGAATATCTCGATGAGTTACCTGAAGACATCATCCTTGATAGAAGGACCAAGACTTCACGGTGAGGAGATGTGGAATACCTTCGTGTTGGTTTCAAGGGAATGCACCCTAGCAAGGCCAAATGGCTGGAGAAGGAACGGGTGAGGGAACAATTCCCTCACTTGACAATTGACTAATGAAAGCTTTTGGCAGTCCAAAAGCTCCTTAATGGGGAGGATTGATCCAGGTGGATCTTCATATACAATGGCATGGAAAAGCTCTAAATTCAAAGTGGCAGAAAAGCAAGTATCCTGACATCAGATCGAAGTGCTTGTCGCCCTGATTCCAACGGTGCGAAGGACACTCCAATCCGAGTCTGGATGATGAAGTTGTGGCAGAAAGAAGGTTGCCTTGTTCCTTTGGAAAATGAGGTTTTTTCTTATAAAAATGGGTTTAAGACTTATGAAGGCAAATCGCAATCTGAGAAGCCAAAGGGGCGGACTTAAGGAGGCGCAACGGAACTCCCGATCAGCGATCTCCGACTAAATCGCAGTCGGGGGCAAGTAATCGACGATATCGGGATGGAGCAGTCGGAACTGAGCAGAGCCGACTTGCGATCGATGATCAGAGCGATCAGAGCAATCGGTCGATCGACGATCGACAGAACCAGAACCCTGGGCCGTTGTATGATTGGGATGCCGATGCGATTGACCGACGTTGATATCGGCGATCAGCGGTCGGCAATCCCTACTAACAGAACTATTGCACCAACGATATGCTGATTGTGATATCGAGGCCAGACCCGATGGGTCTATGATCCCGATTTGATAAACTTTGAGATCCGGTTGTTAAGGGTTTGGGTCAGAATTATTAGTGTTTGACAGGTTTTTGTGTATTATCGTTTTAAACGATAAAAGGCCTATTTTAAGGGTTTTGTTGCATAGTTTTAAAACTCCGACTCCGACTCGGCCGAGGATCGACTCCGACTCCGACTTGGCCGAGGTAATGACTCGGCTGGCTCGATTTGAATGACTCGGTCGTTGTAAAAAATACATTAAATATTTATTTTTTTTATAAAAAAACATAATTTTAAAGATTTTCATTCATGTTTCCAAACACACAGCATTATAATACAGATGGAAGACAACATATGATCAAAGTAGGCTCATGAACCAATACATTATATCAAAATGGTACAAATGGCAATACATAGTCCACTGTCATACATGATCAAAGACTCAAAACAAAAAACACATAACCAAGGAGGCTAGAAATGGCCTCTACAACAAAAGTAAACTGTGACCAGACTCCAGTACTAGTACTACAGCTACTGGCTAGTAGCTACTGCCAGAGGAGCCAAGATCATGTTGATCAATCTCTGGATCATCATTAGAGTCAGACAGGGGGCCCCATGGCTCCTCCTCCTCATCATCATCTACAACTGCAGCGGTAGAAGTGGTACCACTAGCAGGCTGTGCAATTGCAGCAGATGCAAGCTGAGATAGAGTAGATATGCGGCTGCGCTTTTGTCGTAGCTGAGTAGAGGAAGCACCTACAACTGGAGTCCTTGTTGGCTGTGACACTGAGGCTGGTGGATTGGGATCTGCATTCAACTGAACAACATGTTCAAGTTCAACTGATGTCTCAATATCTAAATCTAAATCAAGATCCTTATCAGGATCAAACTCTACTGGACGACTCTCCACTACCCAATCTGATGTTGGATGAATGTCTTCCAACACAATGGGATCTGAATCAGGTCTTTTGTTCAGCAAATGGTTTCGTCTGAGCCGGAGGTTGTATTGGACATAAACTAGATCATTTAACTGTTTTTGATCCAAACGATTTCTCTTCTTTGTGTTACTTGGGAGCAGGAGTGAAAACGGGAGCGGGAGCGACATTTTCAGAAGCTCCTGGTTTGGGAGCGAATCCCAGAGGAGTTCGACAACTAATGTCACTAACATCAAGGTACATAGAGGGATTGGTGCTCTTGATTAAATACGAGTTCCATACCCATGACAAAATTCAATGGAAACATTGCAATCATCCAATCCTGAAATCCTGAAAAACTGATAAGTCTGCTGGATTTTGAATGAAATCTAAAATTCTACTTTCTCCATATGAAATCCAAT
>APFE030996353.1:147202-265476 GCA_000404065.3 Pinus taeda | reverse complement strand
TAACATTACCATGAAATTTGAATAGCATATCAATAGTAGAGAGCATTTGAGTGTGTTAAATAGGGTTTGGGAGGGGGAATGGACTCCAAATAACATTTAGCTAATTCATAAAACACCTTGAAGTCCAAACCAATCAGCAAACCCCTTAAAATTTCATTAAAATAATGTTAAATTGTTGTTTTAGTGGGTTACGGGCCGTTGTTTGTGACTCGGCCGAGTTAGTATGGGAAACGGCTGAGTTGGCCGAGTCAACCATGACTTGCCGAGTCACATGACTCGCCGAGTCATGGCTGACTCGGCCAACCGAGCCGTTTTTTGTACCGAGTCACTCTGGAGGGCAATGGAACGGACCAACTCTGCCGTTTCTGTTTCGAAATGGCCGTTTTTTAAAACTATGTTTTGTTGTGCCCGCCGACCCTTCCATCTAAATGACCTCTATTATAACCAAAACAACTCGGATTTTTAAGCGGCATTGTGTTATAAAGCCCAAGGCACACAACAGTGTATGAGGATTTTCATCACGCAGTTCGAGGTAGGAGAACTTTCAGGTGGCTAATAGTGCATTTTGTCTGATATGGACAAGTTTTGTATGTTTTCAGCCCCTCTCAATGCCATGGACGCATTGGTATTGTCCATTTCTCCATCTGAGATCTCCATTTCACAGCCATTTTCCAGAATGGAGGTATAAGCCTCTTTTTATGTAACTGGTGAATGTAATTCTCTTCTTTTCTTGCCATTTAATATATGAAGGCTTCCCGATTGATCAAGCAGGGCCCAGAGACGTAGTCCGAGTTGGACGAACTTCGTTATCAAGTCTTGTTGTTTTCTTCTCGTGCCTTTATGTGTTCCTTCTTCTTTTATGTGTGCACATTAGATTTCTGTGTTAAGCTGCAATTTCTACATGTGATTCTTTTCATACATCTATAAGCAAAAGATCCCTAGATCATGGATGGGTACGAGGTGACATCATGGAGGTGCTTGGTCTAGATGCATTGGGATGCCATAGATGTTTTTCCATCAGGTCCCAGGAGATGTGGATACAACTTGAGCATGAGGGGCAGACTTTCATGATCAGAGTTGCGCAACGACAACATAGTGTTACCTTTTTAGAGTAGAGTGGGATCCGGGCATCATAGGACTTGACAATACAACTACCCTTGGGGATGAGCTATTTTCTACAAGGGAAGATCATTCAAATCTTCCATTGGGCTTTGGTGACCAGCTGATGGCATGGGAGACTTTATTAGCATGGCAGGTGGGCCAGTAGGATGATATTAAGAGAATCTCACTTGAGCGAGATGCTATCTCTCCAGGGATTGGGTGGTATCTTCGAGACTATACCCTTGGAGTGCATGGGATGGCCTACGTGGTAGGAAAACTTCATGAGGGGTTGGGCATAGTGCCACATTATCATGATCCCCTACTCATTGATGGCATATAGGGGACCTTTGTTACTTATCCCCTGGTAGGATAACGAGTGGAGCGAGGGGAGCTTCAGGTGGGACAAGATGGCTTGGGATCTTGGTATTGAGGGATTCTTTCATGTCAGGACAATACAGAGGTCAGGGATGAATCAATGGCGCATCTGGGACCCTGACACATTTTTGTAGTGACAATGGGGAGAAAAAACTAGAGAGAGCGTTGTTCGACAATTGCTTGAGGAGAAACAACATTTTGGTGGGGAGGACTGTGATATTCCCATTTAAAAATATTGCTAAGGGAAATATCAATATTGCCCAATTTTGTCTTATTTCATGTTTACACTTGGGAGATGTGGGTTCAGAGGCCCACATGAATTTTGGGATTAAGTGGGGGTCCAAACATTAGGAAGAAAGGGAAATATTACGTCTCTAGTGGAGTGTGGGGGCCACCCCATGGAGAATTACGACCCACATGTGGAAGATGCTCTCATTGGAGCGAAGATATCAATATTGCCCAATTTTGTCTTATTTCATGTTTACACTTGGGAGATGTGGGTTCAGAGGCCCCACATGAATTTTGGGATTAAGTGGGGGTCCAAACATTAGGAAGAAAAGGAAATATTGTGGCTCTAGTGGAGTGTGGGGGCCACCCCATGGAGAATTACGACCCACATGTGGAAGATGCTCTCATTGGAGCGAAGTTGGTTGGGAAAGTCAAGCTGGGTCCACATGGGCCTTTGGAGGCTCTTTGATAAATAGAGCAAGAGGCACTCATTTTGGTCATTCATTCATTTATTCAAAAATTTTGCCTTTGACATAGCACACTTGAGCTGAGGCCAAGTCTGCAGTGTTGTTTAGCACACGAGTGTCTCCGAGCAGAGATCTCAACCCTTGCTTCGGTGGACTTCGAGTGCCAATCCAAGGAGGGAGTCCTACCTATACCAATTCGTACTAGTAGCAAGGAGTGCGAATTTGTGGAGAGGATTGGCAGCAATAGCATAGGGACTGTGCAGTTCTTGGAGGAGTCATGCTTGGACGTTGAGGAGTGAAGGCAGTTAGGGGCTAAAACTTGATATGGAGTCGGGGAAGTGTTGTGTGGGCTTTCGTAGCATTTTGGCAGAGCAACAAACACATCATTTGCTACAGGTTACATCTTTCGCTTGTGGAGGGGGGCCAAGCATTTGGGGGTCAATTTTGGAGCTTCAAAACTAGGACAAACCCTTTCTGGGTTTTTCTGGGTTTATTGGAGAGAGGCCAAATTAATTTGGCAGAATTTTTGGGTAGATTTGAGGGGTCAAATAGGGGCCTCAACTCAGTTAGCAGCTAGAGGAGTTAGAGGAAAATTTGGCCGAAATTCCAAGGTCAACATTTGGCCAATTTCTTCGCGGGTTTTTGTGGGTTATTGGTGGAGAGCCCAGGGTTAATTTCCCAAAGTTTTATGAGCATCTAAGGAGTCCCTAACAACAATTCTTTGCAGGAAGTAGCATATTTTTTGGGTAGTTTTAGTGCAGAGCCAGGAAAGAGCAGGAGCAGATTTGAGAGGGATTTCTTATTGTTCATTTGGGCTTACTAGCTTGCCTTGAGCAAGCCCAGGTGCACTCTTTCCAACACCACATTGTACCCTGTTATTTATTAATAAAATGGCTCAGTTCAACACAGTTCATGGATTTTTGGTTGTTAAATGTGCTATAAATTTTCATACGTGTTTTTGTTATGTTTTCTTCGTTTATCATTGTAAATTTCCATTAGGAATATTACATGCTGCAACTTTTTTAACTATCACTTAAAGTTTCATTCTAGTCATGCTCTGCAATCTGAAACTGGGTTGACTTTTTGACCATTTTGACCATTTTGGATTGTAGATCGTGAACTGCCTTAGAAAATGTGAAAGTTGTCATATGACTCTATTATGCTGTGACAGACGTCATGTTGAACACTGTACCAAGGACAAGTTCGCCTGCAAACTCGATAATGTTGAGAAATTAGGGTTTCTTATTAATTGATTTCTTCTTTGTATGGCAATTTCGTGTGATTAGTTAATTCTTCTTTCTTTTTGTTTGATTACAGTATTATCATCAAGACAATTGCCGAAAACTTCAAAGACAACAAGAGAACACAAGATATATGCGCTCAGCTAGGGCAAAACCCCTAGGTAGGGGAAAACCTAGTCAAGAACTCTTCCTTCAGTAGATTCAAATCAAAGTGAGACAATCCTAATCTTTGATCAAAATATACTCACTCCATCCATCAAGCCAACCCCTAACACAAATAGTCATTTGGATCCTTGTCTTCTTCTTCCCTGCAAATTTTGTAACTCACTCTCTTAATCTCCACGGTATATCCAACTTCAAGATCACACTAGTATCAAAAATTCGATTTCCCTTAGCATGACAAACTTTTCTTGACTAGACTCTCCTTTTCCAGATCTTTGCATCATATTTCCCCTAACCAAACAACAAATCGAATGTGTGTATAGTATCTTTCAATAGGTTGAGTTCATTCCTTTAAATAGTTGTTGGAGTGTCCAATAACAGGCTGACTTGTCAATTTGTTAAGGCCGACTTGTAGATTGTTGAAGAGACAAATTTGTAGACTGTTGAAGAGGTTGGCTTGATGGAGGGGGAATATGACAATAAAATATTTTTGTTTCTAAAATTTAAGGAGCCCAAGAAGGGTCTCTTATAAAATAATTTTGATTTTAACTTAATACAAAAATCCTAGACCACTCAATGGGGAGCACTCAATGGGTGCTTTGGCCTATTGACCATTGATCCATGCATGAAACCCATGCTTTAATAAGTCAATTTAATAATAAAAATTTCTTTTGACAAATATATTACATCATGACTCAAGTACAATTATGAGGACCGACACTAGTTACATTCTTCAACTAATAAGACTCTAACCATGTGGAATGATATAGGTGTACCTTGATGTACGATGAACTGGCCCATACATTGGTGATCACCCCTGCAAAATGGAAGCTTCCATAAAACCATGAGTTCTCATGAGAGTCCACTGAAAGCCCTCCAATCTGGTTAGGTACGAGAGTGCTTAGGTGAAGCTTTCAAGGAACAGGCCATGGTCTGAACAAACAACTGAAATACAGACTCAAACTGACAAGACACAGGTCTAAGATGCCTAATACAGGGCCTCACATGGTTTTTACATGGCTTCTGACTTGTGAACTTGGGCTTACAATGGTGCTGAACATTGCACTGAAAAATATGTTTGTACCCTTGCTGACTAGACGGGTAATAGGGATTGCTATGCTAGGGGCCCTGACATCCATCTATCCCCCTTTAATTTCCCTAAAACTGTGGGGTTGTCCGCCATGTCCGCCATGTCCATCTCCCCGCTCCCATGCTCTCTCATGCCAAAAAGTCTGGTTGAGCATTGCAAAATACAACTTGAATTGTGCTTGTATAGCTTGCTGAAAAACTAGAAACAACATAAAACTTTGTATGGCTTGCGAGACATCTTGTATGTCATGTACAAATTTGTCTGAATGACTGTACGAGCTTCCATGTGACTGTACAAACTATAGTCTCGAAGTGCGTGTTGCTCGTGAGTGCCTTTTCCCTACCTCCCTATACTATTTGTCTCTCTGTTTGCTCAACTACTCAAGTGTGTGTGTGTCAAAAGCTTTCACTTTTCCCTGTCTTTATAGTTTTAGTGAAGAATCTATTTTAAGATTTTTCATAGTCTGAGTGATCCATGAGATACAATTTTAGTCTCAACTACTAAATATAAGACTTTCATTTTTATGCTAAAGTGAATTACAAAATATAATTACTTCTTAAAGTATCTCAAACTACTTCTCACAGGTTCATACCAAACATGTGTGGAAGTTCTTGTTTGAGCTATAATTTTCAACATGAGCTTTATAGGTTCGACATCCACTAAACCTAATTATTTTATCTTATGTCTTAAAAAATTTGCCAGTGTGTCAAGTTTAGTAGCTTCTCCGCACAATTCTGATTTGTTGAAGGTGAAATTTAAATCCACCCTATGACATCTCTCTCTTTGTTAATACATCCTAGAGAGAAAAAACTTTCCCCAAAAACTTGCCAATCATCATAAGTTCCACAACAATTATTACTTAGATCTTTTGATTGAGGTCCTTGAACATAAATTATGTCCAGATACTTGAATCAATTGTAGAAGAATTTAGTAAGTGAATAGTGTTTATCCAGCCAGTTAGAATCGCCATTGAATTTCCTAGTTCTTCTAAAGCGATAAAGTCCCATTCTTTAAAAGTTTACCTGGATCCCCTATAACCTTTTGACCTTCCTCCATAGTTTATTGCACCTAAATCACATTTGGTTAGCAGAGCTTCACTAAGTGAGTCAAAGCCAGTCTTTTGGAGGGACTGCCAAGAGCTTTTATATTTAAGGATAAAGTAATCATTTGGAAACCCCATTTGTCCCCTCTCTAAAGATGATTTTTATTGACTTATGATTTCCTCGTTTGATCACTTTTTCTTGAGCATGATGCAAAAAGGAGTTTCTACCAACTGAAGGAGCTATTTCTTGAATAGGGTCAAGACCAAATCCCCCTTTTGTCGCTTTTCCTCTTATGCCTATCTCTCCTTTTGTAGACCTTAACGATATCTATGTGAGATCTTGGCTTCTAGGTCTTTCCCTAAACAACAAAGCCCTGAAATGGATTCCAAGTCTTGCGAGTCTTGAATAGAAGGATTTTCATATTGTAATGAGGGATCAGATTAATGTTTCCTTGCCTTAAAATAAGAACCCTATCGTTATTCTAACCTAAAGCACCCCTAGAATTTTAGCTATTTCTAGAGTAGGTCAGGTTTCTTTATCCTCGATCTAAATTGGACGAAATGTGGAAGCATCTGGAAGTTTCTGAAATGAGTACAACTGGAAATGTGATGCCACGAAAATGAAAATGTCAGGCGAAATATCCTATATGTATAATCATAATTTTTTCTATGAATTAGTTGACACATTATCCCGCTAGAAAAAAAGAATGAGACATTAAACTCCAAGTCCACATTCAACTCCCATAGATGATTACATGATGCAAAATTCAAAATTACCAAGTCCAAGTCCACATTAAATTCCCATAGATGATTACATGATGGAAAATTCAAAATTACCATTTATAAATGAGGCTGTACATCCAAGATTCCAAATCAGTCTTTATACATGAGGTTGTACGTCCAAGATTCCAAGTTAGCCTTTATACATGAGGTTGTATGTGCTAAAAATGAAATAAAACATGAGCTAAAGATGGGGACCAAATCACATTGAAAGGGATGCCACAAGCAAAGATGGCCCTTGCCACTCTTGTCTCAACTTCTTCTTTCTCTTGATTGTTGAACATTTTCAACAATTTACTATCTTTAGCTAAATTTGATGACTTGGATATCTCTTCTTCTATTGCCAGCGCCCTCTTCTTTCTTGCTTCATGAACAATCCTTGGTTCATTACTAGCACCTAAGTGAGGATTGCTAGTGCCACCATTACCTATTCTGCGTGTTTGATCCTTCAACCTTGAGCATCATATTGCTCTTTCTTAAATGTAGTCCTTACCTTCGGATTTCTAGTTTGTGCCCAAACATCAATGCCCTTTATCTCTTCATTGAAAATGTAAGGCTTGACACTTGTGTAAGTGCCTTTGAAGGTCTTATCAATTTTACATAAATTGCACCTCATTTTCATGTACCCACAACACCCATTTGCATGACTTTGGTAACATAATTCCAAAGAGGATGTTATTCTTGTTGCCTGGTTGCTTGAGAAGCTCTGGGGGCAGTTGAAACACCACTTTGAGAAGCCATGAATGCTGCAAAAATCCACTCATAAATTGTGAAATGGCATACAGAATGTAAGGCAACGTTTTGTGGCTGTTTCGATGTTTCTAGGCATTTTGGGCACTGGCACGACAACTAGTTTGGCATTTCTTGCAACATAGTTCTCGATATTCAAGATTATTTGCTCTGAAGGAGGAATTTTATAACTGTTTTCGGAAAACTTACTAATTATTTTGCGTGCCGTGACATTTAATTCATGCGTAGCTTCTGTTATGTTGTGGACTTCAACACTAGTTGGAAACTAATTTTGGACAAAGGAGGGCTTTGTTACCTTTTATACTTTTACTTCCCCTTTTGGTTTCCCATCGATGAACGCCTTCTCCAAATAAACTAGAACATGATCCATACCCTCCAATTCCAATTGCGTTTTGACTATTTGAGTAAAACCCCATATGGATTTCTCAACTTTTGTCTTTCTCAAAAGTAAATAATCGAGAACAGATTTTTTCCTCCATTCTCTCTTAGTGAAAGGATAAGATCAGTCTTCCACTACCTGCCCAAGGACATGATAACGAGCACACTGAAAGGGAATGTTGATATAGTCTATAGCTAAGTCACCACACACATTCCCCCCCTACCCCCCCAACCACGTGTTGTGAATCTTGTGTGTGTGACATGATTTGAGCACGATACATGTCCGACACGAGTTTGACTCATGTCAGATGCTAACCCTACTTGTGTCTCGAGTTTTAGACACATGTCTTGTGAAAAAGACATCTTGAAATTGATTTATTGCTTTATTCTCACGCAATTTAGTCACAATTTTGGAGCCCTCGAAGGTTTTGAAGTGCAACTAAGAGCAATTAAACAATTTTAGAAGGGTTTCCAAGTATTGGGAAATGGATTTGCCCAAGCCCTACTAATGCTAATAATGGTAATGTCAAATTCTTAAAGTAAAAATCACTTTCTCCTTTATATTTCATTTTCATCCTTGTATTGAAATTTTTAACGTTACCATGAAATGAAATGACTTAGGATGTTTGAGAGTGATCTCAACCTCATTGGATTTCATATGGAGAAAGTAGAATTTTAGACCCCACTCAAAATCCAACGGACTGAACAGTTTTCAACATTTCAGGATTGGGGGATTACAACATTTCCATTTCAGTTTGTCATGTATGAGGGTATGGAACTAGCATTTAGTTAAAGAGGACCAAGCTCTCTATGTACCTTGATGTTGGTGGCATAGATTGTTGAACTTCTCTATCATGAACATAGTGAAAAAGCACCCATCACTCAAACATAATCTCAATTTGACATGTTAAACTTTTTCCATCTTATTTTACTGCTTAGAGGGTGATGTTGATGATGAGGATGTTGAGAAATCTAGGGGCAACTAGATTAGGTGATTTCTCTTCTTTTAATCACTGCTTGTGATGTATTTTTACTTAACTTGATTAGATTCTCTTTTACTTGATTATTATTAGTGCTCTTTATCATCAAACAACTACCAAACAATGAAGATCTAAGAGACATGGAGAGACAAAATGTAGGCTGTCAGCCAGGGCCAAAACCTCTCCTTTAGAGCGGAAAACTCACAAGAACTCTTCTCTTCTTATAGAACTTCAAATGACGAATTCAAAGACCTATGACCCTTGACAAAGACCCCTCCAAGACCAAGTCAAACTTTCTCGTTGATGAGCTTTCTCTCCAGCGATTTCGACCCAACAACTTCTCTAGCAACTTCGACCCCGATAACTTCTCCAACAACTTTGACCCTAACAACTTCTTCTGTAATGACCCCAATAACTTCTTCTACAACTTCGACCCCAACAACTTCTTCTGCAGAAACCCTAGCTCTTGCACGTGTGGAAAAGATGGTGATTTCTTCCTCTTTTCTCCTTCACTTGAATTGATCCTTTCTTCTAAGAGACTTGGCTTGCAAAGTGTGCCAATTGATGCCTTAACTCGACTTTTGCAATTCGGTCTTAACTACTACAATAGGTGCCCTAGTTCTCGCATGTGTGAAGGATATTAGCCTTATTACCACTCAAACCAGCAGGGGACCTAAAGGGACTCCTAAGAGGGCAACTGCGAGGTTAAGGGGAATGATGGAGACTTAGCTCTCTGTCACCACAACTAAGACTCCTTGCTCTTTACGGACTTTCACCGATGGGAGGAGACTCGGTATTTAGGAAGTCACTTGTAAAGGATAGATCAACAAATAGATGTGAAGTGACCCCAAAGACCCTTTCCCTAGAATAGGATTAAGAATGGAGCTTCCGCTCTTTAAGCAAAGTACAAGATTTTCTAGGGAGAGGTGAGGACTTGAGAGGTTAGGTCAAAGGAATATGATTTGTAAAGGAGTTTCCCGATCCCTAAAATCCTTATAGAACTTGGATTCAGGAGGATAAATTGTTTTTGATAAGAAATGGGACCACACGGGGCCAATTAGATCCAATCTAGGTTAAGGGGATGGAGTTTAGCTATCAATGATAATGTTAACTTGATCACGGCAAGGGGAAAGGATCAAACAAGAATTTTCACTTAAAGATGTCAAATTGATCCTATGAGGTACTAGCCTTAGGAACACCAGGGCAAAGTTTGATCTTAGACCTAGGGCCGGGGATATCTCGCAATCCCATCGTCGGAATCTCTTCAAATTCGGAGGAGACCTTAAAGAGAGAGGAAAGGGTTAAGGAATATGGTTTAAAGTGACTACCTTTTGATGGATTAGTGCCTAATTCCTCTTGGGGATATGAAGTCAACGAGAACTATGAAGATGGACATCGTTTCTTATTCAAGGAGGCTCTCAAAGTCAACTTCGTCCAATGTTAAGGGCTAGAGAAGAAAAGTGACCTTAAAATCCTTTATACTTCGTTGCAAATGGAAGAGGCTTATTGAGATAACTTTGATCTCTAGGACAATTCATTCATATTATCCATAATGCATACAACAATTAGCCCTAAAAAGTGAAAATCTCATAACCATTGTACGCAACAAAATGAAAGAAAATAACGTTAAAAATGCACTTACATGTAAGAGAATATATCCAACTGTGAACACATTTGGAATATAAGAAGCTCCAAGATAAGAAGAGCCCAATCCATACATCAAAATTCATCCATGATCCAAGAATATCCTCCAAGGAAAAAGTGCGAAGTTATCTAAAGAGGGAATGATCCAATTCAAGTGATGATCCAAAATGAATTCATCTAACTCTTATTCATACACTCATTATTAGTTCGAATTACCTATTTGGGCCTACATTAACCCCTAAAGTAAATTAATGTGCAAATTAACTAACTTTTGGTGACAAGCCCACCAAACTATCTCACAAATAAAATAATAAGCTTCTCATGAGCTCAAATGATAATATATGCATGTCGTAGGGCCCTCCAAGTGTCCTGATGTGGTCAATAAGTGCCATAATGATGAATGGGACCCTCAAAAGTGATGGACAAGGGGGTGACCCCTTGTTCTCCAAACAATAAACGTGTGGTGCTCCTAGTGGGTGTGGGGGCACACAAATATTCTCATGGGTCTCCAAGTGAGTTGAAGATGCTTGTATACCATCCGTAAGGGCTTAAATGATGGAATGAATGATGCCATGTAAACGTACAAGTCCCGGGACACCTTCCAAGTGTGTGGTGCACTTGTGGGGCCAGTTGGGCATAGTGTACCAGATGCATCTTGCTCGTCTAAAAGGTGGATCTCGAGCAATCTCTGAACATCTCTGGGGATCCATCGGGTGCTGTCTACTGTTGTGGAGGCCCATGGCTCTCTACACACACCCTACATGTGCCAATGTGGCCCTTTGGAGGGTTAGGACCTTGTATAGGGAGACCAAACCCAAAATGGACACCATATGTAATCCTGCATAAGATCCAATGCGTTCCCTTGCCCTCCGACACAACAAGTCATTAAAGTAATCGGGTAAAAGAGCTTACAAGTCACGGACAACAAGTGGACACTTCATAATGGCATGCCCTTCCATAGTTGGCTTAGGGATAATATGTCCAAGGTACATCTGTCAAATGGTGGTGGCATGTGATAAGGAGGTGAATGGAATAGGGAATGAAAGGAGCAATCCTAGGCCACATATCAGGACACAAGGGTAGCTAGAAGAAGGGAAGCCCATACGTGGGTATATAATGTATAGGAGGGAGGAATCATGGTACATGAGGTGCCCTGACCTTGATTTTTCCACCCTTCTTTATATGGACTTTGCCTCTTATGATTTTTCTTTGATTAACTGCCCGGGGCTAAAAAATAAGAGCGTGATGTGCAAGATATAACAATGAATACCCCCTTTTTGGTAGGGTGGTTCATTGCCCTCCAAGGGTTGGGACAATCATGGGCTCCAAAATTATAAAGGAGGCTCATCCAGGGCCTATGGAACCAGGGTGATTGCCATGGGTATGGGGTAGAGCTCATGCATTGGCTTTTGCCATGTGCTAAATATGTTTCTCCCGACCATCTTTTGCATTTTGTGGTACATCTTCCTGTTGAATGTGGCCATTTGTGCTTTTACTTTTCTTTTTAGCTGCTTCAACCTCCAGTGCATTGTTCCAGGCCTGACCCAAGGTGGGGGTAAGGGAAAGAGGAGGCTAACCCTATGTGGACCCAGTGAGGGAATGTGGGACCCAACTGGGAGATATGATGAAATGTGGTTATAGGGAGTTGAAAGGGGATGATGCATGTGGATAAGGGAGCAGGACCACACAACCAATGTCGGGTTTTCCCAAGGAGTACCATCCTAAAACCCAATGGTTGGTAAAGGAGATCCTGCAGGACTAAGATTCAAGGGTAACATCCAAAAGAGAACAAGGGGACAAAAGCACAAACTATGCCCACTCTTTTCACCAAATGCTCCCATTAATCCATGCCCAAAAGTGTCCATGATAAGTAAGCCCAATACTCAATTACCAAATGACAAGCCATACCTTTGGGTTCGAGAGGTCCACCTTCAAACATACAATCAATACAGATGGGTGAGGGACCACGTGGCTAGCTCAGGTGGCGGAGAAATGGCACAATGAACTAGTTGATGGCTGCAAGGGGTCGCTGGCTGCCGGTTGAGGACCATCATCATGGAGAAAAAATTTCTCCTAGGGATATCACCCACGAAGTGGTGGGTAACAAGCCCAAAGACAGTCGAAAAATTTCGCTTTCTTTTCCTCTTCTAGTCCTCTTCTTCGCATCTTTTTCTCTTCCTTGATCAAGCTTCTTGTGTGTTGAGTGTGTGCTCTTCAAGTGAGGTCGAAGTATCTTATATATAGGCTTCTCTTCTAGGTTGAATAACTGCTTGAAGGCTTACTTGTCTTCTCGTGAAGGCCGACTTGATCTTTGCTTGTTGACAAGGTCTTGGAGGGTCTATATGACTCTTTTGACTTTACATAAATTTTCTTTGACTTGATATAATAAGCCCAAAAGGGTCTTCCATACACCATACATGATAATGACTCAATTTACTTGTTGACTCAATGACAAGCCCTAGAAGCACTCAATGGGTGCTTGGCCTATAAATAAAAATAACCTTGAGCGTGAAACCCATGCATCAAGAACGACAATAATAAATTTCTTCTCTTTACGTAAAATACATAAAATCATGATTACATATGTCATTATGAAGACTGAGCCTAGATACATATTTCAACACTCCCTCTTAACTAGGGTGTTGAGAAACAGGGGGCAACGAGTTTAGGTGATTTCTCTTATAATGATCGCTGCTTGTGATGTATTTTTACTTTTCTTACTTAGCTTCTTCGTTTATTTGATTCTTATTAGTATTTTTCTTCATTAAACAACTATCAAACCATAAAGAACAATAAGACGAAGGACACAGGATATAGGTGATCAACGATGGGCCAAAACCTCTCCCAACTAAGAGGAAAACCCACACAAATTCATTTTCTTATAGAATCTTCATTTTATGGATTCCAAGACCTAGACCCTTGACCAAGACTCCTCCAAGACCAAGTCAAACCTTGCCTTCTTTTGTAAAGTCAACTGAACAACTTCTTGCCTTCAATTTTGACACTTCAACACCTTGGTCCTTAACTGAACTCTTTGACTTCTTACTACAACTTCAGTCTATCTGAAGCTTCTGCAATTTTCGGCCCTTGTCCCAAAAACCCTAGACCATATGAGTATGACGAAAATTGTGAGATCTACCTTCGCTTGACCTTCTCCTTTCTAGTGAACTCAGTCCTTGAAAACAATTCTTATTAACATTAACACTTGATTCTTTCATAGTATAACTCAGATTCCTTATAGTAGATTATAGCTCTGAAATTCCCTGCACGTGTGAAGAGTAGGAGGCCCAAAAACAATTTGCAAACTTTTCGGTTCTTCTTTGCTGTCTAATAGGCTTCTTGTCTATCTTCTTTGTTTTTCTAGTCTGATCTTGATGCTTAATCGATGCTACTTCAAGTGAGGCCGAGACCTCCTTTATATAGTCTACTCTCCCATGCAAAAACGCTGACTCGACCTTTTTCTTAGGTGGACATGTCCTTTTGATATGCTAACTGCTCCTTTGTGAAGGTCGACTTCTTTGTAGCACTTAGACAAGGCCTTAGAGGGTCCTTTTACTTGAATTTGACTCAAATAATCTTCCTTATACAATATGTAACTTTCCAAAAGGGTCTCTCATACATGACAATGACCCAATGACTTTATGACAAACCTAGAAGTACTCAATGAATGTTTGATCTATAAAAATAATTTTTCTTGAGCATGAAATCCATGCCTCAAGACTTACAATAATAAATTTATTTTTCTCTTTTTATTACTTAAAGTCATGATTACATCTGTCATTATGAAGACCGAACCTAGTTACATATTTCAACAGTCCCTCTTAACTAGGGAGGTATTCATAATCCATACAAGGTACTTGGACATTCTCAATATGAAGAATTCTCATAAGAAGAGTTGGATTGGTAACCCATCTGTTTAGCATCATAATATCCAACATTGTCACATAGCAAGGCCTTCTCTAACAACTCTATCTATCCACAAGTTCAGAGCACAATGCTGGCGAGACCAATGATTTATACACCTTCATCATTCTATCTCAAAGAACATACCCCACCCAAGTTGTTGTTTTCCATGGTCCTTGTGTTTGGGATAAAATCTTAAATCATTGACGCTACCAAACCAAAGATCATAATGAAATTACTTTGCATAACAAAATATAAACAACAATAAATCTACCAATGCACAAAATATAGACAACCTTTTACAATTTTTAACCCAACTTCGTTATATTAATCAACCTAAAATACAACAATCTAGGGCTCCTGTACCAGGGATAATGGACCTCATACATCCATTGATACAAGATAAAAAACTGGGGCTTGGTGTCAGTCTATCGAAAACCAATCTACCCTCAACAAGATACTCTGACCATCTAGCTAATGCAGTCGACTCTCTCAGCTCCTCTTGGTCGTACCTTGTACCTTCCCGGTCCTTCAACTCCCGATCTGCAACTCCTTCCTCTATCAATGCTCCAAGTCCATTTGGCCATTAAACCTCAGCTATTGATTTGCTCTCTAGTTGTGCTTTAGTCCATCAAGGGCACAACACATTGGGACTCCTGTTGAGTTGTTGACAACTCCAATTGTGAACAACTCTCAATCTGCCCACTATTTCTCCTCAGTTATTCAGGGACTTCAACCCACTATGGTCTTCCTACACTGCACCGATGAATACCAAGATCGCTGCAAGATGACCATCTCCCATAATGAACACGGGCTAGGAGGACCACCCATCATCTACTGTAGAAGTCCTTCTCCACACACAAGTCTAGGGCTGCACAAATTGCTCTTGGTTGATCAAACCCTTGAGCTCAACAAATTCCATTCTAGCAACCACCTAGGTCCATGGAGATGGTGCAAAGCGGGCTCCAACTTGGACACTATCACACTGTCCTCCAACATACCATAAATGCCCAATGCACGTTCACACTTGGTCCACTCTCACGCTGCCCTCCAATAGTCCACGAGTGACCAATCCTCGTTGTAGCATTTACTCCTAGTTAGGGCATCCAATCATCTAGGAGATCCTTACACATGGCTGCCAACAGATTTCTCCTAGGACACCCATCCATCTGCAAATTGCATCGACTCAAGAGTACATACATACCTACAACCTTAAGGTGCTCCTCTTGACATGACACCCAAACAACTGCTGATATAATTTGCTCATAGGATGTCCTCCAATTGTCCTAATCTAGGATTGCCATGTGTGCCCTCCTTTTGCTGTACAAGTTCCTTTATGACAACATGTCTAAGGCAGCTTCTCACTTTACTATTGTCCTCACTAACAGTTCTCAAAGATGACAAGAAAAACTGTCCACCCTAGGACAGTCTATCCATCTCGCAACAAAATACAACTTAACACTTCATCACATACCTTATTCTTCCATTTATGAGCTAGTGTATTGTTGTAGCTATTGGTTGCCAGGTTAGCGCTGCTAACAATATTTAGCAGTCTACTCCAAACGCTTCCAAAACCTCTTCTACAGCTGCGACTAACCTCAATAAGGAAGTTGCTCCCATACACTGAGGTGAAGGGTTTTTCTAGCCCACTATCCAAACTTACGACCCTCCTTCTTGAAGTGAGACCTCGACCCTCCAAACACTAGTACAGGGCTACGACTGCCTTCACAAAAGTCTGTCCGCCCATTAGTAACATCAAAAATAGCCTAGAAACACACCTGAATTTGTGTCCTTCTGCAATGTTAAGGACCTGTTAAGAGACAAATACAATGCTAAAACAACCCCTTTGCTCCCATGTCTTGTCCTCCAAGTTTGTGGCTAGCTTCAAATGAAATAATCTATGTATTTGTTTCAATTTGGAGGAGGGAAAATGACCTCTCCACTCATGTGGAGTCATCACATAACTTGTGGAACTCTAGCTCATCAAGTCGACCTCCATTAGGTGCCACATTAACCCACAACTACATTAGAAAATTCCTATCTCAAGTTTTAGACCTCGGATTTGAGTGATTTTCGATGCTTCTGGTTACTCTCGGGATCCTCTATCACCTCAAATCATCACATGTCCAAAACTAATCACGAACTCACACCCACCAGCTTGGGTACAAAGCCCACAGGCTTGGGTTTCATGCCCACAAGTTCTTTTGTGGCGCTCCAACCTCCAAACCCTCGATCCTCAAGGCTTGGAGTACCTCCCAAGCTACAAAAATGAACAGTTCCTCTTCGTGAGAGGTACTTCCAAGACTAGGAAGTAACCATCATCATTCGGCGACGCTAGCCCATCTGGCATACATCGCTGCAACACACTTTGTAGAATGAACCTGGTAATCTCAGTAGTGCCTCTGCCTCATCAAAAATGAACTTGAAGATCCCAAATCTCGATAGGGCTACTACCTCTGAGGCTAGACTCCCTCTGAGCCTACAATATCGCCACTCGCTCAAGACTCTATCCTACCAATTTGTAGTCCTTCACATGAATCCATCTAGATCAACTTGATCTTGTCCAAGCTAAGGAAAGCCTCGCGCTGTCCTAACCATCCATGGCAAGTCAAAGGAAGTCCACGATCAACAACTTGCCCTACAACAAACTGTTGTTCACCAGGCTCACGACCAATCCACCAAAACTCCCAGCCAATCTTGCTACAAGGCCAGTCGAGACCACATCTCCATGCCTTCAGTTGAACCCTCTGCTCCATGATCTAGACCCGAACAACTCCCTCTGAGTAAATTCGTTGTGCACAATCTGGTTCAGTGTCCCTTAAAGTTTCTCAAACACCCTCTGGTACCATTTTGTTTTTCCATGATCTTGGTGTCTGGGATACAATCTTAAATCACTGACGCTACCAAACCAAAGATCACAACAAAACTACTTTGCACAGTGGAATATAAACAACAGTAAATCTACCAATGTACAAAATATAAACAGCTTTTTACAATCTTTAACCCAACTTCGTTATATTAATCAACATATAATACAACAATCTAGGGCTCCCGTACTAGGGATGATGGACCTCATACATCCACTGATACAAGATACAAATCTGAGGCTTGGTGTTAGTCCATCGACAACCAATCTACCTTCAAGAAGATACTCTGACCATCTGGTTGATGTAGTCGACTCTCTTAGCTCCTCTTGGTCATTACCTGTACCTGCCCGTTCCTTCGACTCTTGATCTACAGCTCCAGTCTTTATCAATTCTCCAAGTCCATTTGGCCACTGAACCTCGCCTATCAATCTACTCCCTAGTTGTGCCTTAGTCTGTCAAGGGCACAACACATCAAGACTCCTGTCGAGTTGTTCACAACTCCAATTGTGAACAACTATCAATTTGCCCACTATTGCTCCTCAACTAATCAGGGAGTTTAGCCCACTATGGTCTACTTGCGTTGGACCGATGAAGACGAACATAGGGTATGAAGGCCTACCACCAATCACTGCAAGATGTCCATCTCCCACAATGAACATGGGCTAGGAGGTCTACCCATCATCTATCACCGTGCTGGTTAATGTGAATCCATGACGAGTTTTGGACATGTGATTATTTGAGGTGATAGATGATCTCAATTACTCTTTGGATCATCTATCACCTCAAATAATCACATGTCCAAAACTTGTCATGGATTCACATTGACTAGCACGGTGCAAAGCCCACAGGCTTGGGTTTCATGCCCACAAGTTCTTTTGTGGCGCTCCAACCTCTAAACCCTCGATCCTCAAGTCTTGGAGTATCTCCCAAGCTACAAAAATCAACACTCCCTCTTAGCGAGGGAAGTACTTCCAAGATCAGGAAGTAACCGTCATCATTCGGCGACACTAGCCCATATGACATCCATCACCGCAACACACTATGTAGAATGAACCCAGTAATTTCGGTATTGCCTCTGCCTCATCACATCTGAACTTGAAGATCCCAAACCTCCATAGGGTTGCTCCCTCTGAGGCTAGACTCCCTCTAAGGCCTATACGATCTCCACTGGCTCAATCCTACAAGCACTCATCCTCCTGGATCAAATACAACTCTTGCAAATCCCTCCAATCTGGGATATGCAACATCACGATCCAGTGAAAACTCTAGCCTGCCAATTTGTAGTCCATCAGATGAAGCCATCTCGATCAAGCTAATCTCGTCCAAGCCAAGGAAACCCTCGAGCTGTCGTAACCATCCATGGCAAGTCAAAGGAAGTCCTTGATCAACAACTTTTCCTACAACAAACTGTTGTTCACCAAGCTCACCACCAATCCACCAGAACTCCCATCTAATCTTGTTGCCAAGCACATCGAGACCACATCTCCATGTCTTTAGCTGGACCCTTTGCTCCATGATCTAGACCCCCACAAATCGCCCTGAGTTGATTAGCCATGCACACTCTGATTCACTGTCCCTCAATGTAGCTGTAACACGCTCTGATACCATGCTTTTTTCATGATCCTGGTTGAATATCTTAGCTCTCCCATCAGTGCCATGTTTGATCTTGTAGAGCCATTTCAAAGTGATCACAGTCTTATCCTTGGGTCTAGGAACCACATCCTAGACATCATTCTTCATGATTGACTCATACTCTTCGTTCATCGCATCCTTCCAAACCTGTTGCTTCACAACTTCGTCAAATGGACAAGGCTCATATTCTACAATGGTACTCATGACATCTAAGTACCCTTGGTACCTATTCGGCTTCTTGCTTTCTTGAAATGCACCCCTCGGTGCCATATGTTTCGCAGCATCTTCAAGAGTGTCTCTGGGCCACAAAGGCCTCTTTCTTGTAGTAGAGGCTCACTAGGAGGTGGATCAAGAGGATCCATCGGACCTTCAACATCGGCATCGGATCATCAGACAAAGGTTCATCCTACTTTTCTGCATCATCATCATTGGCCTTCCTAGGAATAAGAAGATCTCGAATCTTTCTAAGTGCAGAATCTTCATCAAAAGTAACATCATGGCTTAGTTCTACTTCCCTTTGCCCAAACACAAAGATTCTATATGCCTTCGAAGTTTCACTGTAGCCCACAAATGTTCCTTTCTTCCCAGAAGCATCTAGTTTGTTTCTTTCTCTTTTGGCACATGAAAGTATACGGGACAACCAAAAATTATAAAATGAGAAACATCAAGTTTCTTACCAGTGTATACTTCTTCGGGTGTCTTGATGTCCAAAGCTTGATGTGGATATTGGTTTTGGACATACGCGGTGGTGTTGGCAGCTTCTCCCCATAAGAACTTCAGAAGACCTTGATCATGAAGCATAGCCCGGGTGGCTTCAATGATAGTACGATTCTTCCTTTCGGCAACACCATTTTGTTCAGAAGTATAAGTGGTTGTCGTCTCCCTCTTAATGCTAGTTTCTCTACAATAGTCTTTGAATTCATTAGACTCATTCGGTCCCATTATCAACTCTCAATATTTTGATCTTTTTCCTTGTTTGATTCTCGACCAAGGCTTTGAAGGAGACAAACAATTTGAATGCTTCGTTCTTCTTTAAGAAATAGATCCATGTCTTGCGAGAGAAGTCATCCACAAAAATAACATAATACAAATATCCACCCAAAGATGTCACGAGCAAAATACCTCATAGATGAAAATGGACTAAGTGAAGAATATCAGTGGTTTGAGTTTCACTTGAGAGGAATGGCCCCCCTTGTATCTTTTCTAGCTTCACATCTTTGACAAATGTGAAAATTTATGAATTTAACACATCAGATACCCCCACTGCAATTATTGGTTTACAATCTCCCACTTGTTCTTTACATTATCAAGTTATTTAATTACATAAAAATCAAAGTAAACACTATCGCAACCTTCACGAATATACAGATCATGCACCGAAATAAACTGAGACAATAACACAAGGGACACCGTTATTTTTGGAAAATTGTCCTCGAAAAAATCCAATTCGGGAAAAACGGTGCAACATATAGAGGGTTTGTATTATTAAGTAGATTTCGTGAATACAACTAGGGTGCTAGAAATGGCTCACCCAACAGAGAATATCCTTAGTGGTAGTACCTCTATCCAAAGATAGATATTTCGACAATTCAATAAACGGATGATCAAACCCCACAACGACTTTGGCTGTTCCTTATGCTAGACAACGAAAGTTGCTCCAAGCACTACTCTGGAACTGTGTCACTCCTCCAGGGGCTGCGTTACCCTCTCCTGGCTCAGAATATGCTGATTTGCTCCCAGTCTGCCCCACAAAATCTCCCCAACGCTGCCTTTGAGGCCCATCGTCAGCCTCTGCATCTTCTGCTTCTCACTGCGTCAGCCCTTTGCGTCCTCTGCGTCAGCCCTTCTAGGGCCTGCGTTTTCTCACCCGATACTGCACTGCCTCTCTGCTATGTATTCTTCAGCCTCAGATGAAAATCCCTTGCTGAACTGCCCCTCACTGCAACTTTGATCACTAGCTTGATTTCCTCAACAAACCTCGCCCCAGAAAAATCAAACTGACTGATCACTTGGTGTGTCTCCAACTGACCCTTAAGCCTCTTCTTATACTTTTCTTATTGAGTCTTCAACGATCGAGATTAAGTCCCTAATCAACGACTAAGATTAGAACTGGCTTGTTCCTTGTCACTCAGAACTTTCTCACCCATATTTTATTAATACACATTAATATTTTAATTTTCCTAAGTTTAGACTTAGGAACCCATTAAAAATATTAATTATTTTAATAACTCCTCATCTGGGTGGAATTTCTCCAAACGATTTCTGGGTCTTGGAGATCTCATGCGCGTTAGCCTCTCCACCAATTTTCAAGGCTAGAGCACATCCGATGCTATCCAAAATCAACAACAAACAACTTCATGATTCTAGTTGAATTTTAGCATCCTTGTGACCATCTTCCTTACATCGGGTAAGGCTTTAAAATGAAGGTGAGCAAATCTTCGGTGCCATGGTTCTGAAGTGAGGCGTCACAAATCATTGCTCCCAATGGAGTTCCTCTAACCTATTAGAGTCCTTCAACCCTGAATCCTAGAGTGAATGCATCTCTTGGATTTCTTTGCCAAAGACGAACCTTCCCATCAACGAATGACACCTTGAAAGCTTTGTCTTCCATTGCAGATATAAAAACCAAGTTCTTTTCCAAGTCAGGTACATATAACACTTCTTATAGGTGAAGGGTTTGACCTTGATTTAAGTGAAAAGTCACAGTGCCAATTCCTTTATCGGGATAAGTGGTATTATCTGTAGGTATGATCTCCATATTTGTCTTCTTCTCAACCAAGTTTAGGAGAGCTTCTTTATACCCAGTGAAGTGCCTTGAGGCACCACTATCAATCAACCAATGGTCCAAAGTATCCAGAGGAGAGGCGGTGGACAGGGCAGAAATAAGATAAAATTCATTTTCCTTTGCAACATTAACTTCATCATACTTGGAGTTTCTTGACTTCTTGGGAGGATGACCACCTCCATTTCGAGTAGCAAGATCATTCCTCTTTCCTTTGTTATTGAACCTGTTGTTCTTTCGATTTCCATTTCCCTTGAAGTTGTTGTTGTTATTGTTGTCATCATCTCTTGGAGTATCCTTCTTATGAGGACACTCTGTAGCGAAGTGGCCAAACCTGTCACAATTGTAGTATCTTCCTTTTCTTCCTTCTTTGAATCCCCGCTTGAACCCTTGTCCCTGATTCCTTGGACCAACATTGTTCCTTCTAGAATGAGCGGAGAAGGCAATAGGATTGTTTCCATTTGAGGGCTTGTCACATTCCATCATCCTTATTTCTTTTTGAATGCATCTGGCCAATAGCTCCTCATATCCCGGAATCCTGTCATTGTTAAGAATGGTAATGTTGAACACATACCAGTCTCTTGTAAGGCCCCCAAGAGCAATAAGAGAGAGTTCTTGGTCACCAATGAATTCTCCAATAGATAGAAGATCATTCTTGATCTTGGTAACCCTCTTGAAGTAGGATTGGATGTATTCTCCTCTATCCATCTTGATGTCTTTCAACTTATTCTTGAGAAAGTGAATTTGATTTGCATTATTCACTTTGAACATCCCGACCAACCTTTAATACATCTCCTTAGATGTTTCTAAATTAGAAATATATGCAACCAAAGGCTTATGAATAGAATCAATAATAATCTTCTTAGCTTTTGTCTCACCTTTCTTGTACTTCATTTGAGTGGCAGCAGATGCACATGATGGAGGCTCAATTATTCTTCCCTTGACATAGTCCATGGCATCATTCTCTTCCAAAGTCAAATCCAAAATCATCTTCCATGCATGATAGACGGATTTGTCCTTGAGCTTGTCCTCGGATTTGAAGAAAGATGTTGTTGTCATTGGGACTAGTTCCAAGTCCTTGTCCAACAACTTCCCTTAGTGATTGCTTTGCTTCACTCTTGCTTGGGCTTTGTCTTCACCTCAGCTCTAATACCATGTTAATTTTAGATAACAATGGTATGTTCTATGCTTAAAACAACTTACTTCAATGTTCCTTTAGCAACCCAGTGACAAATTCCAATTATATCCAGTAGCAATCACATTAACTTATAAACATTGATAGTAAATGCAGGTAGAACATAAAAAATACGCAGAAGATAAGCCAAGACAAGGGGACACAAGATTTGGCGGATGCCAGGGGAAAACCCCAATGTGCAGAAAACTCTTTCATCAAATCTTCTTATTATTCTTCAAAAGTTCAACAAAGAGAGAGTACAAATATAAGCACAAAATAGGTCTGCCAAAGCAGCAGTCAAATCAGCCCTAACCAGATAGTCAACGGTGGTCAAAGCTACTCCAAAACAACCTCCAAACAACAGTCCAATTCAACCTTCAAATTCAGCCCAAAAACTTCGGTCAAACCCAATGAAAGGAGAGAGAAAGTTTGCTGCAATTTTCTGCAGTAAAAACATAAGTCAACTTGAAGTCAATCTAGTCAAACTACTCCAAATGCCTCAATTTCTATGCCAATAAATGCGGCCTAGAAAATCAAAATTCTGGCCCAAAAACCAAGGTCAACGCTGGTCAAACACCCCTTAGTCAACATTGGTCAATGCTCTGAAATTTCGGCTTCTTCTGCCCAGAAAAACTCAGCCTCTTGCCACATGTTCGAAGTGAAGAGAAGAGTTGCCTAGCCGCACGTGCGAAGAAGAAAGAAGCCTCCAATGTTGTACAACCCAATCAAGAGAGAGAATAAGTTGTGATGAGATGATGACCAAATGTGGAAAATGTCTCTCTTATTTATACACTTCGTTGAGGGTGAAAAGATACATCTGTTGGGATTCATAAGCCTACATTTGACTAGAGCCGACCTTGACAATTTATCAATAAGAGAAATAAATTCATAATTCCATTTTTGCTTGTCGGAATGAGATGATCTTCATATCAAAATTGTACCTCTTCGAAAGAGGAATCCAATGCAATAATCATCTCCATCATATGAGTAGTCCTAAGGTGGAATTTGGCCCTAGTTGCTAATTTTAACGATGCTACTTATGATTCGAACGTGATTTGCAAGAGCTACTTCTATATGCAAACTTTTATTTCAGCGATCTTTCCAACTTCTTTGAAATGATGACATGAGCTCTTGTATGCTATTATAATGCATCTTATATGGCAAAGATCTTTCATCATCTACTTCTCCTTGCTATCCATAGTTCTACCATCATGAATAGTATCATGCTTTTCCAAGGATCAACCCATCCATCTTTACTTTTTGTACCTGCAATATTGTTTAACAAGTACTCCAAACAAAGAATACAATACCAAAACATGATGCCAAGATTTCTTTCTAGGGTTTTTATGCAATCATGAGGTCATCCTAGGGCTTATAAAGTTCAAACCTTATATCAGAATCTATTCCTTCTTTATGTCATGCAAGGGTTCATTCTTTCCCTGGATTTACAACCAACCCTAGAATCATATTTTCAACATAAAATATAATATACGTACCTTATGGTTACTTTCCTTTGTCGTGATGACTTGAAATTTTGGATGCCATCTTCATTGATCTGGTTTCGGGTGTGAGTTATTCTTCACTGTACTCATCTTCATTCAAGTATATGATTGCCTCAGAACCTTTGACCTTGGATCGATGTCCCTACAACTTCATAGGTCTTCATGCAAAACTGACAGTAACAATGTTTCTCAAGAAACCTCTATTGATGGTATAGTTTCATCATTTACTTGATGAGTAGATTGCTTCAAGTATGCTTCCTTAGTTCTTTCAAATTTCTTCATCGTGAATGGTTCCCTTTCAGAAGTTAGATCCTTTTATCATCTTCCTTCTGATTGATCAATTTTTAGAGGACAAATATACATGAGATTGGTGACTGCATCTTTTGTGCTACATGGATTCGATCACCACAAGTTTTGAACTTGTAAGTAGAGTAAAGTAGTAATGTTATATGGACATGTCTTGAAGATGAGATCTATGCTATCACAGAGATAGAGAGATATATTCTTCAACCTTTTAACATTTTTGAATTTTTGACAGAGAGAAACCGTATGTATGTTCAAAGGGTGATATGGTTTATTGTTAAAATTGGCAACTAGGGCCAGACTCCATGTGGGTCACCTCATTTATGGCAGCTGATATTTTTTCTAGATTCCTCTTGTCGAGAGGTGTAGGATTGATCTAACGATCATCTGATTCTGACAAGTATTTATGGAGATATGAATTTATTTGACAAATTGTCAAGGTCGACCAACAGTTAAATGTGTGGCACACATGCCCAGTGAATCACATAAATACAAGAGAGGTTGATTCATTTTCTCATCATCTCATCTCACTCATTCTTCTCTCTCTCTCTCTCCTTAGCTTTGGGCTATACAAGGAGCAGCTCACATGTGGGAAGGAGGATGCATTAGGGCAAGGAGGACGCTGAAAGGAGGATGCAGAAGTTGCTGAAGGTCTCTTTGACCTGTGTTGACCAAGCTTTGACTCATCAAGGGTGCAATTTTGGTGTGGCTGCCTCTCCTAGACAGGCCACAGATTTTGGCACAAAAATTGAGGCAATCCGTCCACAAGTTTGACCAGCGTTGACTGCCCTAGTTTTGGGCAGTAGGTTGACTTCAATCAACAACAGTTTGACTATGTTTTTGGGGCTGTTCAAGGGCTGTTTCTTCAGGCTGTTCGAGGGCTGTTTCTTTAGGCTGTTTGAGGGCTAGTTGACCGGAAATTGACCAAGCATATTGGAGGTCAATTTCAACTCGTTTGACCAAGTTTGACTTTGCTGATCTACGGTTCGCTATCGCTGATATAAAATTACAGAATTATGATTTTGTACTATTTCTCTCTGCTGAACTATTGAAGATAAAAGAAGATTTGATCAAAGGGTTTCCCCGCATTGGGGTTTGTCCCTGGCTAGCTACCACATCTTGTGTCTCTTGTCTTGGCTTGTTTCCTGTTGATCGTTTAATGTTCTATCTGCACTTTACTTAATGTATATGTGATTGCTAATCTGTGGCTAACAAGAAGAAAAGAAGTAAATTGCTCTAAGCATAGAAGATACGATAATTAACATGGTTTCAGAGCTGAGATGAAGATAAAGCCCAAGCAAGAGCAAGAGCAATCATCGAAGAGAAGGTTGGCAAGGCTATCCTAAAAAAAAGATTCATGGAGTCCTCAACACTCTTCCCTGCCGAAGACAAGCTCCGTGAGAAGTCTGACTATCACAGATGGAAGATGTCTCTTGATCCGACTTTAGAAGATCAGGAAGTGTTGGACCATGTGAGAGGCAATATTTTTGCGCCTCCATCAAATGCATCCGCTACTGCCAAAAGCAAGTGGTCCAAGGGAGAAGTCAAAGCAAGTAAGATCATCTGGGACTCTATCGATAAGCGACTGGTGGCCTATGTTTCTGAGCTGACAACCTTTAAGGAAATCTACGATAGACTGGTGAGTTTATTTAAAGTTAATGGTGCAAATCAAGTTATGTTACTTAGAAATAAGCTGAAGGAAATTAAGAAGGGCAAAGATGAGAGTATGCAAGCATATTTCTTAAGGATCATCGAGATCAAGAATGATCTCCTATCTATTGGGGAAGTAGTTCTTGATAGGGAAATGACTATCACAACTCTTGGAGGACTGCCACCTGAATGGTATATATTAAGGAATACTCTTTTCAACAATGTCATCCCAGGATTTGAGGAATTGATGGCTTGATGTATTCACGAATAGACAAGGATGAAAGAGCAAGAAATGGTTTCACTTAAAGGCCATCCCTCTACTTTTTCTTCTCATGCTAAAGGAAGAAACAATTTTGGGGCTAAATCCTAGGGAAAGGCTGGACGAAAGGGTGGAAGAAAAGGTCGATGTTACAATTGTAACAAAATGGGCCACTGTGCAAGGGAGTGCCCTGCTAAAAGGGACTCACACCATGACGATGACCAAAATCACTCTGAAGGCAATCAAAGGAATGGTAGGTCCAATGGCAGAGGTAAAAGAAATGCCGAAAATCAAGGATGAATAGTTCTCCTGTGGTGACTGTTGGACAGGATGATTCATTCTCCTGTGGACAGGATGATTAGTTCTCCTGTTGAGGCATCCTACCCATGCAGTCTAGGACTCATGGGAAGTACCTCTCATCTGATCAATGAGTAGAGAAACGGGGTTAGGGATCATTAGTAGTACTATCGATGGACGCATCGTTGTATCTACCGTACTCCCTATGCTAGGATGACCTCCATTTATTTGGGATCAATGATACTGATCTAGGATCAGTGAGAGTGGTATGACACACTCTGAGACTGACTTCGGGTTAGTGGAGGATGGTATGATGCATCCTCGATCATTTATTCTTCTTCATAGTTTGAGCAAAGCAGAGCAGAGCAGAGTAGAGCCAAGTAGTGCAAGGCAGTGCATTTGATGGCTGGGATAGTAGCGACGGTCAGACGAATTGCAGATGGGGTTCTCCCTAGTTGAGAGGGAGTGTTAAAATTGGCAACTGGGGCCAAACTCCATGTGGTTCACCTCATTTATTGCAACTGATATTTTTCCTAGATCCCTCTAGTCGAGAGGTGTAGGATCGATCTAAAGATCGTCCGATTTTGACAAGTATTTATGGAGATATGAATCTATTTGTATTTACTTGACACATCATCAAGGTCGGCCAACAGTTAAATGTGTGGCACACATGCCCAGTGAATCATATTAATACAAGAGAGGTTGATTCATTTTCTCATCATCTCATCTCACTCATTCTTCTCTCTCTCCTTAGCTTTGGGTTATACAAGGAGCAACTCACACGTGGGAAGGAGGACGCATTAAGGCAAGGAGGACGTTGAAGCTACTGAAGGTCTTTTTGAGCTGCGTTGACCAAGCTTTGACTCATCAAGGGTGCAGTTTTGGTGTGGTTGCCTCTCCTAGACAGGCCGCAGATTTTGGCACAAAAATCGAGGCAATCTGTCCATAGGTTTGACCAGCGTTGACTGCCCTAGTTTTGGGTAGCAGGTTGAATTTAGTCAACAACAGTTTGACTGTGTTTTTGGGGCTGTTCAAGGGCTATTTCTCTAGGTTGTTCGAGGGCTAGTTGAACGGAAATTGACCAAGCATATTGAAGGTCAATTTCAATTCGTTTGACCAAGTTTGACTTTTTTGATCGAGGGTTTGCTGCTGCTGATATAAACTTACAAAATTCTGATTTTTAACTATTTCTCTTTGTTGAACTATTGAAGATAAAAGAAGATTTGATCAAAGGGTTTCCCCGCATTTTGGTTTGTCCCTGGCTAGCCGCCACATTTTGTGTCTCTTGTCTTGGCTTGTTTTATGTTGATCGTTTAATGTTCTATCGGCACTTTACTTAATGTATACATGATTGCTAATCTGTGACTAATAAGAAGAAAATAAGTAAATTGCTCTAAGCATAGAACATACCATAAATTAACATTTATGAATTCAAATTTTACAAAGATGAGTATCTGATCTGAGTATGCCCAAATCGGGTTTTGGGATCCTTAATGGATTTTGGATTGATGCTTCCTTCTTTACCTTTATCTCGGCTTACTTCAAGCTTTGATATAACGCTACTGCAAAAACCCTAGGTTACTAGAAGATGGACAAATCCTTCTCTTCTTTCCTTCGCTTAAATACAGGCTCCTTTTACAGCAACTTGGCTTGCAATTTCAAGCTTTTTGACCTTCAATACACTGTCTAGATCTGATTGTGATTTTGTTATTTTGTAGCTGAAAGTGTGCCCTAGCAGCAGTCCGCACTTGTGAGAGAAGATCCAAAACAAACCCAAACAATTCTGTTTTTCCTTCTTTTATGTTTCTCCTTCCTTTGCTAGGGTAAGAGGCTCTTTCTTGTCCCTTGATCAAACTTCTGAAATGCTTGATTGTTGTGCCTTGATGATCTATTCATGCTTTGGTTCTTGATTGTCCTTTATTGAGATGCTCTTCCTTTACTTTTCACCTTAGCTCTGATACCATGTTGAGAAATCAGGGGGCAACAAGTTTAGGTGATTTCTCTTATACTTGTGATGTATTTTTACTTTTCTTACTTAGCTTCTTCATTTATTTGATTCTTATTAGTGTTTTTCTTCATCAAACAACTATCAAACCATAAAGAACAATAAGGCAAAGGACACAAGATATAGTCGATTATCCAGGGCCAAAACCTCTCTCAACTGAGAGGAAAACCCACACAAATTCTTCTTCTTATAGAATCTTCATTTGATGAATACCAAGACCTAGACCCTTGACCAAGACTCCTCCAAGACCAAGTCAAACCTTGCCTTCTTTTGTAAAGTTAATTGAACAACTTCTTCTTGCCTTCAAATTGGACACTGCAACACCTTGACTGAAAACTTCGACTTCTTCTTACTACAACTTCGGCCTATCTAAAACTTCTGCAATTTTCGACCCTTGTCCCATAAACCCTAGACCATATGAGTATGACAAAAATGGCGAGATCTGCCTTCGCTTAACCTTCTTCTCCTTTCTAGTGAACTCTGTCATTGAAAACAATTCTTTTTAGCATTAACACTTTATTCTTTGATAGTACTGTAACTCAAATTCCTTATAGCAGTTTGTAGCTCTAAAATTCCTCACAGGTGTGAAGAGTAGGAGGCCCAAAACCATTTTCCAAACTTTTCGGTTCTTCTTCTTTGCTGTCTAATAGGCTTCTTACTTGATTATTATTAGTGTTCTCTATCATCAAACAACTACCAAACAATGAATATCTAAGTGACAAGGAGACACAAAATGTAGGCTGTTAGCCAGGGCCAAAACCTCTCCTCTTGAGAGGAAAACTCACAAGAACACTTCTTTTATTATAGAACTTTAAATGACAAATTCCAAGACATATGACCATTGAGAAAGACCCTTCCAAGACCAAGTCAATCTTTCTCCTTGATGAGCTTTCTTTCCAACAATTTCGACCCTGACAACTCTAGCGACTTTGACCCCAACAACTTCTTCTGCAACTTCAACCTCGACAACTTCTCTACAGCTTTGACCCCAACAACTTCTTCTGCAACTTCAACCTCGACAACTTCTCTACAACTTTGACCCCAACAACTTCTTCTGCAACTTCAACCCCAACAACTTCTTCTGCAGAAACCCTAGCTCTTGCAAGTGTGAAAAAGAGTAGTGATTTCTTCTTCTTTTCTCCTTCGCTTGAATTGATCCTTTCTTCTAAGGAACTCGGCTTGCAAAGTGTGCCAATTGATGCCTTAACTCGACTTCTGCAATTCGGTCTTAGCTGCTGCAATAGGTGCCCTAGTTTTCTCACACGTGTGAAGGATATTGGCCCAAAGACAGTCCAAAAATTTTGCTTTCTTTTCCTCATCTAGTCCTCTTCTTCGCACCTTTCTCTTCCTTGATTGAACTTCTTGTGTGTTGAGTGTGTGCTCTTCAGGTGAGATCGAAGTCTCTTATATATAGGCTTCTCTTCTAGGTCGAATAGCTGCTTGGAGGCTGACTTTTCTTTTCATGAAGGCCGACTTGATCTTTGCTTGTTGACAAGGTCTTGGAGGGTCTATATGACAATTTTGACTTTACATAAATTTTCTTTGATGTCATACAATAAGCCCAAAAGGGTCTTCTATACATGACAATGACTCAATTAACTTGTTGACTCGATGACAAGCTTGAGAAGCACTCAATGGGTGCTTGGGCTATAAATAAAAATAACCTTGAGCATGAAACCCATGCATCAAGAATGACAATAATAAATTTCTTTTTCTCTTTACATAGAATACATAAAATCATGATTACATATGTTATTATGAAGACCGAACCTAGTTACATATTTCAACAGAGGATTCCAATATAGGCAATGATTTTGATGATATATAGTACTAGTTGTTTGTTGTAGCATGATTTTTTTTGGAGTATACAAGCCATTTAGGGCCTCTTGGTTGAAGTATTTTTGGTTTAGAGATGGATTGCATTTGCATTCAGTGCTATTTTGGTTATATGCATTAGTTGTGTATTGAATTTGTATCATCATCATCTAACTGTTTTATATATTTCATATTTTATGTGTAATTCACTATGTTTTATATTTTTTAAAATATATTACATTTTTTAATATATAATATATAACATGTCCTCTGTGTCCTGTTCCCGGGGGTTGTCATGTCATGTGTCGGATACTTGTATTTTCATGTCCTACATGCCCTGTGTCCTCGTGTCAGGTGATTTAGGTCTAGAGTTTGCAAATGAACAGTGTTTTGGACCACTGGTTTGATTAATTTATTGGACACATAAGAAAACTAATTTAAGTTTTCTGCTCCATGCATCATCATTACCGTAAGTATGTGGCAATTTTCTGGCATAAGTGAACTGCAAAATAAATATAAAGTTTAGGATTTTAAATTTGTAACATATTTATTCTTGAAGGAGTGAATCTTCTCATGTACTTGGCAGGGTATAAATCTAATGGGTGCGGAAAGAAGCATGCTATAGGCAGGGAGGAGGTTGCAAAAGTGATTGATAACATTTTCAGGTTAGTGTTTGTTTTTTATTTAATAAAACTAAATTATGTTGAAGCATAATGGAACTTGAAAGATTAGGAACTTGTACATATTTTACTGCATCCATGGTCATTGGAGGTATGTTTGTACAATCTTTCTCTAGTATAATGTATTTACTTTTATTGGAGATAGATCATAAAAATTAGTATTTCCATTGGTGCGAAGTTGGAATTCAAGTGTACATTGTTGGAGATGATTTGTTGATTATATTGTTTGAAAGAATTTATAGCTGTGCTAGGCTACTATTGCTGCATGCAGTTTTTAGTTTATTAATTAAATTGTATGTCAGGAAAATTATCATATACCATTAAATAATCCACCTCTTGAATGTTATTGGCAGTAAAATACATGGATCTGTGACTCCTGAGCTCAGTTCAAGAAACCAAAATGGCCAAATTTCAAAATTTCATTTCCAATCAGATGAATTTCAGGAGCCTGCTGTACCGGAAGCCAGGACCCGCTGCCCTTGTGGAAGCTCAGTGGAACATGATACAATGATTCAAGTATAGCACTTTTTACTTTATACTTGTAATTTTTGCAGTGGGCTATCTATAGTCATGTAGCATTTCCTAATCACATGGGTGACGTATGTTATATCTACATTTAAGTATTTTCTCATGATTGGATCTGGAGCAGGATATTTAAATTTTTAAGAATTAGATTCTGGAGCAGGATATTATATACATTGTTACCTAGATTTAAAAGAGACCTTTTCAGCTGCTTAGCTTTATGCTGTTTCTGTTTTGTTTTGAAAACTACATCTTAAATTAACAGAAATGTATTCACAAAACTGAAGACAGATGTCGAAGGACATATACGAACTTCGAAAATGACTGATATCCTCTTCCTCAGAACCATTAGGGCAGAAATAAAATCAGAATATGCTAAGGTGTCTAATTCGTTAGCATCCTTGATCAAAAGAAAACCTTTAGTGGACAAGTGCACACATACTCTCTCATGCTATGGATGACAAGAGGAATGAAATGAACTGACCTCTTCAGAAGGGCAAAACTTGCATCTCAAACTCCAAATAGTGAACAGAGCAGTGAGTCTAAGGCAACGCTAATTCCTCAAGAAAGTGTAAAGCACTGTGTAGTGTGTCTCCCAACAGTGTTGCTTGCCAATAAAATTGTCCCTGAAGCAAGAGTGAGTGCTGATCCTGGACATATTTCCAACGTTTCTTGGCAAACTTGCAGTCTCAAAGAATGTGCTTCACCATCTTTGGATGACTGCATACTAAAGAAAAATCATTGGTGAGCACCCTTTTGGCCAAATGAGCTTTAGATGGCATCTCCTGGTCGATAACAGGCAATGCAAAGACTCATAATTTGTAGCTGAGTTGAAGAGACCAAACATTGTGTGGTCTATGAATCCACATATCCTCAGGATCAATGCAGGTCCATTGGGCATTCAGAAAAGAGAACAAGAGATGCTATAGTGGAGATAAGATAAGATAAAATAATTTTATTAATGTCCAACGAATGACCACAAAAGTAGGTCAATAGGAGTATAGGATACATCCAATAAGAGTACAATGTGGTGTTGAAATATGTAACTAGGTTCAGTCTTCATAAATATGAAATGTACTCCCGCTTCTTGTATATTGTAAAAAGAAAGAAAATTAATTATTATTATTTTTGTAGCATGGGTTTCTTGCTCAAGGTCATTTTATTTAGAGGTCAAGCACCCATTGAGTGTTTCTAGGGTTTGCCATAGTGTCAAGAAATCAATAGTAGTGTGGAAAAAGTCGAATTCGGGAATAGATTGGCAAGGGTCCAGAAATTGAAAAAGTCGTTAAAGTTGGGAGGTTTTTGAAAAAAAGGCAAAAGCTTGGCAAAATTGAAAAAATATGAAAAATTTCATTTATTTATTATTTTTTTAAAATCTAAAGTATCCACAACATCTAATAAATGCATTTCCACATAAATATGAAAAGAAAACTAATATATAATATGTATAAGGAGTTTAGTGCCTATATCACATATCAAAATAGTGATCAAGTCTTGAATCCAGAGTCCTTACTCAGTGTCAACTCTCAATAGTCAAAATATCAACAAAAATATAATAAATGTATATCATAAGTCATCTACATGTCATAAATTAATCAGTCACTGAGATCCTCTGCCCCTTTTATGGGAATAGGGAATGGCTTTACCTTTTCCTTTAGGGGAAGAAGGCCTTGCCCCTAGGGCTACAAATGGACTTTGTCGTCCTCTAGAAGCAGAAAAGGAGGTGGCCTCTGTCCTTTGCTGCTGCCCATCCTAGATGGTGTCACCTCCTCGTCCTCGTCTTCTTGAGAGAGAAATTAAAATACATACCTCACAGCAAGAAATCGACACCCTAGGCCTCTCACATTGAGTAGTGGATGAATCTTCAAATCCACAACACAAAACTGGTAAATCTCCTCCTCTTGTGCAATGGCAAACACCTCCTTTCTCCAGAGGGACGAATGGTAGAAAGAAGAGTGAAAAATGGGTGAAATTTTCATCCCTTTCCCTCACTTACGCGCAACTTGGATGGGCTTCACAATTTTTTCAATCAATTCCCGATAAAATCACAACTTTTTCGATAAAATCTTGATTTTTTAATTTTCCAAAAAGTCGCCAAAAAATCGGCTGATAAAATCGGCTAGCTGAAAAAATTAGACTTTGCCATTTTTATCGCGAATTTTTCCACACTAGTCAATAGAGTCATTGTCATATGAAGAAGACCCCTTTGGGCATATTGTAATATGTCAAAAGAATTAATTTTGTATTTAAAGTGTCAAAATACCCCTCCAAGACCAGGTCGACTTGGCAGCTAAGAAGTCAACTTCATTAGGGCATGTCGTCCTCCTTGAAAGCCTATATATAGGAGAGAACTTGACCTCCTACGGACACTCACTCATTCCTCATCATCCAAGCGAAGAAGAGGCAGAAGAAAGGCAAGCAAAGCAGGATAGAAGCAAGAAGGACGAAGTTTGTGGGTTAATTCTCTCTCTCTCTTTCTCTCTCATACGTGCGAAGATAAGGCTAGGGTTTTCCAACTACAAGGTCGAGTTGTCAAGCTGCAGAAAGAATGTTGAAGAGAGGACTTTGAGGTCGCCTAGTAGCCCTAGAAGGAGAAGCAACCCAAGCAAAGGAGCAAAGAAGCCTTAGAAGCCCTAATTTCCTTCACACGTGTGGAAGCAACAACAATTGCAGGGGCCGAAAATTTCAAACCTGTAGTGGAGGCCGAAATTTTGTAACTAGGGGTCGAAATTGTGCAACTAGAAGAGATTTGACTAGGTTTGACTTGGATAGAAGAAGAACATCATCAAGAAGGTCTGGCTAATCTTGGAAGGGTATTGGTTTTGTTCTAGAGGTCTTGAAATTCGTCATTGAAGAATCTATAAGAAGAGAAGAGATTTGTGGGTTTTCCTCTCAAGAGGAGAGGTTTTGGCCTTGGCATACAACCTACATCCTATGTTCTTGTGTACTATTCATCTTCATGTCTTTGGTAGCTGTTTGATGATAAAAAGAACATAATATTAAGTGAAGAAGCTAACAATGAAGAAAAAGTAAAAATACATCACGAGCAATTATTAAGTATAAAAGAAATCATCCTAATTATAGCCCTATTGATTTACCAACATGGTATCAAAGCTAAGGTTGGCAAAGGGTATGATTAAGATCATTAAGTCTCCAAAGAAGTCATTGAAGTAGTTTTCTATGATAGCGAGTCATCTCAAGCAAGGCATCAAACCATTTTGGAATCTTCTATTATCTATCAAGAATCATATTACCAAAACTTCTACTACAAAGGACAAAGAGTTATTCTCAACACTTACAAGTACGTTTGAAGATGAAAATATATGGGTAATTGACAATGGAGCATCCACACATATGAAAAATGAACACAAACAACTAAAGACCCTATCAAGAGGAAAGTCTTCCTACTTTGTTGAACTTGGAGACAAAAAGAGCTATATCCTGTAAGAGGAATTAGATCAAATTCGCTAGAGCTAGAAAATGGAAGAAACATACATCTCAACAACACTATATTCATACCAGGTTTGCAAAAGAATTTATGTTCTATTACATGTCTAGAAGATAAGGGAGATAGAGTTGCTTTTATAGATGGAAAAGTGATGGTATGGGATAAAGGCTCTAGCATCAACAATGCAAATGTCATTGGGATTCGTGAAGGAAGACTCTATTGGTTACTTACACCTCTCTCTCAGGCCTTGGTTCACATTGAAGTCAGCCCATGTGAACTTTGGCATAGAAGGTCTAGACACCTTCATTACAAAATCTTACTGACTTTAAAACACTACGGTGAATGGCATCCCTGAACTAAAGGAGGATCATGAAGGAGTTTGCAAGGGATGTGCATTAGGTAAAAATGTTAAGAATCCATCTGGAGGCAGTGCTTCAAGATCAAAAGAAATCCCAGATTTCATTCACTCTGATGTTTGTGGTCCTATGTCTACAAAATCTCTTGGAGGTCATCTATACTATGTAACTTTCATTGATGACCACTAAAGGAAAACTTGGATCTATTTGCTAAAGTCCAAGGATGAAGTATTAAAAAAATTTCAAGAATTCAAAGCATAAATAGAAAATCTTACAGAAAGAAGGATAAAAACACTGAGATCTGACAATGGCGGATACACATCTAAGGAGCTCATAGCTTTCTATAAGGAGGTTGGAATTAAGAGGGAGTTGGTAGTTTGATATAATCTAGAGAAAAGCAGAGTAAAAGAATGAAAGAATCACTCAATTGAAGAAAGTGAGATAAATGATGCCCTAGGTGACCTATGGAGGCTAGGCCTAGAAAGAGGAGGAGAGGTGGGAGAAATATGCGTTTAAGGTAACCACCTATGGAAGGATCAATGCCTTGTCCCTTGGGAGGGATGGACTTAGGAGAATTGATGGTTTGGAAGAGGTTTACCCAATCAAGGAGGTCTTCAAGCAACTTCATATGGCATTAGGGCATGAGAGCAACTACTTGAGATCTTTATACTTCAATATGCAACAATTGATGACTTATCAAGATGTACTTTAAACAAATAATTTCTAGGAACATTCACCCATTGACACATGGCCCATGCAATGATGCAATGCTATAAAAGATCAAAATTCCCACAATTTGGCATAAGAAATCAATAAATCTCAGACTTGTATATCAAAAGTCCCAGACACGCGACAAAGTAAATAACAAGAATAAGCATGAAAAGAGTACTTACATGTGCAAAAGAGTATATCCAATCATCATATTATGCCAATAATGAAGCTCCAAGACAACAAAAATAGATCCAAACATCAAACATAACATCCAAACTTGTCCTCCAAAAGGGATAGCGAAAATCTCACAGGAGTTATAATCCAATCCAAGTGATAATGATGAAAATGAATCGCCTCACTTGTATTTATATAATCCAATAGGGGATTCGAATAACCTAATTTGGCCTACTTAAGCCCCCAAAATAAAATAATGTGCATAATAACAATACTTTTAGTGACAAGCCTACCAAATAGCTCAATATCATAAGATAAGCCTCTCAAGAGGGCATAATGATCAATATAGTGAGTCATTGGCCATTTGAGAAGGCCTAATGAAGTCCAAGGGGTGCCATGAGGTGAAAATGGACTCCAAACATATTGGACAGGGGGTTGGCTCCTTGTTTTCCAATCAAGAACATGTGGTGCTCCCAAGTGGGGATGGGGCACAAGGACATCCTCATGGGTCTCCAAGTGGATCGAAAATGCCTGTAAACCATCTGTAAGGGCTTGGATGCTGATGTTAGCCTTCCCTCTGCAGCGGGAGGCATCCTCTAGATTCTGGAATATCTGCCAAGTGTATGGTGCAAGTGTGGGACCAATTGGGCATGGTGAACTAGGTGCATCATCCTCATCCAAAAAGGTGGAACACGAGCAATCAATGAGCAGTGCTGGGGATCCATGAAGTAATCTCTGCTATGATGGAGGCCCATGGCTCCGCTCACCCTACAAGTGCCCATGTGGCCCTCTAGAGAGCTAGGACCCCCTATAGGGAGACAAATCTCGAAATGGAAACCCACCTACAATCATTCATAAGATCCAATGTGTCCCCTAGCCCTCCAATACAACAAATCATTAGAATAATGAAGTAAAAGAGTTTACAAATCATGGAATCAATGGGGCGTTTCATGGTGGCATGCCCTTCCATAGTGGACTTTGGCATGTACAAGTGTCCCCAAGCTCAATAAGGGGGTTAACCAAGGACCCTCTTAGGTGGTCTCAACCTTTAAAGGGTGTGACATGTCCATGGTACGTCCATCAAGTGGAGGGTGGCAAGTGATATAATAATGGAACGAAGTGAGGGTCAAGGGTAGGATCAAGGTCACATGTTATGGGGAAAGGGTAGCTATAATGGGGGAAGCCCACACTTGGGTATATGAGTGTAGGAGGGACCAATCGTGGTACATAAGCTACCTTGACCTTTGGTTTTCCCCCCTTCATATGATTTTTGCCTTTTATTGATTTTTCTTCGTAACAGCTTGGGGCTCTAGGGGATGAGAGCATGATGTGTGGTATATAGCAATAGGTATCCCCTTTTAAGGTGGGGCATTTCATTGCCCACTAGGGGTTGGGACAATTATGGGTTCCTTAATGTGGAGGGGGCTCATCTAGGGCCCATAGGAACTAAGGTGATGGCCATATGTATGGGGTATAGCTTATGTTTGGCTTTTGCCCACGTGCTAAATTTGTGTGTCCCGACCAATGTTGTAGGAACCGTCCCCCGCCCCCAAGGATCCAAAGGCAGATCCGTGTCCTGTACGGATCTGCCACCTATCCTTCGTCGAAACCACGGATCGGAAAATCGGATCTACGATTCCTCTTTTTTTTGGCGATTCCTGCAAATTTGGATTCGTGGGGGCCTGATCCGCAGCTCCTACTGCCCGATCCGCGGTTCCTATTTCTCGATCCATGGATCCAGAAAGGATCGAGTGTGGATCTGTGGAGGTTCGGGCTTGTATCCACCGCGGATTGTGAGCGGACTTGAGAGAAGGTGGACAGTTCCACGAGGCCTTTTTTGTTTTTGAAATTTCAAACTGTTCTATGAGGAACTACACTTTCTGAATACTCCCAAGGTGCTTCCTGGATGCTCCCTAGATGCTTCCTAGATACTCCCTAGATGCTTCCTAGATGCTCCCTAGTGACATTCTCCTTTATCTTTCATTTCCCTCCTTTTACTTAAATTTTTAACATTGCCATGAACTGATCCAGGATGTTTGAGAGTGGTTCCAACCTCATCAGACTTCATATGGAGAAAACTGAATTTCATATCCCATTCAAAATTCAACAAACTTAACAGTTTTCAGGATCAATTGAATTGTGGCGTTTCATTGGATTATATCATGTATGAGGGCATGTGATTGGCATTTAATCAAGAGCAACAAGCCCTATATGTACCCCAATGTTGGTGTTATTGATTGTTGAACTCCTTTGTCATGGCCTTAGCAATTATGTACCCTTCACTCAAGTCAAAATCATTGATCAGGCATGTTAAGCTTTCTCTACCATATTATAAGGCTTGGATTAAGCTTTTTGATCAAAATTAGGCAATGTTGACTAAAATCCCTATAGAATTGAAGTAGAGGCAAAGGCTAGACAAGAGAAGAGGAATCTAGATTGTAGATGGTTGATGCTGGAATAATTAATCATTGATGTACAATGAATGCCATATCTATCTTTATTTATGTAAAAGTATGCATGTTTTCATGTCTTCTACAACTAATTTGGTATTTTGGATGTTTTTTTTTAAAATATAAATGCAAAAATAATAATAATAATAATAATCATCCTCTCTCTCTCTCTCTCTCTCTCTCTCTCTCTCTCTCTCTCTATATATTATATATATATATATATAGTAGACGCTTCACTTCCTAGACTTTTGGAAAATGACGCTTCCGCGTCCCCGCTTCCAAAAAACGTTCCCATTTCGTCCCTACTTTGTGCAACATTGGTCCCAACCATCTTTTGCATTTTTTAGTACATTTCCTGTTGATTGTGGCCAAATTATGCTTTTTTTCTTTTCTTTTCTTTTTAGTTGCATCAACCTCCAGAGCATCGTTCCAAGCCGATCCAAGGTGTGGGCAAGGGGAAAGGGAGGCTAATCCTTTGTGGACCTAGTGGACACATGTGGACCCGGATGGGAAAAGTGATGAATGGGGTCAAAATGAGTGGAAGGGAGTGATGCATATGGTGTCAGGAAGCGAGACCACGCAACAATAATCAGGATTTCTCATGTAGTGCCAACTCTAAAGCTAGTGGCCAGTCAAGGAGATCCCACAGAACTAGGAGAAACGTTTTCTCCTATGCATACTACCCATAGGTGGTGGGTAATAGGCGACATATTGGAGAATTGGATATGACAATAGGAAAGATGAAAGCCTCATGGAAGCCCAAGTCCACGATAAAGTTGGGCCCCTTGTTAATTTTTGAGTAGCTTGGGAGGTACTCCAAGCCCTAGGGTCTAGGGTTTGGAGGTTGGAGCATCACAAAATTCATTTGTGGGCTTGGGACCCAAGGTTGGGGTTTTGCACCCATCATAGTGGAGATGATAGAGGATGGCGAGGAGAATCTAACACATCGAAAGTCGTCGAAATCCGAGTTGTGAATTTTTGAAGTTAATAATTGATTTTTGGGCATTCAAGTCATGCAGGCTTGCAGGAGGAATGTCCAGAAGTCATGTCGAGCCCTTCTTATGTGTATAAATAGAAGGTGAATGGAGTCATTTCTAACACATCCAAGTGCATCAAATCATCACCATACTTCTTTGAGGTAGCCGTAGATGCAAGGAAGGACAATGTGGGGCATTTTCTCAGGGTTTGGAAGTGTCTTTTGTATCAGTACAGGTCTGAGCTATTGCAGGGAGGAGGCCTCATTACAAAGAGAGGTTATTAGGGCTGTTTTGGGTACGGTTTTGTGAGAAGAAGGCTCTGTTTTCTACAACGAAGTAGTGTGGTGACATGGGAGTGTTGCAAAGGTTGTTTTAGGTTTCTATAGGGTGCCACAAGCCTAAGCAGAAGTCTGGTCGAGGACAACGCAGGTTGGAGAGGTCTAGATGACCTAATCAAGGGTTGGTTTCTTCCTAGACCTGCAACACTTGACAACATGAGCATAATGAAGCAAGGCTGCAGTTGCTAGAGGTGTTGTGCAGGTTGAATAAAGGGCTGTAGCAGTGGGTTATAAGCCCTAACCAGGAGAAAAACTTGCAACAGTGAATAGACTTGTAAACTAAGGTATGTATGGATGATTGTTTGTTGATTTGATGCAAGGGATGGTGTCCTAGTGTGGATAGAATTGGTTGCAGCTTGTGAGAGCCAATTGGAGGGCTTGACTTGGTGGTTAGAAGCCCCTCCTAGGAGCAGATTTCACAATGGAGGTATTGGGCACTTAGTGATTGGTGAAGGGCAACAAGATAGTGTCCAAAGTAGCCCTTGACAAGCAGTCATAAAGGGAGTTTGAAAACTGATGTTTTGGGTGAAGTTGTGAAGCCTAATGTGCAATACCTTGATGGATTAGTGGACTGCTAGAAGGTAGATTGCAGCTCAGGTATTGGCCAACATAGAAGAGCATATTGGATAAGCATGTGTTCATTGAAGCATAAGTGACTTGAAACAATGATAGGTGGCAGCCCTCCTGGAGTCTCTATATGTTGTTCCTTGATGGACTAAAGGGCAACTAGAGAGCAAAACAAAAGCGAAGGACCGACAAGACGAGATACAACATAGAGGATGTGATTGTGCACTAGAGCGGCAAGATGGTCAGTGTATCTTGTATTCTTGTACTTGTGGATATTTGAGGGCCGTTATCCCTTGTATGGTAGCCCTAGATTGTTGTATTATATGTTGATAATATAATGGAGTTGGGTTGCACATATTGTTGTTATTGTTCTTATTGTGCACATGATTGGTTTATTGCATTATATTGTTTCACTGTGCTAAGTAGCTTTGTTGAGATTCTTCGTTTGGTAGCGTCAAAGATTTTAAGATTCTATCATAGATACCAGGGTCATGGAAATTCAATACCCCTCATTCAAGAGAGGATGCTAAGTGAAGTATTTGAAAGTATGGACACTGTTGCTTCCTCTAAGGTTGACAATTGTGACGTTTCGCATATAAACGAGGGGAAGTGGGGTAGAAAAAACAATAATTTTAAGGATGATTCAATTTATGACATTAAAAATGAAAAGGAACATGATAAGAATGTTGATAAGGAAGGTCCCTCGGGGAACAAAGTGACATATAACCTTATCTTTCTAAAGGGTGAAACTACTGACCAAGCCCTAATTGAAAGCCTTGAAGAAGTTTCCCCCATTGCCCCCTTAGGCATTGACATTGATGATTACTTGCATATTAGAAAGAGGAAGTGAGAGATCAATGGTCATCATTTTGATAAGGACCCTATCAATGACATCGACAATGACATCAATAGGGGCCTTGTCTTTTCGTACCTTTTTACTATGATCCCGTGGATATATTCGAGTCATCTGTGGACCCTTTCCTCACCCATTTTTTACACAATTATTGATGACGATGACACTTTCCCCCTCCTGAGTATGATCTTGAGGAAAAATAACTCATTTTCCATGATCCATACTCAGGAAAAACAACTCATTTTCCATGATCCTTGATGCCATCTGCCTCCTTTTCCTTGCAGTCATGACCTTGAGGAAACCATGAAGCATGACATCACTAAGAAGAATTATGATGATGATGATATGCTTGAGGTAGCCCTTCATCGAAGGTTCATGAGCTTGATTGCTGGTATCTCCATCTTTTGGCTGAAAGAGAGGATCCATTGGTGCAAGTGAACATAATAACAAAAATAAAAATAAAAATAACAATCATAATAATGATTAATTAATGATTAGTGTAGAAGAGGCATTTCTCTAAGGACATGATCATTCATGAAGTGGCACTTGCCTAGGTATATAAGCGGCCCTCATTTGTAAGAATTCGATCATCTCATACCTTCTATACATTTCTATATAAATATACGACTTGTCCTATAATGGATATTGACATATTTCAGATCTTTTGAGTATTCTGTTGCATATATGAACTTTGTTCATAACATTTGGTATCAGAGTTGTTCGATCTTCTGGCCGCTCAACTGCTGCACAAAGCTAGTCTGATTCGACCTTTGGTCCTCAACACTTTGTCAACTTTGTTGCCGTTGTGATCAAAGCGCTTAGTTACATGGTTTGGGACATTCTTCATTTTGTTGTTAGACCCTTGGTCATTTGAAAAAAAGAAAAGAAAAATAAAAATCCAAAAAGGAATAAAGAAACAAGAATTTAAAAAAGAAAAGAAAAAAAGAAGAAAAACAATATATATATATATAATATATATATATATATATATATACATATATAGTATATATATAGATATTATCTGTTATAAAAAAGGTAAAAAAATTAAAAAAAATGAAAAGAAAGTAAAAAAAGAAAAGAAAAGAAAAAAGAGTCAAATATTATTAAAAAAAGTAAAGAAAGAGTAAGCATAAGTATTAAAAAAAGAAAAGATTATATATTATATATATTATTATTATATCTTAAAAAGTTTATATAAAAAAATTAAAAAATGTTATATAAAAATATATAAAAAATAAAGTTAAAGAAATAAGATTATAAAAAAAAGTAATTTATATATATTGTCAAATAAAATATGAAAAAAGAAAAAGAAAATCCAAAAAACGACAGGCCTCTCACAACAATCACCCAAGTCCCCACTTGCAGCAACCTTCTTTGCCCGATGTCGACGACCAAGGAAATTAGCTACTGTTGTTCGACAACAAAGCCACCCTGCCTTGACTAGGCGCAGATGTTTGCCGCACCCACTTATTCCTCCCACCGCTGCTCCTACCCGAACGTGTAATCGCTGCGTTATAGCCTACCGCTAGTTGAACTCATACGAAACACTGCCCCTTGGGACGTTCAAAAATAGCCACGATCTATGCCTCAACATACTTATAGTCTCTGTAGCAAGTTTTCATACCTGCTGTCCAACATTTAACAATCCGACTGATTCGTGACATAAAACTTATGAAAAAACTTGAATCTCAAATCAGAAAGGTCGTGTTTCTATGTGAGTATTTTGATGGGAAATTAGAAGTGTTACAATAAAGTTATGATATATATATATATATTAATTGAATTAAATATATATATTATTACAAAATAAAAGGGATATGTTTTAAGGCATTTAAAAATAACCCCTGGAATATCAAACTTAAGTTAAAAGAAATTTTGAATTATGGACGAAAGTGAAATGGAGACCAATAATGAAAGATTTCATAAAACCTTTAGTAAATGTGTTAGTGCACTATTTAAAATCAAAGGATTACTGGCCGAAAGGAATATTATAATTTCTATCGATCCTACTCAAGATAATAATTATGTTAGCACTAAATGTGCTAATCAATTAGTGATTCATGAATCAAATATAATTGAAATGATGAATTCAACGAGTAACAAACAATATGACATAAGCAATCTACAATTGAGTATTGGAGATTATACTTTTATTTCACAATTCAATTAAAACCTTATATTGTGACAATAGTGATATGATTTTGGGTTCACCCTAGATGGAATCACTAGGGTTCTTCATCCTAAATACGAAAAACAAGTTTCTGACATTTTCCTACAAAAAGAAAAAAATAATGCTACAAGATGTTACATTGAAACCAAATTCAGTAATTTTATACAAAAACCAGAAGGCAATGCAAAAAATGCAAAAAGAAGTTGAAAAGATAATCGCAAACAAAAACGAAAAAGTTACTCATGTCAAGGGCCATCGCTTGAAATTATTGACGCAAATTAAAAAACTTAAAAATGATAAGAAATCATCGAAAAACAAATTAGAAGAACTTATCATGAAAGAAGAATCAAAGTCTTCAGATGTAACAATCCAAGTTGAAGAAAAATGAATGAATATCGATCCAATGAATATCACAATTCAACAAGCTGACAAGTCAGTTCAAGTAAAAACATATTTTGATGTTGTAGTTCAGAGCATGAAAAAGATTTTATAACCAACTTAACAACATCATTGTTTGAAGTAAATTAGGAAATTGCCACACGCATGATATGGGAAAATCAAACCTCAAGAACTCCTTATCGACATTCAAATCAATTTGCATATCTATATCACTCAGAATAGAAACACCGAACTTATGCTCCGAAGACTACTAATGTCAATTTAATTCTCTGTTGTGATAAAAATTCACATGACATATCCAGTAACCACAAGATTCCACAAAAGATTATTTCAGGATGGTTAGATCCCTTCTCTGTGCGACAATTTTGTTTATCACATAGAGGATCCTATCATCTTGTATCAACGAAGACGACAACTCCAACAAATTCCTAAAAGATGTGAATAGTTCACAAGACAAGAAACAGATGATATGCGTTGTCAACAATAAGCTTTGAGGACAAAATTTTCTGAAGAAGAAGACAATGTTATATATATATATATATATATCTATCTATCTATCTATCTATCTATCTATATATATATATATATAACACAAATATAAACAATAATAACAATCATAATAATGAGTAATTAGTGATTAGTATAAAAGAGGCATGTCTCTAAGGACATGACCATTCATGAAGGGGCACCTGCTTAGGTATATAAGCGGGCCCTCATTTGTAACAATTCGATCATCTCATATCTTCTGTACATTTCTATATAAATATACTACTTGTCCTATAATGGATATTTACATGTTTCAAATCTTCCAAGTATTCGGCTGTGTATATGAACTTTGTTCATAACATGTTCAATGAGTAACTAATCTTCAATAAAGAAAGCATATCCAAGGGGAAATTATCTGGATAAAGAAATCTTCATATGTGTGGCACATTCCTCCATTAAGTTAACCTCCTCAAGCATGTGAGAGTGGCATGTGTGGCCTAGCCAAGCAGAGGGTAAGACCCAACAACCCCGTTAAGTAAGGATGACCAATCCAAGGAGTGAATCAACCAAGCTAACAAGTGGTCCAAGTGGCATGTGTAGCATGTATGCCTCCATAAATGTGGAGGGCACATCTCCAAATGCTCCAGTGGGTCAAAGGTGAGGTCTTCAACGTACAACTAACTCTTCAAATCATGCCAGTGGTCATCTGCAAGGGAAAGGGGTCAAAACAAGCTCATTGTCCAAGCCTATGTCACAACGTTCGTCGAACTTTAACCTCGAGGTTCGAATTTTGGTGAATCTTAAAATTTTTTTGAGGTTCGATGATCGTTCCATTGACTAAGTCGATAGATCAAAACTCATAACTTCATGTCACAACTCAAGCTTGTAATTTATCCTTGCAGTTTCCATGTCTGTGATAGCATTTTTTATGTTTACTGATGTTGATTTCTTACTATTTTATGTTTATCTATAATTTCTTTCTATATATATATATATATATATTATATATATATATATGAACCTAATGTCGAACCTTATTTGAACCTCATCAAAAAACTCGAACTCAAACTGATCCTGATCATTGCCGAACCCAAACTCGAACTTGGACCATGTGACATTGGTCCAAGCAAGGTGTCAACAACCTCATCAAAAGAGTGAATGTCTCCTTAGAAAAAGTGACTTGTGCCTCCAAATATATGCCAAGTAGTGACCTCCAAATGACATATTTTAATAGTTCAGTAACTATTTTAATTTTTATCCCCTTCCTAACTTGATCTTGGTTTGGACATTATTAACCTTAATTACATGTGAAAACACCTAAGACAAGATGCATTTCGTAGGGCTCTATGGTGAATGTGGTACTAGGGAAAGGGCGTTTTCATGAGTTGATACTCATAGTGATATAGGTTGAGTGAATAAGGGGTCTTCCCCTTAGCTTTCAAGAGCTAGGGGTTATGTGTGCCTTTAAAGCGATCACTTAGCATTGAGTTACTATTCATTGAGGCTTTTGTTTTATGTTTTCTTTTTTATTTGATTAATCCCTCCTTTCCCCATTTTTTCATTTTATTGAGAACGGAACTTAGGGATTAAGGATTTTTTGCAAGCTTCCACAACTCTAATACAATTTAGCTACTTCTTCCTCGAGCATTTTCAGCTCTATGATTTAATTTAGATATTTTCATACATGGGCATTTGATAATTAAATCATGAAAGGGGAAATGATGAAAATGCGTGAAAATGGTGATGAAATGATGGGGTGTGAAAAATGGCTAGAGAAAATGAAGGGAATGATATGAAACACCCACCTAGGTCATTAGTGGTACAACTCAACTCATAAGGTGAAACACTTATCTAGAGGTAATTTATGAACAAAACATGGAAAATCCTAGTAAGAGACAACAATTTAGAGTGTTATCATCCATTTATAGAATACACCAATGGTCACCATGGGTCATATAGCCCTGATCCAGGAAGCAACACCATCATGTGAGTGAGGATGAGCATAAGGTACAACACTATCTGTTATAATCTCCATCAGGCACGTGACATCATTGCAGTCAACTGAGAAAATACTAGAAATATTTGTGGCAAACATCCATGGATAATCCATAGATCTCATTTGTGGAACTGCTAGTTGTGGCCAGAATCACAAGTGCATCGATCCTCCAATCATGCCTACAAGTCAATTGGTAACAAGGACAATATGAGTTGCAACTTGCAACACATTTTCGTTCCTTGTCGTAAAGGTAACAATTCCAAGCTTCTTGTCACCTATTTTGTTTTTTCTTGTTTGGACTGTCTCATATGCCATTCATTGTCTTTTGTGGTGATAGGCAAGTAACTTAGTCCTATGGGTGGTGTGGTGAGGACTGAGGTCTATGAATGGACATTGCATGACACACAAGGTTTTGAGCCTATACAAAGTTGAACAAACTAGGCCCTATTGAGAGGAACTCTACAACAAGATTCTTTTTTGAAGTGGAGGACTCCTCTTCAAGGACGAGCAAAACATGATACACAGATTGAAGGGATAAGCGACATGATTTTTTGGGGAGTATAGTGGCTAAATAAATTTTGTAAATATAATGTTGAAAAATATATCATCAAGGGTCTATAGTATAACTTATTGGCAACATCAGAGAAAATATCAACAAACTAAAAAAAAGAAGTTACATGAATTGTTGGTGCAATTTGAATTGGCAGAAGATTTCATTTTAGCTTCAATTTTTTTCTTGAAATTAGGAATCGGGAATTAGCACCCTAGCCCTATTTTTTTTATAAATGTATTTGACTTGTATGTTGGAAAAAAGAGAAGAAAGTTTTGGAAAAAGCATAAGAATTAGAGATTACATTGTTTATGACTTCATCATTCATATAATGATAATTTTGACTTCACCATTCATTCACAAAACATACATAAACAAAATTCAGAATTGAAATTTCTGATTTTGGAACTATAAAATTTCAAACTTCTAACAAAAATTTAGATTCCTACTTAAACAAAATTTGTAAATTCAAATTTCAAAATTGACCCCCAAATGCTTGCGCCCCTTCCACAAGCAAAAGATATAATCGGTAGCAAATGTTGCATTTACTACTCTGCCAAAATGTTGGAAAAGCCCCCACAACACTTACTCAGACTCCACCTCGGGTTTAGCTCCCAACTCCCTTCACTCCTCAACCTCCAAGCGTGCCTCTTCCAAGAACTGCGCAATCCCTGCGCTGTTGCTTCTAATCCTCTCCACAAACTCACACTCTTTGTTGCTGGTACAAATTGGTATAGGTAGGACTCCCTCCTTGGGCTGACACTCGAATTCCATCGAAGCAAGGGTTGAGATCTCCACTCGAAGACACTCGTGTGCTAAACAACACTGTAGACTTGGCCTCAGCTCAAGCGTGATATGTCAAAGACACAATTTTTGAATAGATGAATGAATGATCAAAATGAGTGCCTCTTGCTCTATTTATCAAAGAGCCTCCAAAGGGTCATGTGGGCCCAACTCGACTTTCCCCACCAACTTCGCTCCAATGAGAGCGCCTTCCATGTGTGGGCTGTAATTCTCCATGGGGTGGCCCCTACGCTCCACTAGAGCCACAATATTTCCCTTCCTTCATAATGTTGGCCCCCACTTAATCCCAAAATTCATGTGGCACCTCTGAACCCACATCTCCTAAGTGCAAACATGAAATAAGACAAAATTGGGCAAGATTGATATTTCCCTTAGCAATATTGCTAATTGGGAGTATCACAGTCCTCCCCGCCAAAATGTTGCTTGTCCTCAAGCAACTATCGAACAACATCCTCTAGTTGTTGCTCTCCATTGTCACTGCAAAAATGTGTCAGGGTCCCAGATGCACCATTGATTCGTCCCTGACCTATGCATTGCCCTAACATGAAAGAATCCCTCAATACCAGGATCCCAAGCCATCCTGTCCCACCTGAAGCTCCCCTCGCTCCACTCACTATCCTATTTGGTATAAGTACTAGAAGTCCCCTGTATACCATCAATGAATAGGGGATCCTGATAATGTGGCACTATGGCCAAATCCTCGTGAAGATGTCCTACCACGTAGGCCATCCCATGCACTCCAGGAGTATACTCTTGAAGATTCCACCCAATCCCTGGAGAGATAACATCTTGCTCACATGAGCTTCTCTTGATATCATCATGTTGGCCCACCTACCACAGTAATGAAGTCTTCCATGCCATTAACGATTCACTAAAGCCCAATGGAAGATTTGAATGATCTTCCCCTGTAGAAATCAGCTCATCCCCAAGGGTAGCTGTACTGCCAAGTCCTATGATGCTTGGATCCCACGCTAGTCTAAAAAGGGTGCCACTATGCTGTCGCTGTGCAACTCTGATCATGATAGTTTGCCCCTCATGCTCAAGTTGTATCCACCTCTCCTAGGACTTGATGGCAAAACATTTATGGCATCCCAACGCATCTGGACCAAGCACCTCCAAGATGTCACCTCCTAACCATCCAACACTCACCCTGATCTATAATGATAACAAGGAAAGCCAACCTTGCCATGCGATTAAGGCCTCAACGCTCCCCCATATGTCAAACCAAGGGTGAGCTGTTTAATCCCTAGTCTTGATCCCACTCACCACGAAGGAGAGTGTCCAATCGACTAACCAAACCCCTGAATCCCACAGCCAGAACGTTGTGGCATAGTACTGACAACTGATGGAACCAACCTGTACCACGTCTCGGGTCCCTGCATGCAATCAATATATGAACTCCATACATCATGAACCAATCTAGTGCATGCAACACAACCTTGCACCGGCCATACCACATAGTGGGAGCTCTCGTCTTGCCTCCTAAAAGTGCTCCCTAATATTGCCTGGAGTCTAAACATCCACCTGTAAGCAAGGTCCACCAACCGTTGTAGATGCTCCAGAGACACCTTAGAATATCTCACCAAAAGGGGGTCATGTATCACCTTGAGTGTGTGCTCAAGTGTGGTGCAAGTGCTACCTCTGCAGGAGATTGGACTACTCCCAAGCTTGCATCCACCAACTTGCATCCTGACCATATGCCACAATTGGAAAGCCTCTCTCACATTGCATTATGTCCCGTTCAACTATCTCAGATGAACCTCATGGGTCCTGTTGCTCATGATGAGAGCATCAACAGATGATATCCAAGTCCCCTGTGTTGGTGTACAATGCTGGAGAGTGAGATAAATGGAAGCTCATGGTTGGCCTTGTGATCAACTCGTTCTCCAAATCTGAGTGTGCCAAACCTAATGGTGTGCCTGATGCCCTCGTTAGGTATCTCTTTCGCGGCAACACTCTGACAACCTGTTGTGCATCATCTTGCTCAGCTGCACACAAGTACGTACAATTATACTCCTCTACATAGCATTGAACTTCGTGGCACAAATCCATACACCCCTTGATACCAACGATCAATGCCATGCCCCCAAGTACCATAGGGAATCCCATATGTGCCCTTGCAACCACCATGTTGCTAGTATACCTGCCACAAAGTGATCTACGCCTCCTCATCTGTCGTGGTGGACTCGAGCGACCTAACTCCACACTTGCTAGAGGGGATATCTCTGTTGTGCTGATCCTTGGTGACTCTTGTTCCCAATACCCTAATGGGCGAACATCGTCTCCATACAATGACCGGTCTGGTGGCCTACTGTCAGCTCCTCCCACCAACTCCTACTAGAGAATGCTAATCATCTTGTGACCCCATGTGCAACCAACATGCCAATACAATCCATGTAGCTTGCTCACAAACTACTTGTCCTTTAATGCTGATTGGAATTCCCGTCAGGAATGTATATGCTCAGTTACTGGGTTGACTACCTCATCAATGCCATAGCCATCCCGCATGTCTAATATCAGATAGGGAGCTCCACCTAGATCCCAATGCCAACTTGGGTCTCCAGTGCCCTTGGTGTCTAAGAGCTCCCACTGAGCTTTACTCTAGACTATGATCATCTCCATGAGTCCAGTCCACTCCACTAGCAACCAACTCTGAATCTCTCGCCATCCAACCCCAAGAGAGGGATCGAATGCACAAACTCTCACACATAGAACAACCCTGACATGTGGATGTTGCACCTTGTGCAACTCCGATTGTCTCATCCTGCTATCCAGGTCAACACATGAGATCTGACTAGGTAGTTCTGTCTCTCTCTTTCCAATGGGCAAAGGTGACCCAACAGTGCTGCTAACCTAGTCATCCCCTCCTGTATGTCTAGACAACTCTGACTCACTCAACACAATTCCTAAGGGTGGGCTTATGACATTGTAGGTCCCATCAGTGCGCCTCTGAAGCGAACTATGCTGAAATCCCAATGTGTGGTCTCTATGCTGTCCCTCATCAATGGCTAGCCCAAAGGATGGCTGCACATCCTCCTCCATCATGGACTCAACACGAGCCTTCAACTGCTCCTCCATTAACAACCCAACGTGCAATAACTTAGGTGATTATCGTTTGACAACTCTGTCATAGATTTGGATGCCTCTATACGTATTGGCTCCTCATCAACAGTGGGGATGTCTCCTGACACCTCATCAACCTGTGGTGCGCTACTATCACCTAAGAACTCGGTCACAACCCGGGATACCTCATTAATGGATACCTCAACAAAGGATGCCATCTCATCAATGATTTTATATTCAAATGGCTCCTTGCCAACCATGGCCCTTTGAACTACTCTCTTGTCTTCTTCCTTAATCCTCCTCCGTCTTCACAACATAACTCCACTGAATCCCTGTTGGTTTGTATATGCCTCTTAGTTCACAAACTCCCAAAAAGAGAGGGACGCCTAAATTCCATGACCCAATGATTGGTATGCCCTCCATTTTGCTTTCAATAGCTCCAAATCAGTTGCAATCATGTCTTGCCATCTTGATGCATTACCCATGATTTTGAACATAGTGGATTTGTTGTATAGTTGAGAATGGTCGTGATTCCCAATTGCTGAATGAATCAACTTCTCCCCCACATCAATCATTATCTGTTGCATCCTAATCACCTCATTCAAGGTTACTGCCATGCTGTTTGATTCTAATCTTTCTTTGGATCCCATGATTTCTTAGCTTTTTATTCTAGTCTTGGCATAGAACGAGGGGTTTTCCACAGGCTGAGCCAAGATTATGGCTCTTATACCATTGTAATATTCCTGATAGAAATTTACAATGATAAACGAAGCAAACATAGCAGAAACACATACAAAAATTTATAGCACATTTAAGAACTAGAAGTCTCCATGAACTACGCTGATCTGAGCCATTTTATTAATAAATAAGAGGGTACAATGTGGTGCTGGAAGGAGTGCACCTGGGCTTGCTGAAGGCAAGCTAGCTAAGCCCAAATGAACAATAAGAAATCCCTCTCAAATCTGATGTTGCTCTCTCTTGGCTCTGCACTGAAACTACCCAGAAAATATGTTGATGGTTGCAAATAATTGCTCCTAGGGCCTCCTCAAATGCTCAGAAAATTCTGGGTAGTTAACCCCGTGCTCTCCATCAATAACCCAGAAAAACCCACGAAGGAATTGGCCAAATGTTGACCTTGGAATTTCTTTCCAATTTTCCCCTAGCTCCTCTAGTTGCTGGTTGAGTTGGGGCCCCTATTTGACCCCTCAATTCTGCCCATAAAATTCTGCGAAATGAATCTTGACCTCTCCTCAATAAACCCAGAAAAACCCCGAAAGGGTTTGTTCTAGTTTTTACGCTCCAAAATTGACCCCCAAATGCCCCCATCCACAAACAGAAGATGTAACCTGTAGTAAATGCTGCGTTTTCTGCTCCGCAAAAATGCTGGAAAAGTCCCCACAACACTTCCTTGGACTCCACCTCAAGTTTCAGCCCTTAACTCCCTTCACTCCTCAACCTCCAAGCGTTCGTCCTCCAAGAACTGCGCAATCCTTGTGCTGTTGCTGCGAATCCTGTCCACAAACTCGCACTCCATGCTGCTGGTACGAACTGGTATAGGTACGACTCCCTCCTTGGGTTGGCACTTGAAGTCCACTGAAGGAAGGGTTGAGATCTCCGCTCGGAGACACTTGTGTGCTAAATAACACTGCAAACTTGGCCTGAGCTCAAGCGTGCTAATGTCAAAGACAAAATTTCTAAATAGATGAATGAATGACCAAAATGAGTGCCTCTTGCTCTATTTATCAAAGAGCCTCTAAAGGCCCAACTTGACTTTCCCCACCAACTTTGACTTTCCCCACCAACTTTGCTCGAATGAGAGCGCCTTCCACATGTGGGCTGTAATTCTCCATGTTGTGGCCCCCATGCTCCGCTAGAGCCACAATATTTCCCTTCCTTCCTAATGTTTGGGCCCCCACTTAATCCCAAAATTCAGGTGGGACCTCTGAACCCACATCTCCTAAGTGCAAACATGAAACAAGACAATATGGGCAAGATTGATCTTTCCCTTAGCAATATTACTAAGTGGGAATATCACATTGTGCATCTCACTGGCATGGAAACATCTTAGTAAAGTTAGCATGGAGGTGAACAGTACTAGTTAACTTCAGTTGTAGGCTATGAAGGTAACCTTGGACATAACCCTTAGGAGATGTTTGTTCATTAAATGTTTGTTTTAATGCGCCTTTTTAACTATTCTAAAAATTAATCATCTGCTTCAAACATTGCCCTGTCATATTGATAAATTCATATTGATTATATTAATAACTACTATGCAGGGTTGTGTTCATTAGCACAATCGTGTCTCTTAGGCACTATATATGACAGTCTTCTTGACTGCATATTAATCATCCTTGTGTTATTCACACTTATTAGTTACTATTTCTGTCCTTTTAGATAATATAGGCCTGACCCTTTTCTTATTAATGCCTATGGTATCTCTTGACCACTGCAAGGTAAGTGAGAACATGATGAATAAATTTTGTTGGCATTAAATTCTATTCACTTGTTGGATATGAAATATAAATCAACTGTGAATATATATGAAGCCACATGCATTGTGATGAAGAAAAGAGTACTGTTATTATGTGTCCACACATTTGAGTGGTGTTGACATTTGGAGGCTGGGTTTGAGCAGTGAAGTATGTGGAAGTATCAACTGTACAGTTAAGAATCTTTGCAAAGCTCTTGGAAGTGCATGAAGACGTTCCAATGCCTTGAGTTGTGAATCCGCAAAGCTTTTCTGTGAAGATATGAAGATAGGGTAAGTTTGCTATGGGCAAATGCAACAGGTAAGCATTTTAAATTCAAGTCTCCTGCAGATTGAGATTCATTCGTGTTATGAGCTCCTATAGACTAGGCTAGACAGTTGCCAAAGGTATTTTAGTTGAGTGCCTTAATATGTTCAAGTAAAAACCAGATCTGAATGCCCTTAACATTATGCTGAGAATTTCTGCCTTTTGACAATGTTTGGAACGAAAAATTGCATTGCAACGGATGGGGCCACCTTGTTGCCCTTGTGCATCTCGCTGCCATGGAAACATCATGATCTTAGTAAAGCTAGCATTAAGGTGAATAGTACTAGTTAGCTTCAAAAAGCTGTAGGCTATGAAGGTAACCATGGACCTAACCTCGAGGAGATATCTCCACATTAAATGTTGGAGCTAATGCACCTATTTTAACTAAATTAAAATTTAAATATCTTCTTTAAGCAGTGCATTGTCATGTACTTCATGTAGTTGTTTGGCAATGAATGTTTTGTCAGGCACCCAGAGCCTACCATGCAATTTGGTGAAACAAATATACTCCATTTAAAGATTGACTACAACAAGGTCGATATTCATTGGTATGCAACTTCCAGCATGTGAGAGTCAGGGTGGAGAATTGAGATTAATCATTATAGTTGACATTGTCATTGCTCTTATCTGTGTTTTGGTTTGGATGATTGTGTTATTTCATGTGGTAAATATTTTGATAATTAGGTACTTGAAACCTTTACACTAGATTATGCATGAGTTAACTTTTGTCATTGTTACAAATGCACTTTATATGAGGTCTCTGCAAGGACTTACTTTTCTATGCCTTTCTATTATGTTCTCTTTGCTGTAGTTTGATAAATAAAATAGAGAATTTAAGAATTGGTAGTTATTTAAATTATCCATTGTAAAACATCACTAATAAATATACTTTTAATGTTTTTCAGTGTGACGACAGGAAGTGTGGTGTCTGGCAACATTTGGCTTGTGTTATAATTCCTGAAAAGCCAGTTGAAAATTTCCAGCCAGAGATTCCCCCTCAATACTACTGTGAAGTGTGCCGCATCAACCGTGGTGATCCGTATGCTCCCTCTGCCAAGTTTATGTTATCTTAATTGCTCTCTTTGCACTTCCATAACTTCCAGGGAGTGGAACAATAATCTGATTTCCTTTGTTTGTTTCTTGTAAATTCTAACTTCCCCCACTCTTATTACACATCTGCACAACAGGCATTTCTGTATATGTTTGGGATACTCCTGGAAATCTTTTCGGGGATAATTCTCAGCATAAAAACCTTTCTGCAGATTCCTAGGCATATTACAGCAATCTTTTTGGAATTAAGGGAAATTTTCTAGCAATCATGATTTTTATTTTTCCTTATATCTGACATGGAACCTTATAAATAAAACAGGAAAAAGAGGGAAAATAATAGAAGGCCTCTGTAGTATGCAATGAATATAAAATATATTGATAAACATTACAAAATAATACTAATAATAATAATAATAAACTAATGGACATAACCCTTGGTTTTCATGGCTAATCTTTGCATGCAACTTATAAGAATACTGTCATAAGGTTGATTGTGTCTCATTTATTCCTTATCAATATATAATTACATATCTTCTATGAATTCAACTCAATCCTCCTTATGTTGGATATTTTCTTGTATATGAACTATTATCAATTACATCTCTTTAGAATGTGCATGGATGGGTCCTCTTGTCGCTCAGATTTTACAGGGACCACGACAACGGCTCAGGCTGGGGGCTGTCACTCTGATCACTGCCTACTCCGTTCTAGTTGTCTCCCAAGAGCAGACTATGGGGGGTATTCCCTATGGAGATGTGAAGGTGAAAGACAAGTTGGCAACCAACAAGCCCTGGAGACTCGATTGAGTAGCTTAGCTACTTGGTTAAATTTAGCAAGATTCAAAGTTAGATTAGATTTAGATATGAGACTAGTGTCCTATGGAGTGAAAATTTCGCTTGTTATAAACTAGAACCAAGTAACCGGATGGACAACCATTGTTTAGATGCTTCACTAACTTATATGAAATGCAAGTCTTAAGATCTAAGTGTAATGCAAGGATCTTGGTTACTTTTAAGTTATTTGCCTAGTTTAAATGGAACATCCCTCTTAACTGTTTTGAGACCAGTGTTTGGAGTAGGTTGTGGGATGGAAGCCAATGGGAAGCAAACAGAAGCTTGATTAACGATACCTCCCCCTGTGTTCCAACCACCTAGTGCCTCCATCGCTGCAGACACTGTGCTCTGACGACTGCAAGGTCACTGCGGTAACCACTAGAAAGGTGTTGAATCCCTCAAGCTATGTGAGAAAGGGTGGCCCTCGAGGTCTATCAACCAAGCTTATGCTTGGAAGTAAATTACTAATGCAGGCTAAGCTTAGAATGCTTATCTAATGGAATGGATGAGTCTTGGATTGAGATTGTTTAATTGTTTAAGTACTTAAATTATGATTAGTCTTCAAGCGTACTTATCAAGAAAAGACAATCTTATTACCAAGAGTGTGCCAAATTATCAAGTTCCAATGTCGAATCCACAACATGCTTAATTAAGAGCAATTATTCACTTATCAATTTGCTGGATGCCAATCAATGGTGATTATCAACAATCTTATGCTTTAATGCCAATATTGAAAAAATGCTTAATTGCTTAAGATAGACAATAAAGTGAAAGAGCACAAGATTATGAGCTTCACTCACAACAATTATCCAACAAATTCTTAGCAATTCTTAAACAAACTTAGGTCATATAACTTAAACCATCAACATGATTAGAAGAGTTAGAGCTTAGATGTAGGAGTGATTTTAGTGCCAAGTTAATAATTCTTAGATCTAACACAAGACAAGTAAACATTAGATTTCAATAACATAATGTTGAAGATTCTAAGTTTACTTAGTTAGAAACCTTTCATGCACTCTATCTGATTTATTCCGACCTACTTGTTATTTTTCCTTAACAAGTTATTTACAATGTAAATACTGAAAATAAACACCAGTGCATGCTCAACATATTATAGATCAACAACTAAAAGAAACAAGAACAAACACACCATATGACACCATTGTTTTTGGACTAATGTCCCTGGAAAAACCCAATGTGGGAAAACTAGTGCAGCTATCAGAGTACAACCTGGGTGCCAAAACTGGCCTACCCAACAGAGAATTTCCTTGGCAGTAATACCTCTCAGTTTCTGACAAATCTACTGGCTGAAATCCCAGATAATCTTTCCGGCAGCTACTCAGCACCAATTTGCCCCAGAAACCCCAGTGTCTGCCCAAGTTGGACTGCGTCAGCCTCTCTTAGCCCAGCGCTGGCCCTGCGTTAGCCCCAGGTGGCCCTGCATCAGCTCTCTGAGCCTCTACGTCAGCTACGCTGGCCCCTCTAGTGCTCTGCACAGCACTTAGCTGCCTCTGCGTGGCCCTGTGTGAGCACTGACTGCTCTTGCATTTTTCTCTTTGGCTGCTCTGCTGCTATCCCGACACTATCTCTGCCTCTCTGTCTCTCTGTACTCATTGCCCCTCAGCTGCTCTCTCGATCACTGATTCTATCTCTCTTAGCAAACCCTGCTCTATAGAATAGACTGACTGATCACTTTGGTGTTTTTTTCCAAGTGACCCTCTAGCCGCCTCTTATACTTTTCCTGTTGACATCTCAACTGCCGAGATTAAGTCCCTAATCAACGGCTAAGATTAGATTTGGCTTGATCCATGTCTTTTGGACCATTCTAACACAACTTCATATATATATATATATATATATATATATATATATATATATATATATATTTATTTTTTCCCCTAATTAAACTATTCTATTATGTACATGAAGCCAAAATACTTTTACAATCAAGCTGACAGAGGGATCCATCTGCCAGAGTGGATCAACCAGGTGTAGCCAGGAGAAAGACTGCCTGTTGCATGCTTTTGAGACCTAAAAAATTCCCACGCAGGGGAGAACCTAACTGACAATCTTGCCAGCCACCAAAACAGAGGACCAGACCCATATGACCCAAAAAATTCCCACGCAGGGGAGAGCCAAACTGACATTCTTGCCCAGCCCCAGAACAGAGGACCGAACCCCAAAATAACCAACTCTTCTGCTCAGCGTTGGCAAAATACCTCTGAGACAGAATGACATGAATAGACAAGTCGACACGTAGACGACCAGAGACAAGTGGACAGAGAGACCTGACCGAAGAGACCATGAACCAAAACCAGAATTGAACAACAAAACCTGAATCGATGCGGCGAGCTATTCCTCCGGCTCCTCCTCCACGATTGGACAAGGTCTGTAATAATCCTCGTCCTGCACCGTGGCTTCAGTTTCCGCGACCGCTACAGGTTGACGCTGGCTGCTTTCCCTCTGAGGATTCAGCAATTCTGCAGCTTTCCCTTTGTCTGCCTGGGCCAATTTAGCTTCTTGGGCCTCGTCCCTCGGAGGAACAAACTCAGGCGGAGCACTGGAGCTGCCATCGTCCACAGGTTCCTCGATGAACAACACGGAGATGTGGGCGTTTATGCGCGGGCGGTTAAGGTGACTATCGAAGGAGAAGATAGCAGAGCCAAAGAAGGGCGCAGACAAGGTGCCAGGAGAGCTTGCCTCCATGAATTGGCTAGGCCGGATAGGAATGGCGGTCGCAGAGCTAGGGCAATGGCAGAAATAGTGACAATGAGGGCAGTGGCAAGGTGGACGGGTCTCCTCATCAGCCGGGCGCCGCGAGGTCCCTCCTCTGCTAGTGCCACGACGACTCAGCAACCTCTGGCGCTCTCGAACCATGTTAACAGGGTGATGCAGAGTGTAATCAACCTGGACGAGCAGGCCTGGGCAAGAACAGAACAGGGCAGAGCCCGAATTAACCAGGACTAGCAACCGAATTAACCAGGATTCAGGCCAAGTGTGGACAGGGATGCAGAGGGGGCCTCTGTTTATAGAGCTCCCTGCTCTTCCTCGGAGGTCGTCCGCCATTAAGGTGGCAATCAAATCCATAGCAGAGCCGAACTGAACAGTGTAGTCAAGTGAGACCGGGGCATTAATGCACCCAGGCTGCCGTCCTGTGGCTATTAAGGCCACCTTTCGGGAGCGACCTGCTCCACCGCTTTCCAAGTCACCATGGCACATGGTCGGCATGTGGCCTCCATGAGACCCCTGTCCCATCAACTGCCTTGGACTAGCTGGCACTCGCATCCGGGGAACACAGATTCATATTAATACACATTAATATTTTATTTTCCCTAAGTTTAGACTTAAGGACTCCTTTAAAAATATTAAATATTTTAATATCTTTTGATCTGTTAAGAATCTGCCCAAATCCTTTCTAGGTATTGGAGATCTCATGTGCCCCAACCTCTCTACCAAATTTCGTGGCTAGCGCACATCCGATGCTACCCCAAATCAACACATAGATCACAATGAGCCAATTTAATCATGAAAACCACTTATATGACATGTGGGACAACAACAAGTAAATTACTCTAAATCAAGAAATTATCAAGCATATGAAAGCTAAATATGATCAATGAGATGTCAATAGACTTGCGAAGTGAAAACACAAGCTAGCTAACGTTCTTATGATGAATTGTTCATTGTTATATCAGATCTGAAACACTTATTACAGTAGTAAGAAAAGTGAACAAACAGTGAGCTATTAATGCAATAACTTGTGTCCAAAAGTTGCCAAGTGTTAGAGCAAGTTTGCCAAATTAAAAAATCAGATTTATAAAATGTAATCTTCAAAAAATATGAGATCTGATCATACATTCTATGCAGAGATATCAGCCAATATAAGTTGCAGATCTATGCCAAAAGATTGATGCCCAAGACACTTTGATGTGGGCGATTGGGTATTTTTATGACTACAACCATACAAACAAATGTCCCTCAAACAAGCTAAGAAGGATAATAAACTGTCACCCAAGTACTGCGGCCATTACAAGGTCTTGCAAAAGATTGGTACTATGGCATACAAATGGGAGGTGCCTGCATCTTTGTGAGGACACCAAATTTTCCATGTTTCATGCTTAAATAAGGTTATAGGTGACAAGCTTCCAATTTAAACTATATTGCCAAAACTTGACGAAGAAGGAAAAAGAAAAATCATATGGGAGCCTGAAGCAATCACAGAAACAAGAATCCAACAACTATGAAACAAATCAATTTCAAAGTATCTCATTAAGTGGAAGAACTTGTTGAATGCTTCACATGGGAGGATGAGTATTTTATTTAGAAGCATCCAAAACTACTCAAGTGTTGAGGAGACCACTTTTTTGAAGGAAAGAGACATGTTAGGTCCCTATAGTACTAGTGTAACCCTCATATTGTTATTTTTGTACCCCATAGAAGCCCACTATTGTTATTTTTGTGCCCCATAAAATCCCACTATTGTTATTGTTGTGCCCATACATTATTATTGTTATGTAGGCCCTAATTATATTTTGACTCCTATATATACCAATGAGGTCTTGTCATTTGAATATTGCAAGAATTGTTCATTTGTGTGAAGTAAAGGAGGTGGCCCCCTCAGAGAGGCTTATTTTCAAGTTGTTGATCTATCTTTTCTTTTGTTTTATGATTTGGTTACATAACAATAATGCTCTATCACATGATAGAAATCCATGGCTCTCAACACATCCCCTACAAGTGTCAATACGATCCTTTGTTAGGCTTAGGCCCCAGTTAAGATGCTCAACCATAATGAAACCACCTGCCAATCTCGTATAAGATCCAATGCGTCTCTTTTTCGTTTAGGTACAATAATTCAAGAGTGCATCTAAGTGAAACAAGCTTGTTAATCCAAAGCACAAATGGGACTTCATAACGTGAAAATTTCACTACTGAAATTCTATTGCAACAATTGGAATTAATTCTTCTAATTGTAAATTAATTTAGTAGTTTATTGGTACAACAACAATGAATTAATCACATTGCAATCCTCACAAATATAAATACCGCTGAAGATAAATTGGAAACTGAGAAAATACTGGCACACACAAAAATATAACATTGTTATTTTTAGACAAAAGTCCCCGAAAAAACCCAATGTGGGAAAAATAATGCAGTAGCTGAGGGTTTTTATTATTAAGGAGCACTAGCAGTGAGAAAATTCTAGGTACAATAAATGTCGCCGAATTGGCGAATCTATCCAAGAGAAATACTGACAAAAATTTACTAAGGGATTTTACCCTCTTTGAGTAATCCTGACACTGTCTGACCTCTGAAAAGCTAACCGTCCATGTGGTCTACGCAGGCCTTGCATCACACTAGCACTGCCTACCACATGCGCTACCTGAAACAACTCCCAACCTAGCCGTTTGGTGTGCTACTGACTGGGAAAATGCTTCTTCGGCCCTCTGGAAAATCTTCCCAATCTCTGGAACTGGAAACATCTTCCCCTTCAGCGAAATTGAACTACTCACTTGAGGCTCTGTGCTACCTCTATGCAGCATCCTAGAGGAATTTTTCGGCCTCCCCTTTCCGACTCTCTGGAATAGGAAGACTTCCTCTTGACTCAATGTCTCTGCCCCTCTCTGGCTCTGCATCCCCTCTCTGGTTCAAACTCTTCTGACAAAATACTGGTGCTCTCATGAAAGTCGAAATGCCCAAGGAAATCGATCTCAAGTGTGTTCCTCCATCAAGCCATCAACTTCTTCTTATAATATTCAGTTGGGACTCCAACGACCAAGATTAAAGCTTAATCGATGACTAAGATTATTTCCTAGTCGATCCGTATGAGTTTCTAGAGAAATATCACCTTCCTCAATTAATTCCTGTAAATTAATCATTTTTCCTAAGCTAGACTTAAGAAAAATTTAATTACTGATTAATTCACTTAAGGCATTTCTATGTGGATTTTTCTAAAACCGTTTTTGGATTATGGAGTCCTAGTGTTTCTTAGCCTCTCTGACAACTGTCGAAAGTAGAACACCATTCAATGCTACAGAAATCAGCACTCCCTCTTTGCGAGGAAGGTGTTCTAGTGTCGTACTGCTACGACACCCTGTCTCTGCATCACCCTCTATATGCTGTTCATGTCTGGCCATTGTGACTGCCTGCCACTGGGCCCTTGTAGCAAGGTAATGATCCATGAGGAAACACCATCCGATGCTTGCCTCATTAGACCCTTCCCAAATCTTTGTAACTCTGTACCTTGATCTACTCATATTGCTGTTGCTATTGCTCTACTGTTATCTCTGCATTGTTGCTGCAACTACTGTAATAATGAGTCTGATCTCCCCAGATCCTGAAGCACTAGCTTCCATAGGGCCGCTTCCTCTGAAATTTCACTTCCTTTGATTCTCAATCTCCCTAAGGGAAATATTTCTGCTCCCTTCTAGAAACTCATACCGCCCTCCTATACTGGAAACTGGACTGTGTAGCTCTGCGCTCGAAATCTTCTTGTTGGAACTGTACCTGCATACTGCAACTGGGCAATTCTCACTACTTGTGCCACTGTATCTAGCTTTACAACTGTCTCACGTGCACTGACTGGAACACGATCTGTAGTTGTCATCTAAATGATTGACTACGTCTGCTAACATCGAACCTGCTACAGTGATACTGTGCACTCCTGTAGCAAAGGTGATGGTCCCGCTGCAACAAACTGGAACTGATCTGATTGATCTCCTTGTTACAATTGCATTCGATCCTGCCCATCTGGCACACGAGTATCATACTCCTCCAACTAGATTTGGTGCCCCACTATCTCCTTTTGAGCCTTGCCCCTTATTGGGACCTTCTTCGCTCTGCAACCCGCACTAGACAACTCTCACGACCTCTTCTGACAATCTCGTACGACCATCTCTGGAAAGCTGCAAAATCTGCGAAACTCAAAAATTTGGGTTGCTGTTAAAGACTCCCTCTTTTCCTTGCGGCTCTGTTGCTGCTATTCTGTTGTTACCCGCACTCCATAAGGAATGCACAAATCTGCTTCTGCTGTTTTGCTACCTTCAACAACTCTCGAAGACTACTCGCTCAGCGTTCTGGATGTCCTTTTTCGGAAACTGGCACACGAATTGCAATCTCAGCAACTCAAACTGGCTAGTATGGCCTTCTGCAACTTAAAAAAAAATCGGATTTCCTTCAAGACTAAAACTGGAAACCGTCTGAGAAAACCCCTAGTGTGTGTGCACTTTTTCTTCCACCCGTCAGTGCTTCTGCTCTAGCAACTTGCTGCAAAACCCTTCTGCACCCAGACAAGAAATCCACTCAGCGAAAATACTGAGCTGCAACTACCTTTGCTTGTTGGAATTGTTATTCTAGACAAATCGAACTTTCCCGCAACTGCAACTAGAAAATCGAACCCTTGGCCAACAATTCACACTGCATGGGCTAGGCACTGCGCAACCCATGAAAATTTCCCTTGTTACTCTCTTTGAATAGCGAAATTTTCTCTCTTTCGCCTCTCAGCCTCCTGTTTGTCTACTATGCTTTGAGCCTATGTGAAAATTTTACTACTGAAATTCATTTACAACAACTGGAATTAATTTTTCTCACTGTAAATTAATTTAGCAGTTTATTGCTACTACAACAATGAATTAATCACACTACAATCTTCACAAATAAAAATACTGCGGAAGATAAAAAGGAAACAAAGAAAATACAGGGACAAACACAAAAATATAACAATGTTATTTTTGGACAAAAGTCCCTAGAGGAACCCAATGTGGGAAAATTGGTGCAACAACTGAGGGTTTTTAAGATTTCTTATTAAGCAACAATGAGAAAAATTTGAGTACAATAAATGTTGCCAAACTCATGAATCTATCCAAGAGAAATACTGGGAAAAATTTACTAAGGGATTTTACCCTCTCTCCGAGCAATCGTGACACTGTCTGACCTCTGAAAAGCTAGCTGTCCAAGTGGTTTGCATAGGCCTTGCGTCACCCTAGTGCTGCCTGCCACATGCACTGCTTGAAACAACTACCAATCTAGCTGTCTTGCCTGCTGCTGACTGGGAAAATGCTTCTCTGATTATTTGGAAAATCCTCCTAGCCTTTGGAATTGAAAACGTCTTCCCCATTAGCCAAATCGAATTGCTCAATTAAGGCTCTGCACTGCCTCTGTACAGCCTCTGGGAGGAAATTTTCAGCCTCCACTTTTTGACTCTCCAGAACTGGAAGACTTCCTTCAGACTTCTCTAACCCTCTTTGGCTTTGCGTCCCCTCTCTGGCTCGAACTCTTTCGACAGATCGCTGTTGCTCTCTGGAAAGTCAAATTGCCCAAGGAAATCGATCTCAAGTGTGTTCCTCCATTTACCCGTCGACTTCTTATAATCTCCAGTTGGGACTCGAACGACCAAGACTAAAACTTAATCAATGGCTGAGATTATTTCCTAGTTGATTCGTGTGAGTTTCTAGAGAAATCTCACCTTCCTCAGTTAATTTATATGTTAATTAATCATTTTTCCTAAGTTAGACTTAGTAAAAATTTAATTACTTATTAGTTAACTTAATTAAAGCATTTCTAAGTGGATTTTCCTGAAACCTTTTCTGGCTTATGGAATCCTAATGTTAGTTAACCTCTATGACAACTGTCAAGAGTAGAACACCATCCAATGCTACAAAAACTAACACATAATGGAGTTCCCTTCCAGATTTGGGGCTTTGAGCATGTAATGGTGTTACCTCCCTAGGTATGAAAGTCTAATGAATGACCTTATTAGGTGTTTCCAACTCCTAAAGGGAAAGACATGTCCAAGGTACATCCTTCAAGTAGTAGGTGTTGTTAGTTTTTGTAGCATTAGATAGTGTTCTAATTTCAAACTTTATGGATAGGGTGAAACACATGAGTTCTCCAAAACCCAAAATCGTTTATGGAAATTCCACCTAGATATAGCTCATTTAAATTTATTAACCATCATTTAATTAATAGTAATTAATTGAGAAAGATGTGAATTCTCTAGAAACTCACACAGATTGACTTGGAGATGATCTCAAGTTTTAATCGTCGCTGTTGGAGTCCCAGCTGGACATTATAAGAAGAGGTTGATCGGTAGATGGAGGACACACATAGTGCAGATACTCAATGATCTAGATAGATTGATTTTCTAGTATCAGAGTGATTCAGCAGGAGGATTTGAGCCAGAGATTGAGTAGCAGGTAGCAGAGGAGTGAGGCAGTATTCTAGTGGAGGGTTCCAGCGCCAGAAGAGTCAGATTGAGGGAGTGTGAGTTTTCCCAGAGGGACTGTGCAGGCAGTAGCAATAGAGCAGTTCGATTTAGCTAGAGGAGCAGTTGATTCAGTAGCTGGTGGCTGAGATTTTGATTAGGAGAGCTAGTGGATTTGTTCTAGAGCAAAGCTGCAGATTTCAGGAGCTTTCAGAGGCAACAACAATAAAGCTTGCACAAGTACTGCATAGAGTTTGATGCAGAAGGAAGTGCGAATCGCTGAGAGGTAGTTTCGGGAGCTAAGATTAGCTGCAGGTTGAGGAAAATTCCTCACAAGAATTTTGCCAGTGATTCTCTCAGACTGGATTGCCAGTTTGGCATCCAAATTATTGTATTCAAATTTACTGCTGCATAATAATAAAACCCTCATCTGCTGCACTGGTTTTCCCACATTGGGTTTTTCCGGGGGCAATTGTCCAAAAATAACCGTGTCAAAATTATTGCGTGCTAGCATTTCTCAGATTCCAACATTTTACTTTTCGCAATGTTTTTTATTGGTGAAAAATTGTAATGTGATTTATTCGTTGTTTGTCGTAGCAAATGAACTGCATAATTAAGAGTTAGAAGAATAAATTTCCAGTTACTGTAATTAGACTTGAAATTTTCACTTGGTATCATAGCATATTTGATAGTCAATAGGCTTAGAGACAATGAAGGAGAATTTTGTGGTTCAGAGGGAGCAGCAACACGAATTTCCCAGACGCTGTGTAGTGCCTAGCCAGACAATGCGAAATGCTAGACAAGGTTCGATTTTCTAGTGGTTGAAGGCAGTAAAGTTCGATTTGTCTGAGAAGCGATTCCAACAGGTAGAGGGAGCAGCAAATCAATATTTTTTGAGTAGACTGTTGTCCTGGGCACATAAGGTTTGTAGATGTTTGCTAGAGCAGATTCAATGTCGGGTGGAAGAGAAAGTGTAAACACCGAGGGAATTTCTCTTAGAGGGTTTCTAGCTTTAGAAATCCAAAATTTCTAGCTGCAGTAGTCAGTAGCAATAGGTAGATCTTCTCACTCCAGAAGGGAGTGCGAATAACAGTGCTAGTAGCCGAGCAGGTGAAAGAGGGAGATTTCCACCCCAGTTTGAGTTTTTGCAGAGATGGCCTCTGTAGGGCTTAGAGATTAGGACAACCTAGATGGTGCATCCAACTATATCATCTGGAAGGCCAAGATGTCCTTGTTAGATGAACATGGTCTAAAGACCTATGCAGATAATGTTGTGGTAGAACCTATAGGTCCTTATGAACTAGTAAATTTCAGGAAGCAGTGGCCAAGACGAAGCAATTGATCTTGGATGGAGTCTGGGACCATATAGTCTCACGTATATATGCAAGGAACAAGACCAAGGAGATGTGGGATGTTCTCGCAGGGTTATATCAGAATCCTTTCGAGCAGTGGAAGATGTTCTTGAAAGAAAAATTGAGAAATATTCATATGCAGAAGGGTGAAGACATCACCCCCTTTCTCACCAAAATTCAAGATATCCGAAATGAGCTTGCAACTGTAGGAGAATTGCCAACACCTATTGAGATTGTTCTTTTGGCCGTAAACAATGTCACCGAGGAATGGGAAACCTTTGTCCAAAGTATTTTGGGATGAGATCAGTTGCTTGGGTGAGACCAAATGTGGGCAAATCTCACACAGGAGGAGATGAGGCGAGCTCTAGTAAAGAGCTATGTCAACGACAGTAGTAACAAAGGATCGAAGAGTGTGAAGGAGGAAGACAATATGGCCCTTGCATCAAAAGGGAAAGCAAAAGGTCCCAGTCAAGGATAAGGCTCATAGAGAGAGAAGAAGAATAGGAAGAAGAAGGATCTGTCAAAGATCAAGTGCTTCAAGTGTGGTGAGTTTGGCCACTACAATACCCAATGCCTTCAAAGGAAGAAGGACAAGAAGGAGAAGTGGGATCTGTTGGCAACATTCGCAGAGATTGATAATCTTTGCTCTAGGCTAGAGGAAGATTTCACCACGTATGCAATTATAACTCCACGAGAGAGGTGGGGCAATGTAGAACTTTAGTCCCAACCAAAGTTGTGCAAAGATTTGGGTAGGGTCCATAAGAGAGCAACAATAATTGCAGTATACTCTTCTCATGGATTATTACCTCTGCTACAGGGGCCCACAGTATTCAATAGCAGGAGGATCAATGTCGGTTGGTGTAGTCAGTTCCAAAGTGAGAGACTAGTTGTAGTCAGATGCTGAGGAGTGCAAATCAGTGTTGGTTGCAGTGCAGGAGTTATAGTGTAGAATGAACAACAATGTAGGTTTCCCAGTGGACAGTGCATAGGGTAGTAGTAAGAGACTAAGGAGACAGTTGCAACATAGAGACCATTGATTCATTATTTGGGATGCTTTTTAGTTGCAGCAGTAGCAACAACAGTGAGAAGGATTGTTAGTTGGGTTGTAGTGCAGATGAAGAGTCGACAACAATACAAGTTGTACATTGCAGTGTCAACAACAACATAGATGCAACATGGTTTCGCTACAACCAGTAGTAGATGAATTAGAGTTAGTGCAGGGGTTGGTGGATAGTGGCAGCTACAGTTGTTAGGTATCAACAACGTCTATGGGAGGATTGTTAAAATTGGCAAGTAGGGCCAAACTCCATGTGGGTCATCTTATTTATGGCAGCTGATATTGTTCTTGGATCCCTCTCATCGAGAGGTGTAAGATTGATCTAAAGATCATCTGATTTCGATAAGTATTCATAAAGATATGAATTTATTTGTGTTATAGGACGTTCGTCAAGGTTAGCTAGAAACCTAATAAACCCCCACATGTGCTCAATGTTTTAGTATAAAAGAAGATGACTTGAGAGTCATTTTACACACACTTCACTCTTGATTTCTCTCCATTGGCTTTGGGTTTTAATGGAAGAGAAATCTAGGAGAGGAAGCCCTAAACTCAAAAGGTAAGGAGCCCTAGGATGAGACCTTGAAGCAGTCAAAAGGAGAAGCCTCCACGCTGCCCTAATGGAGATCAGATCAAAGCCATGGAGGGGACCTCTACGCTGCCCTAATGGGGATCAAATCATAGCCATGGAAGGGACCTCTATGCTACCCTAATGGAGATCAAATCACAGCTATGGTAGGAACCTATAAGTTGAATTAGAGGAGCCCTTAACTCTAACAATGTCATGAAAGAAGTTCTAATGCAGCGATGGAGGAGGCCTTAACAAAATGGAGATATGACATGGTGAAGGAGGCCTACACGCTTCCTCATAAGCAGGACTAGTCTGCCCTATACGCTGGTCCATCCTGCCCTAGCCACAGGTCCATGATGCCCTAACCCCAGGCCACTTCAAGTGACCAAATTGTTGGATAAAGGGCCAAGGATCTAGGGTCGAGAGGGCAGGGTGCTAGGCCGAGTAGAGGAGGAGCTCAATGCTGGAAATTAAGTGACTGTTTGGGCACGTTGAGCATACCGAAAGCTACAACAAGCTAGGTCGTAGACCATAGCAAGTTCTTGGAGTGATTCTAGTGTTGCGTTGAGGTGGACAGACCCTCAAGAGGACAACGTGGCATGGAGGAGCCTCTCCTAGGTCGGCCGCAACACTAGAGGGATAGTCTTGCTGATAACAGTGGGACAACAATGCTAATAGTGTGACAGCGTGGTGCAACAATGTCACAAGGCACAACAATGCCACATAGGAGCAGCAAGCACATGGGACAGTAATGGCAAGCATGGTGCAACAAGCACATGGGACTATAGTGGCAAGCATGGTTTAACAAGCACATGGGACAACAATGGCAAGCATGGTGCAATAAGCACATGGGACAAAAGTGGCAAGCATGGTGCAACAAGCACATGGGACATCAGTGACAAGCATGGTGCAACAAGCACATGGGACAATAGTGTGACAACATGGTACAACATGACACATGGGACAATGGTGTGGCAACATGGTGCAGCAAGCACATGGGACAACAGTGGCAAACATGGTGCAGCAAGCACATGGGACAACAGTGTGGCAACATGGTACAACATGCCACACGGGACAACATTGTGGCAACATGGTGCAACAATGGCACATGGGACAGCAATGGTACATGATGCAATACAGTGATGGGTACAATCATGATTAGTGAAGCGTGATGAGATGTAGCATAGTGATGGTGGGTGCATCACAGTGCAACACAGTGAGGTGCAGCATGATGATGAGGAGCAACACAATGATAGGTGCAACCAGGTGATGGAGTCACCTTGGAGAATCAGTTGAAGCAGCATGTCTTCAACTAAGTTCACCTACCTCATGTATCATCTTCTTAGAGATGATCTATGCTCTTATTTAGACAAATCAAATTGTTGACTGCTGCTGTAAATGTACTATCTCTCTCTTTCTCTGCTGAACTATTGAAGAACAAATAAGAAGAATTAATCAAGGGTTTCCCCACATTGGTGTTTGTCCCTGGCTAGCGCCATATCTTGTGTCCTCTTGTCTTGGCTTGTCTTCTGCGGTTTATGTTTATGTTCTTTCTGCAATTTACTATTATGCTAATGTGATTGCTAATTTGGAAAAGATATTGAGCTAACTGTGAAAATAGAAATTAATTTCTCTAAGCATAGAACATACCTAAAATTAACATGGTATCAGCGCTGAGGTGAAGACAAAGCCCATGCAAGAGTGAAAGAACAATCATCGAAGACATTTGGGAAAGGACAAAAGGCTCAATGGATTCCTCATCCCTCTTCAAATTCACCAAGGGTGAAGTCGAAGCAGAGAATATTATCAGAATGGCACAACGGAAGCTTTTGATGGCCCACCTAAAGATCACTTCAATGGGAAGTCTGGATCTAATGGTGGAAGGAAAGGCAGATGCCTTGTTTGTAATAAGTTCAGCCATTATGCGAAGGAGTGTCTAGATGGTAGGGACACTTCACTTGACGATGATAACAATCATTCTAGGGACATCTTCAATGATCAGAGGAATGACAGGGAATGCATGTCATTAAGGAAATAACCGACTCTTCAAAGAAATCAAGGAACCTCAGGTATGAAGAATCAAATTTTGTTTCTGATAAGATAAAGAAGCATTATCTTATATTCACCCTCTCCTCCAGACTCTTTGGGAATCTTGCTTATTGATTGTAGTGCTTCAAGGCACTTCATCGGATAGAAGGGTGCTCTCTCTAATTTGGTAGAGATGGAAACAATCGTGGGATTATATTTGGAGTCAATGCCACCTATCCCAGAATGGGTGTAGGGAATGTTACCCCTTAATTGAATGAGGGTAACTTGATTCATTTTCAAGAATCTCTTTTATGTACCTGATTGCAAGAAGAACTTGGCGTCCATTTCGACAATGGAAGTCAAAGGTTTTGGGGTGGCATTCATCGATGGAAGGTACATTTTTGAAAATAGAATTTTCAAAGATGCTTTTACTCATCAATTAAGGGTTGGCAATTTGTATCAAGTTGCAGGACGTCCATTTGGGACCATGTCTGTTGACACATCTCATCTATAGCATCATAGGTCTACTTATTATGGGGCCTTACGCGACGTGAGTCAGATGGTGACAAGGATGCATGAATTCAAGAAGAGCATGAAGGTACATGTCTTAGATGTACTGAAGGAAAATCTTACAGGTCCACAGGTTTGGAACAACCCGAGGGGTTTGAGATTCATGATCGGGAATCTCATGTATGCAGGTGGAAGAAAGCCCTCTATGGCTTGAAGCAAAACATCTCGGGCTTAATATGAGAGGATTGATCGCTGCCTGATGAAGCTGAGATTCACTAGGAGTGAAGCCAATCCAAACCATTGCTTGAAGGATGTGGATGATAGACCTCTCATACTGGTACCTTCTCACGGAGACCTCTTTCTCACAGGTGCTGACGCTCTCATTTTCAAAAGTAAGAGGGAGTTGGATTCCGGATTTGGAATGGTGAACTGCAAGCCCGTGACTACCTCGATGGAGCTTAACTTTCAGAAGTTATGCGGTAGTAATGTCGGACCAGATTTGGGAAATGCCTCTGAGTTTCATAAACTCATTCGCATTGATGTTCTTGGTGAACATCTGTTTGGATATATGTTTTGTAGTTAGCACGCTGGGCTCATATTTGGTCGAGCCTCACTGGATTGGTGCCAAGAATCATTTGAGATATCTTCAGGGCACAATCTCTCATGGATTGAGATACATTGCTGGAAATGAGAAGGTGCATGATTATTCGAATGCTTATTGGGCCAAGATCGCAAGAGCACTTCTGAGTGCTCATTCTCTTTGGTCCTAGAGTGCTCATTCTCTTTGGTCCTAGATGAGCAGGAAGTAGAAGTCAGTTGCTATAAGCACTGTTGAGACCGAATACATAGCTACGAGTATGACCTCGTGTGAGGCTGCCTAGTTGAGGAAGCTCTTCAATGAGTTGTTTAACACATGATGGATACCACCGTGATCTTTTGTGACAACCAGAGGGGGATTCAATTATTGAAAAATCCCATATTCTATGATTTCTCTAGCATATAGACATCAAATACTATACTATAGTCGCTGCTATACATCATACACAACATGCTCTAATTTCTTAGAGCTTCAACTAGTAATACAAAGAAAAATAAAAAAAAGACAAAAGGCAATAAGATGGGAGGAAAAACAAGGGCCAAGATAACTCACATCCATGATTGTTCCCTCCTCACATCTGTATGCCCAGAATGTGGATTTTCTCATCATTGCTACCCCTTTGACCATGGGATATGGCTTTGAGACCCCTTAACCCCCTCCCCGTTCCATCATTATTCACATACTACCTATTGATTAAGGGATGTATTAGGGACCTGTCTTTCCCTTAGGGGTTGGGAACGCTTGATAGGGTTGTCCATTAGCCACTCCTACCTAGGGAGGTAACACCATTGCGTGATCAAAGCCCCAATTTTTGAAGAGAAGCCCCCTATGAAGTGTCAATTTTCGCATGACTAACAAGCTTGGTTCACTTAGATGCACTAATGATTATTGTACCTAATGGTGAAGATGCAACAATGGACATTGTGTGTGATCAGCAGATGGTTTTCATCATGGGCTAGGCAACTTAACTAGGGCCCAAGTCCACTAAAGGAGCATTATGACACCCTCAATTGAACTGTTGAGAGCCAATAGACTACTACTACTTGTAGAGCATCATTTCACTCCATGGGCACCTACACCCTCCCCAATAGTGTGCACTTTGCCCCCATATTATTCGTGAGATGATGCACTTGGACTAGTGTGCCCCTGCTGGCTTAGCAATGATCACGTGGTTTGGTCGCTGATTCGAGGCCTAAATGAGGTTTGTCTCACCCCTTAAAAAATGGGAGGGCTAACACCATTCTCAGCACCCTCAACGTTGGAGCATAAAAAGGCTATTTTGTGACCAGGAGACCCATTTTGTGCCCCAAACACAAATTTGGGGTCCACAGGATGATTTGCATGGAGATTTAGGGGCCAACCCATAGATTATGATTTATGGAGCCCCCTACATTCACTTTGGCACTAGAGGAACCCAATGCATGCCCTAGAAGGGCCTATGCATGCATGACGTCAACGTTTCGACCTCTTTTGTGGGTTAATCGTTATGTTTTACATTGGCTATGAGGTTGGCTTGTAACCTCACATAGTATCAAGCCCATTATTTTATGATTTGAGGGGCTTTAGACTAAAATTAGAGATATTTAAACATGTATAAATTGGAGAAAGATCATTTCATTCTCTCATCATCATCACTTGGAGAATTCAAACATCGTAAGAGAATTCACACTTCTTTACTTCTTGGCTATTAGAGTATTCTTGGATGCATTTCAATGTGTGGAAGCTATTTTGGATTGTCTTTGGAGCTATTTCTTTGGTGAATGGATGAATATACTACATGTTATCTTGTAAGTGCCTATTGTTGAAGAATTTTATCTTGAAATTGTCTAATGTATGGAATTGCTACTTCTAGATTATGCTTATTCGTGCCCTAGTTTGTTGAAAATTAATTTTGGAAAAGTCTATCTAGTTTAGAATTAGATATGTTAATCATTATATAACATGTAATGAATAATCCTAGTGGAGGTGTTACCCACAAAAGTGGGGACCACTAGGAGAGCTTCTTTCCTAGCCATCTTCAGTTGGTAGCCAACTGTTGAGAAATCTAGGGGCAACAAGTGTAGGTGATTTCTCCTGCTTTGATAATTGTTTGTGGTATATTTTTACTTCATTAGATTAGCTTTTTCTTTTTCTTGTTTAATATTAATGTTTTCTTCATCAAACAACTACCAAACCATAAAGAACAATAAGACAAAGGACACAAGATATAGAAGATCAACCAGGGCCAAAACCTCTCCATTCTGAGAAGAAAACCCGCAAGTAGTCTTCTTATAGAATCTTCAATTGACAAATTCCAAGACCTAGACCCTTGACCAAAACTCCTCCAAGACCAAGTCAAACTTTTCTCTTTAACTCAAGTCAAACTTGCATTCTAGTAGCTTCCTCTTTGCATTCGACCGAGAATTCGAACCTGCAACCTTTATTGCAATTTCAACCCCTTCTACCTGCAACTTGCAACCTCTTGCAATCCTCTTACGTGTGATCAAACTGGGGCAGATTGGAGTGAGTTTGTTCTTCGCTTGCCTTGGGCTAGTCGTCTTGTAATTTCGGCTTGCAAGAGAGATGCTTCACATGCTAGATTTCGGCTTACTTGAGGTCTGTATTTCGGTCTTCCTGCAACAAGTAGATGCCTTAATTTACCTCGCATGTGTGAGATTTAGCCCAAAAACGGATCCAAAATTTCAATTTCTTTTGCTGGTTTCACCTCCTCTTCTTCGCTCTTCCCTTTAACTTCTTCCTATCCTTTATCAAACTTGATGATGCTTCATGGATGCTCACCAAATGTGATTGGATAGCCTTTTATATATAGGCTTCCCATCCATGCTTGTAGGTTGACTTGTCATTGTCTTTTAGGTTGACTTGTCACTTGTTAAGGCCGACTTGTTATTTGCACATTTGACTAGGTCTTGGAGTCTTGGAGGGTCTTTTAACTCTATTTGACTCAAATAAAATTTTCTTTACAATATGTAACATGCCCAAATGAGTCTTCCATACATGACAATGACTTACTTGAATTGTAGACTCAATGACAACCTCTAGAAGCTCAAAATGGGAGCTTGACCTATAAAAATAAGTTTCCTTGAGCATGAGACCCATGCCTCAAGAACAACAATAATAAATTTATTTTTCTCATTACATCAAATACATAAAATCACGATTACATGTCATTATGAAAACCGAACCTAGTTACATATTTCAACACTCTCTCTTAACCAGGGAGGTATTCATAATCCATACAAGCTACTTGGACATTCTCAATCTGAAGAATTCTCATAACGAGAGTTAGATTGGTAACCCATCCTTTTAGCATCAAATCATCTGACATTGTCACATAGCAAGGCCTTTACTAACAACTCTATCTCTCCACAAGATCAAAGCACAATGTTGGCGAGACCAATGACTTATAAAAACCTTCATCATTGTCTGTCAAGATACATACCCCACTCGAGTGTTCACAGAGTATGACCTTCCAGGACTATTCTTATCTTGGATTCCCAGTCCTCAAAGAATGTCGGTCCTCTTCAACTACTTTTATCTTGGATGCCCTACCTCATCCTTAAAGAGTATCAGATGCCAAATGCTTACCCAATCCTCCATTCTTTTTTTCCAATGTGAAGACAAGAATGATGTGTCCATCTCTCCCTCTCAACTAGGGACGATATACCCATCCCTACAAAGGAATGTACCCATTCCTATAAAGGAATGTACCCAAGCGCCCTCTTATCCAGGGACTTGTCTAAGCTCCCTTTTAACTAGGGGCTTGCTTCCAACAACTTTCTTCTCTAGGTGGAGATCATGGAACTATCAACTGCTTGTGTGGCTCCTTCTTTCGATGTCATGACGTTCATTACCATTATGGAGTCTTATTCTTTTGTAGGGCATCGACCATGCATCACTTCCCTTTACGAGCCACATTTGTCATGTCATCCTTCACTATGTCGGAAAGTGATCCTTTAGTCCCCTTCTGACATTCCTTCATATTGCTACCTTTTCCAAGTCATGTTTCTTTTAGGATCTTCCATCTAGCCACATGAGTGCCAGATGTAGGTGACATCTACAACCCTCTTTTGGTAGCCTTGTGTCAACCCATCCAAATGTTGTTCAAAAATCAAATCAAAGTTACCTTTTGTGATGGCCTTTCATCATGACATCTTGCTTGCCTGCAACATCAACATCTTGCACATTCATAAACACATCTCCAAGGCTTCATATGTCAAGGGTCTATGTCATGATCAATTGTTATTGTAGATCAGTGGTTGTCATTAATGTCAACCCAAGCAACACTAGGGGCTACCTAGATCTTGCATAGGAATTTTGACTTGACAACCTACTCTATTCTGAGTCAAGGATCTTCTAGATGGATTCTACTCATTGATATGTTTTTGCTGATATATGGCACACCATGTAATTCTTCACGGTTTGAGAGATATTCGTGTTTGAATTTAGTAATCCCAGTTAGTGGGCTAAAACCCTATGGGGTTGTGGCATAGCACTCATAATTGACTGTGGTCATTGAATAGTAAATAATAATGTTTTTTTTCCTAAAATCCCTCCAATGTTCACTTGTTTAGGACCCTCTCAACTCAAGACATTCATATAAATAGTGACTCTCATATCCTTCTCTACTAGGGATTTTGTGGCTTCGATTAGGTCATCGTGGAATTTTTGCTATAAATTTTTTTAGTTTTTATTTTTATTTTTTATCCTGTGAAGCTTCAAATGCTGAAATTAAAACCCATTTGAGCCGAAATCTTGATGAACCTCGTGACATAATTAGTACCTGAGCTTGGTTCCTTCATTAGTAGTATAACAATTGGAAGGAGATCATGGAGTATACTAAGAATATAGTTCCTTTGTTCAATGGAAATAACTATGCACTTTGGAGTGGAAGAATGCAGGTTCATTTTTTGGCGCAAGGATACGAAGTATGGGAAATCGTTGACAAAGGCTTCACACCGACCCATGATGAACAAGGTAAGAAAAATATGGTATACGATGCAAAGGCTAAAGATCTTATTATAAGTGGGCTTATCGAATCTGTTTATCTTAAGATATTGAGTTGCAAAACAACTAGAGGTATGGGGCAAGCTTGAAAATATATATGCAGGTGACTCAAAGGTGAAAGAAGCAGAGCTTCAAATTTTCAGGGCAAAATTTGAGCAACTCAAAATGAGGGAAAACGAAGATATTCCTGCATACTTTCAGCGTGTTGGTGAAACAACAAGTACATTGGAAGGTTTGGGAGAACTTGTTGAAACAAAAATTGTTGTCCGAAAAATCCTCAGAACCTTGCCAGCAAGATTTAACCCTAAGGTATCTGTCTTGGAAGATAGATCGAATCTGACCAATCTCAGCATAGATGAATTGCATGGAATTCTTACGGCATATGAAACGAGGATTGAAGAAAAGGATGGCACATCTCACTTAGAAACAACATTTGCCGCATCCAAGAAGAATAGTAAGGACAAGCAGACTCCGAAAGTAAAAAATTGCAATTATAAGGATGAGGAAACGGAAGAAGATGAGGAAGAATTCTCAGAAAAAGATTTTGCCTACTTCACGTGGAAAATTAGAACAGGTATGGAAAAATTCAAAGGTAAACTTCCATTGATATGTTTTGATTGTGGTGAGGTTGGGCATTTTGCAACCAAATGTCCTCACAAAAATGAGGTTGTTACGAAGGGAAAGAAAATTCCTTGGAAGTTCAACAAGCAAGGCAAGAAGAAATGGTTTAAGAAAAGTTTCTTCTCCAAAGAAGATAGCTCCTCATCCGAATAAGACAGTGATAATGAAGAAGAATTCAACGGAATAGTATTGTTTATGGCCAAGCACAATAAGCAAGAGGCACCTGATGAAGAAGGAGACGAAGAAGAAGAAATGACTGAGGTTGAATTTCAAAACGAAGTAATCAGGGTTATCAAAGGGCTCGAGGTCGAGAAGAAGCATGTCAACACTCTTGAAGATGAATTAAAGACACAAAGGGAATAGGGCCTAAATCTTAAAATCAAGGTTGAAGAATACAAACGAATTGAAGAATCACTCAGGAAAGAATTAGAGGAAAGCAACAAGGGAAGAAAAGCATTGGACGTTGGAATCGTTTCTTTACGAAAGGAAGTAGAAAATGGAAAAACTCTTCAAAACTATGGCAACAACGCAAAGACTTTGGATGAACTCATCAACAACCAATGATCATGCAGCGACAAAACTGGTCTTGGTTACAAAGAAAAAATCGAAAAGGAGTCAAGTCCTTCTATGACAACTAAATGGATATGCAAAATCTACCAAGCAAGTAGATCTCCCAGCTAGATCAAGAGATCAAGATTCACAGGAAGAACCTTGGAAGACAATTCCTCGAAGAAGATTTCCTCCCAGTTATCAACCTATCTTTTATGGTAATTGTTATTCATGTGGAAAGTTTGGACATAGAGATGTAGAATGTCGCATGTATGTTTGGAATGAATATAATTCTAGGAGATCTCTCAGAAATTGATATTCTAGAACTCGACAGAATATCAACAGATATGATCATTTGAGAGATGATGTCGAATGTTACAAATGTAACAATTTTGGGCACCTGGCCAAAGATTGCAGACTTGGAAGCTCTTCAAAGGAATTGTCAGAAAATCAGAATGAACAAGTATGGAAAAGGAAGACTGAAAGGTGTGCTCTCACTCTCAAGGCTCAAAGCAACATAAATGCATGGTATGTTTACAGTGGTTGCTCAAGGCATATGACTAGAGATAGAAATAAGTTCATATCTTGAAAGAAAAGAAGGATGGAACAGTGTCTTTTGGAAATGACGGGTCTTCAAATGTCATAGGAGCAGGTACGATCACTCTTGGAAGCAAGGATGCATTAGCAAAGGATGTGTTGTTGGTTGAAAATATGAATCACAATTTGCTCAGTGTTGGACAAATGTGTAATCAAGGACACACGATGTTATTCAACTTGAAGAAATGTGAAATCAGGAAAGGCAAGTTGGGTAAAATTGTGGCTACAACAAGCAGAGCTCCAAACGACATATATATTTTGGACGAGACACCTAAAGGGTGTTTCTTGGCAAAAGAAGACGAGAGCTGGTTATGGCACACACGAATGGGACATATAAATTTCGGTAATTTGGTCAAGATAAAAAAAAGGAAGAAAAGGAATTGCTGAAATTCTCAAAACCTACCAATATGATATGTGAATCTTGTCGGCACGACAAACAGACGAAAATTGAGTTCAAGACAAAGGAACATTTTGCGTCACGTCCGTTGGAATTAATACATACTGGTCTATGTGGTCCTATGAGAACAAAAGGTTTAGATGATGAATTATACTTTATATTAATGATAGATAATTACACCAAAATGACAGCCGTCAGTTTCCTGGAGAAAATGTCTGAGGCATTCAAATGTTTCAAAATCTACAAGGAATTGGTCGAAAATGAAACCAATTTGAAGATCAAATGTCTAAGATCAGATAATGGCAGAAAATTCATGTCCAAAGCATTTCAGCAACACTGTGACGAACATGGAATAAAAAGGCAATTCTCAACAGCTATAACACCACAACAAAATGGAGTAGCTGAAAGAGAAAACAGAACCATACGGGAAATGGCTAGAACCATGTTAAAAGACTCAAACTTAGACGATAAATTCTGGGTTCAAGCAATTGATACTGTTGTATTCATTATAAACAGAGGCCTACTCAGGAACAATTGTAATATGACTCCATACGAACTATGGAAAGGAAGACCAACTAACGTCAAATACTTCAAAATATTTGGAAGTAAATGCTACATCAAAAGAGAAGACCAAAAATTGGGCAAGTTCGATTCTCGTGTTGACAAAGGTATTTTCGTTGGTTATTCGCGCAATAGAAAGTCTTATAGATGCTACAATCCAAGGCAAAAACAAATAGTTGAAAGTATAAATGTTACTTTTGATGAAGACTTTGAGATCTTTTCTTCAAGTAAATTTGAGGGTCTTGAGGTAGAATCTGTGAAGGATGAACAAGAAGCTCCAGAACAAGACCAATCAAATAAGGAAACACTAGTCAACCAAGAAGAAATAAGAATGATGAGCAGGATGTACAAGAAGTTTCTCCAAATGTTTCAAAAGATTGGTATGAAAAGAATCATCCGTCAAATCAGATCATTGACATCATAAATGAAGGAATTGGAACCAGAAGAAGTTGACAACTTCATTCATCACAACAAGCCCATCTTGCCCTTTTAACGACTTTTGAGCCTAGCAATTTTGAGGAAGCTAGTCAAAATGAACACTAGGTAGCAGCTATGAATGAATAACTGGATCAAATTGAGAAGAACAGCACTTGGGAATTGGTTCCACGACCAAAGGATAAAAATGTTATTGGAACTAAATGGGTCTTTAGAAACAAATTGAATGAGGACGGACATGTTACCAGGAAGAAAGCAAGATTAATCTACAAAGGATATGCATAAGTTGAAGGAATCGATTTTGAAGAAACATTCGCTCCCGTTGCCAAAATGGAAGCTATCAGGATGTTTCTCGCATGTGCATGCTCGAGAAAAATCAAGGTCTACCAAATGGATGTTAAGTCAGCCTTTCTAAATGGTGAATTGGAAGAAGAAGTTTACATTGTACAAACCAAAGTTTTTCTGCTCACTGAATAAAAACTACGTTTGTAGATTAAAGAAGGCACTATGTGGTCTCAAGAAAGCTCCTAGGGTTTGGTATGCTCGTCTTGATAGGTATCTACATCAACAAGGATTCAAGACAGGAAGCACTGACAACAATCTCTATGTGAAAGTGGATCAAGATAACCTAACAATTATCGAGGTATATGTGGATGATATAATCTTTGGAAGCAATGATGACAGATTAAGTAAAGACTTTGCCAAAAAATGCAAAGTGAGTTTGAAATGTCTATGCTTGGCAAGCTGACATACTTTTTGGGGCTTCAGATTTCTCAGCAGATAAAGGAATATTCATATATCAAACAAAGTACATTAAGGAAATGCTCAAAAAATTCCAGATGGAAGATTGCAAGCCAGTCCTTACCCCCATGATAACAGGGTGCAAGTTAAGCTTAGAAGATTCGTCAAAGGATGTGGACCGAAGGTTGTATAGATCCATGATTGGTAGTCTCCTATATGTGATAGCCTCCTGGCCTAATGTGATGCAGACAGTTGGACAAGCAGCAAGATTCCAAGCAGCACCAAAAGAATCTCATATTATTGCCATCAAATTAATTCTTCGATATCTTAAGGGCACAATGGAATATGGTCTATGATATCCCAAAGGAAATGATCTGGTTATCCAAGCTTATAAAGGTGCAGATTGGGCAAGAAGTGTTGATGATCATAAGAGTTACAGTTGAGCAACATTCTATCTAAGTGGTTGTCTTGTTTCATGGTTAAGTAAAAAGCAACCTTCAATCTCGTTATCCACAACAGAAGCAGAATATACCGCGGGAGCAACTTGTTGTACACAAGTTTTCTGGATGAAGCAAACTTTGCAAGATCTTTAAGTCAAGTTAGATGAGCCTATTCCCATCTTTTGTGATAACACCAATGCCATCAGTATCTCCAAGAATCTTGTGATGCATTCCAAAATGAAGCACATTCTGATTAAATATCATTTCATTAGAGAGTCGGTTGTGGAAAAGAATATCAAGCTTGAATATGTTGGCACAAAGGAACAAATCGCTGACATCTTTACCAAACCATTAGCTCGTGAAGCATTTGAGTATCTTCGCCAAAATCTTGGGATTCTCGCAAGTTTTCATTAGACTCTTTGTCTTATCTACTCGAGTAGAAAGGGGGAGTGGAGGTGTGTACAGGTCCGTAGGATAGCTGTTTGTCAGGGGGAGTTAGCCTTTGCCATTGATGACAAAGGGGGAGAGAAGGAAGTAGGAAGAGGTGTCATGATCATAGGGGGAGTACTTGTGTTGCCATCAATGCCAAAGGCGGAGATTGTTGATCAGTGGTTGTCATTGATGTCAACCCAAGAAGCACCAGGGACTACTCAGATCTTGCATGGGCATTTTGACTTGATAACTTACTCTATTCTAAGTCAAGGATCTTCTAGATGGATTTTACTCGTCGATATGTTTCCGCTGATATATGGCATGCCACGTAATTCTTCATGGTTTGAGAGATATTTGTGTTTGAAGTTAGTAACCCCAGTTAGTGGGCTAAAACCCTATGGGGTTGTAGCATGGCACTCATAATTGGTTGTGGTCATTGAATAGTAAATAATTAATAATGTTTTTTTCCCTAAAATCCCTCCAACTTTCACTTGTTGAGGACCCTCTCAACTCAAGACATTCATATAAATAGTGACCCTCATATCCTCCTCTAGTAGGGATTTTGTGGCTTCAAATAGGTCATCGTGGCATTTTCGCTATAATTTTTTTTGTGAAGCTTCAGAAGTTGAAATTAAAACCCATTTGAGCCGAAATCTTGATGAACCTCATGATTGAATTTCAGATGTTGGTTCGCTATATTTTCGGGGATATGATCTGAGGAAGTTAGGGTTTTTGCAGGCTCCCAAATTCTATGTCAAATAGGTGACGTTGGGAAAATCGTCATAACTTTCTCTCTGAGCATTGGATTCCATTTTCGTAAATAGTGACAGAAAGAGGATAGATTGTAGTTTGTTGGGTATTGTTTTCAGGGTTGAAGGTCGCAATAGTGACACGTGGCACTAAGTATAAGTTCGCTCTATTGAACCTTTTCTTGAAGAATCTAATCTTGATCAGACCTGTGGGGTTGGAAAGAGGACTCAAGGGGCTATCGTAGGACGAAATTTTTGACCCTGGAGATCCAAAATTACATAGACACAACAGATTCAATATCGAGCTCCTAGAAGGCAAGAAAAAAACATGCATTCAATGATCATTGCAGTAAGGACCACATATCAACAGTCAAGGGTAAGTTTCCTACAACAAGGTATGTATGATTAGTGTTTACATTTGAATTTTGAGTATCATTTCTGACATATGTTTTTGCAGGACAACATAAGTATATACAGTGTCTCAATTATATCTCTATGTCTCTATATGTCACAATTAGTTTTTCGGATGTCCTATTCTTGATACTACACATTTTATGCTACATATTCTTGATGCTACACATTTTATGCTACATATTCTTGATGCTACACCAAGTTTGCTAATTCTATATGAGGTTGCAAGTCCTGTTACTTGTCTTGTCATAGTTGATAGAATGGTCTTTGTTGTTGTATTTAGAACTTGGTCCATCACAAGTCTAGGGTCTGTCATCAGTTTTTATTGTATATATCTTTAGGTTAGTTTTGGATATAGTCTTCCATAGAGTGCAAGCCTATATCAAGAGTGGGAGTCTTTGTCTATTGCTGTAGTAAGTCAACAACAAAAGTGACAAACACACTTCAGGTATGCATTGTAATTTTTAATTTGTATTTATTCATTATTACGCACTTACATGTGTTTTGCAAGTAGAGGTAAGTTGAAGGGTATTTTGTTTTGTTTTGGGATTGGTTTCGTCGGGCAAATTTTGCATGCAGGTAAAAGAAGATTCAAGTACAACATCAAGCAAGAATTCAAGAGCAGAAGTATCAAATCAAAGGAAGCATTGCAGCGGGACATCCTTGAAGACATGACAACCATTCAGATATCGTGAAGTATTGTTAAGGCCAAGAGTCGTTATTGTAAAGTTGTAAAAGAGTCATTTATAAAAGTCATCATTGTAAGAGTCGTTTGTAAAAGAGTCATCATTGTAAAATTTTAAAAGAGTCATTTGTAAAAGAGTCATCATTGTAAAGATTGTAAAAGAGTCATTTGTGAAGGAGTCATTTTGCATAGAGTCGAAGAGGCAGTGTTGGGAGGTACACGAGTCACCGTTGGGATGATGTCATGGTTGGGTTGCAGGTCATAGAGTGATTGGGTATTTGGTCAAGTACACAAAAACCATTGTACATCTTATTGTATCGTGGATTATTGTCCCTGGTTTGGGAATCCACAATTTTGTCTTATTTCAGTCATTATAGGGTAATAGGGAGGTGCTAGGTAGGTGTATGAAGTATCCTACAGGTTGGGGCCTGTGAACACTTCAAGGTGGTAGGGTGGTGCTAGGGTGAGTTGTGGCTCACTAGGGTGTTGGGGCATCCATTCAGTTGATTATTGAAGAAACCAGGGTGTTGTGGTGTCCTTCCAGTGGGAGTTGGAGAATAACGCTTTTCTAGAATGCTAGGAAGTTGTTGCTTTCATTTCAGTTGGGGTTGAAGATTAATGAATTTATTAGAAAAGCGTTTGGTGGTTTTTGACCTGGAGGGGGTTTTCCACCTAAAATTCTTGTGCCTATTGTGTTCTTTTATTTACTGTTATTATTGCATAAACATTAATAATAATTGAAGATTAATTAATGATCTTAAAAGATTTAAAAGTGCTAATTGCTAAGGAATACTGATTCACCCCCCCTTTCAGTATTTCCAACAGTTCTAGTCACCAGATGTTGATTTCCTTTGACCATAGTTGCATCTATCTTGATCTCTTCTTTCTCTCTTCACATGTTGCTTCCTAGGAACTTCAACCACAATTCCTTCATCTAGATTGTCAACCACCTCATATTCCATATAAGGAAATATTATGTTGATTTCATCTAGGCAATATGCATCTTTTCAAAGAAAGAGATCCTTAATCATGTTCTCAAGGTAGAGCATTTACCCATGCTATCTGCAACTATATTATGACATGATTTAAACTATCAAATATGTGCTTACATACCTCTTTTCTTCTTTTGGTCATCCAAACTTCCTTTGATAACTTCCTTTCCTTGATTGGGAGTACTTAAATCAACTTGACCTGCTACACTTCTTTGTCACTATAATATCATCCTCCTAAACAATGTATCCACACAAGGTTGAATGATCAACTAGATACTTGCTTCTTTCAAGTAAGGGATGAACCTTTTAATGAAGATTCCAACATAGGATCTAGATTATCCTCATATGGCAGAAGGTCCTTTCTCATGATGATGTATGATGAATTTCTTCTATCATGCTAGATGACTCTCTTTCAACGATATGCATTATACATGATTACAATGAGGTTACCAAGAGCTATTCCCTTTATATGATGACCGCTACATCCATGTAGACTTCTACTTCAACTATTCTTTCAAGCTTTTCTAATGATATTATGAGCTCTTGCTTTAATGGTATGTTACTATGATGCCATCTCCTAAAATGATGCATCCTATCATGCTTCTAGAGTCTCCTACCATGATAGCTATACTTTACAAAAACTGAAAAGAACTTGGTGGAGGAGATTATCCCAATGATAGTAGAGATCTCTCACTTCCTCCTTTGGCTTCTTCTTCTCAGCTTCTTCCACTTCTTCGATGATATGGGCTTCTTCCCTTTCGCTTTTGCTATTGTCCTACTTGAATTTAGGACAATCTCTTTTTTAGTGCCCATATTCATGACACCCATAGCATTGAAGTTTTGACATATCCTTTTTTTTATAGAGGACCAAACTTCCCAAACTTTCCTTTCCTCTTAGCCATGGAAACAAATGCTTGTGCTTGCTCGTTTGACCGTACATCACTTTTTGCCTTCAACCTGGTTTCTTCAATTTTGACACAATGATCAAAGTTCACTAACTTGGGTAGCTTCCTTTTTTCCATAGATGCTTGATGTAAAATTGTCCCATTCCTCTGTTAGTGCATTGAGCACTATGGTGGTCATTTTTTTGTCGGACATTATTTCTCCCAACCCTAGAGTGGCTAAAGCTTTGAACACACCTTAGTCCCACATGTTTAGATACATTGGTCAAGTATCTAATCTGTATCACTGTGTGTGCTGTGATTCTTCATGGAGCATATCATTTTGAGATCTTCCATGTGCCTATGTATATAAATAATTATGAATACCTCCCTAATTAAGAGGGAGTGTTGAAGAATGTAACTAGTATAAGCCTTCATAATTGTATTTGAGTCATGATGTAATGTATTTATCAACAAAAAGAAAAAGGAAATTCTATTGTAAAAATAAATTGACTTATTAAAACATGGGTTTCATGCTTGGGTCAATGGTCAAATAGGTCAAAGCACCCATTGAGTGCTCTAGGATTTTTCTTGAGTCAAAGTCATTTTGTAAGAGACCCTTAGGCTCATTGTGTTAAAGAAATAAAAAACTTTGTAAATTATATCTTATCCTCCTCCATCAAGTCGACTGTGTCCTCTATCAAGTTGGCCTCTCCTACCATTCGTGTCGACCCTAATAGAACAAGTAGGAACAACTATATATATCAAAGGAAACTCGACCTAGCTTGAGCAAAGACAAGCAAGTTCGAGTCTGCGATTCCTTAGAGAAAGGAGGAGGTCGAAGTCTGTAAAAGGAGTAGCGAATGAAGAGAACGGAATCTAGTTTAAGTTGCAGTCGAGTATAACATTGTTGGGTCGAAATCTTTGTTGCAGGAAAGGGTCGAAGGTATAACACTACATGGCCAAAGTTTCCGTTGCAAGAGAGGGCCCAGGGTATTACAAAACTGAACTACAGTTGCAAAGAAGGGTTGAGTCCGTTATGAAGCAAACAAAGGTGTAGGGCTGTGGAGGCTGACTTGCTGGATGGAGGGTGGTCTTAGTCTAGGTCAAAAAAGTCATGGATATGTCTCAACTTGATTTGATTCCATTGAAGAAGTATGACTGGGTTTTCCCCTCAAAGTGGGGTTTTGCCCTGGCTTGGAACCTATCTCTTGTGTCTCTATTTTTTGGCATTTGTCTTGATGATATACAAAACATAACAATGATAATGAACTATTGGAATCAGAATCACGAGCACCGGTCAAAGTATAAGAGAAATCTTCAATAAATTCTAATCATGTACTCCTCTAGATTTTGCAACAAGAGCTAGGGCACACTTGATGATGAGCCTTCCTTTGCCCTATTTTCGATCTTCATCATGCTATTCTTATCCTAGGAGAGGGCATCCTCTTTGGAAGTGATGTTGGCATCTTTAGATTCCCTATTCTTAGAGTTTTCATTGATGGCCTTTATTATTACTATTTTTAGAGTTTTCCTTGTGTAGGAACCTGATAACTTGGATACCTTGGGTGCACTAGGCAACCCCTATTGCCTTAATCTATGGTATTTTGCATGCTATGTTTGACCTAGGAGAGGTATGCCCTCTTTTGAGATTGAGATTGTTGACTTTTAGATCGTGCACATTCTAGCCTCTTACTATTTTTACCCTGTCTCATTCCAAGTTAAGCCTTGACTTGTTTTTCAAGTAATTACTTATTTTTTCTTTGGGAGAATTCACCCTAGAGGATTCCTCTCACTTTATCATTCATCACATGGGCTTTACTTGGCTTGATGGAGTTTTATTTTCATATATAAGCTTTTCTTGAAGCAGAGGCCCATTAATGGATGATTATTATTGGCACGGTCATATACATTGTGGGAATTCGTCTTGTCTCTCTCATTCAGGACATGTTGGCAAATATGCACTCAGTCATCTTAGTTGTTTCCTCAACTTAACATTTGTTCACTAATTGATGGCGTAAATGGAATGAGGCTATAATGATGGTAGTTCAATTACATTGTGGTTCAATTGCACTAATTGATGGAGTAAATGGAATGAGGCTATAATGTTGGTAGTTCAATTGCAGTCTTTTTGACATCAACATTAATTATGGTTGGCTATAAGGGGACTACTGATCTTCTCTCCTTTGTATGAAGAAACTGAGCAAGATATGGTTTAAAGAACAAAGAATTCTTGATGCTGGTTTTCAGAAATTTTAGTTTCATTTTCAGAAGAGTGCTATATTGCTTGTCATTTCCATTGAATTAATTTGTGGAAATATTATGTTTACAGTTTGTTGAATCATTAATGATGCATAGTTACTATAAGCATTTGAAAATTCTGTTTATTGGTTATGGGTGCTCAACTAAAAATTTGTTTTACTGATTTCATCACATTTTTCATCATTCATAAAATTTGATCGTTCATATATACGATTTTCGCTGCCATATGTTCAATATTGCTTGTATGTTGTATGTTAATGCTTTCTTTCAAAATGATAATGCTTGTTTTGATGTTTATTTATGAATTTACTCATCTTTCAGGTTTTGTGTGACAATGGGACAACCTTTGAATCCTACAAAGCTCACACCTTCAACCATGACTGCAGATGGGTTAGTTGTGATTTCATTTTTAAATAGAACTGCTTTATAGTGTAATGTGAAAATTACGTAGCTTCATTTTAGTTTCAGCAAGTCTAGATTAGTTTAAATTTGTTTTATAACATGAACAACAGATTTGTGGCTAACAAGAGTGTTTCTGTTACTTATTTTGTATCTACTTCCTATGCTATAGCTTTTTCCTTTGATGTTCTCATCCTTTGAATGTGAGCTATTCTTCAGGACATTGCCTAGCTTGTAGGTCGGTCTCCTTTTTGCTGAAAGATATATATAGTACCATTTTACTTCATCTTAGTAAGCCTTTTAAATTTGTTGGGATATGGTAAGCAACAATAAGCAAATGGATGCAATGGAAAAGAGAAAAGTTAGGCCACCCTATGTTGATTTTCTTAGTGCAATTAGGGTTAGCACGGTATTTCTGAAATTCTGACAATTACATTTGATGTAGATCTTCTTTTAACTTATTTCAATATATCATTCAACAATTATACTCAAGAAATTCAACCATAAAGAACAATAGAGAAAGAGAGATCACAATGCACAAAAGAAGACAAGATTTACCCTGAGAAAACCCACAAAGGGGCAAAACACAAGAAGCTTTTTCAGTAGAGAAATTCTTCTTATTCATTGAGAGACACACCTATGTTGAGAAATCTAAGGGTAGCTAGATTAGGTGATTTCTCTTACTTAGATAACTGCTTGTGATGTATTTTAAGTTAACTTGATTAGCTTCTTTTTTCACTTGATTATTATTATGTTCTTATCATCGAACAACTACCAAACTTTGATGATTGAATAGATATAGGAGCACACAAAGTGTAGGCTGCAAGCCAGGGCCTAAACCTTTCCTCTTTGTTGAGAAATCTAAAAGGGCTATAGTCAAGATGATTTCTCTTAAACTTGATAACTGCGTGTGATCTATTTTTATTTTTTCTTACTTATTAACTTCTTTACTTATTATTATGTTATTCTTATCATCAAACAACTACCAAAACAAGAAGATCAATTATACATAGGAACATAGGATATAGGCTGCAAGCCAGGGCCAAAACCTCTCCACTTGAGAGAAAGACCCACATATCTCTTCTCTTTTTATAGATTCTTCAATTGACGAATTCCAAGACCTCTAGACTAAGACCAATACCCTTTCAAGACCAAGTCCGGCCTTCTTGATGATGTGATTTCTTTGTCCAAGTCAAACCCAATTAAATCTCTTCCAGCAACACAACTTCGATACCAGCTGTAGAATTTCGGCCTCTATTGTAGGTCTGGAAATTTTGACTTCGTGTAACAGTTGTTGCCTTCACACGTGTGAGCAAATTAGTGTTTTCAAAGTTTATTTTGACCTTTTCTTGGGTTTCTCCTTCTTCTAGGGCTAGGGGTTCTCCTAGTAGACCTTCTTTCGACCTTCTTTCTGCAATTCCTTCAAGTTTGTTCTTGCATCAACAAAACCCTAATCTCCTTCCTTCACACATGTGAAAAGAGAAAGAGAAACCAACCCAAACACTTGCCCTTTCATCCTTCCTTCTTCGTTGCCTTTCTCCTTCTTCTCCTTCGCTTGAATGATGAGAGAATGAATGAATTCTCTAAGACACCAAGTTCCCTCCTATATATAGGCTTCCAAGGTGGAAGGAGTACCCTGATTTAGGCCTACTTCTTAGATGCCAGGCCGAATTGGCCTTGGAGGGTATTTTGACTTTTTTAAATACAGAAATATTTTTTTTGACAAGTTACAACGTGCCCGATGGGGTCTCCCTCATACGACAATTACTCTTTTCACTTCTGCACCCTAAACAAACCCTAGAAGCACTCAATGGATGCTTGACCTCTAAAATAAAATACCTTGAGCGTGAAACCCACGCTACAAAAACAACAATAACAATTTTCCTTTCATTTTACATTATACAAGAATCAAAAGTATATTTCATATTTATGAAGACCGAACCTTGTTACACATTTTTCAACTCTCTTGAGAGGAAAACCCACAAGAATTCTTCTCTTCTTATAGAACGTTCAGATGATGAATTCGAAGGTCTAAGACCCTTGTCAAAAACCCCTCCAAGACCAAGTCAAGCTTCTCTTTCTTGGTGAACTTTTCCCTCCAACTACTTTGACCTAGCAACTTCTAGCAATTTTGACCCAGCAACTTCCAACAATTTTTGACCTAGCAACAACTTTGACTTCCTAGCATCTACGAGTTCCCCAACAACTTCTTCTGCAACTTTGGTTTCCCCATCAGTTTCTTTTGTAAATTCGACTTCCCTAATGACTTCTGCAATTTCGGTCTAACAACTATTTTAGAAGTTCTAACACGAGAGAGAGAGAGAGGTCCAAAACTTCGATCTTGCTTTTTTTTCTTCTTTTCCTTTATTTTCATCATTTTCCAGCTTCTTTCTTGAGTAGACTAAACTTGCTTTCTTGTTTGTTGAATGTCCTTCCAAATGAAGTCAAGGTTCCCTTATATATGGGCTTCTTAGGAGGTTGAATTGCTGTCCATGAGGCCAACTTGATCTTTCTTGTAGGCCGACTTGTTTGACAAGGCCTTGGAGGGTCTTTATGACACTTTTGACTTAAAACAAAATTTCCTTACAAGATACAACATGCCCAAAGGGGTCTTGCATGTATGACAATGACTCTTTTGACTTCATAACTCTCTGACAAACCTAGAAGTACTCAATGGGTGCTTGACCTATAAATAAATTTATCTTGAGCATGAAGCCCATGCATCAAGAGTGACAATAATAAATTTATTTTTTCTTTAATATCAAATATATAAAATCATGATTATAATAGGCATTATAAAGACTGAACTTAGTTACACATTTCAACAAGTAGGCTTAGCACAATATTTCTGAAATTCTGATAATTGCTTTTGATGGAGATCTTCTTTTAACTTATTTCAATATATCATTAAGCAATTATACTTAAGAAACTCAAAAAGAACAATAGGGCAGTAGATATCACAATGCACAAAAGAAGACAAGATTTACCTTGGGAAAAACCCAATAAGCTTTTTCAATAGAGAAATTCTTCTTGTTCATTGATAGACACACCTAGACCTATGGTCAAACTTGGTCTTCTCCTCGAAGTCAAGTTACCCAATCTAATCCAACAATTCGTTCTGCCTGCCTGACCTAGAATTTGGCCCTCTTGCAATTACAAGTTTCCCTAGAAATTTCGGCCCTGCAACGGTTGCCCAATAACCCAGAAAATTTTGGCCCCCTACGACAGAATGCCTAGAAAGTGCGAATCACAGAGAGAGATTAATCCACACGTGTGAGTTGCAAGAGAGAGAAGAGAGAGGGAATTCATCTTTCTATTTGTCCTATTCGTACTTCGCTTGCTTACTCAAATTGTGTTGTGTGAGAGAATGCAAATGCCCAAGTGGAGGAGGTCGAGCTGGCTTTATATAGTGGTTTGTCTTGGCTGAATGGATGTCTCTCTTGCCCAAGGGAGACTTGACTTGGAGGGAAGCCTGTTGAGAAATGTAAGTAGTATCGATCTTCATAATTGTATTTGAGTCATGTTGTAATATATTTGTAAAAAAGAAAGAAAGAAAGAATTATTATAAAAGAAAAAATATTTATAAGTATGGGTTTCATGCTTTGTTTATTTTGTTTTTAGGTCAAAGCACCCATAGAGTGCTTCTAGGGCTTATGTCAAGAGTCATAGTCCCTGTCATTATTATCTAGACCCTTCTTGGGCTTTGTATGTCAAGAAATAAATTTATTTTTGAGTCAAAATTGTATTTTGTCTCTTGCAGTCAAGTTGGTCTATCCTCCAGTCAAGTTGGCCTCGTCAAGGGAATTTGACCACACAAAAGAATATATATAAAAGTGCTACTCGACCTCATTTGTAGACCAACTCAAGCAAGTTCGATCTGCAATTCCAGGAGGAAGAAAGAAGTGCGAAATGCCTAGAAAAGAAGGAAATAACCCTAGCAAAGAAGAAGAAGACATTTGTCAAGCAAAAGGAAGCCAAAATTCTCTCCATTATGCCACACATGTGAGTTTCTGGGTCGCTGCAGGAGGGCCAATGTTGCAGATCTGTAGTAGGGCTGACAATCTAAAGCAGGAGGGCTGAAATCTGGGTTTGTTGCAGGATTGAAGCAGTTTGACTAGAATTTACTATTGAAGTTGGAATAATCATCTTGGGAGGCTAACTTGGTGGATTGGAGGAGGTCTTTTAGTTTGGTCAAAGGTCCTAGTTATCTCATTTGATTTGGTTCTATTGGAAGAGAAGAGGAGTTTTGGGTTTTTCCCCTAGAGGAGGGCTTTTAGCCCCTGGCTGAGAGCCTATATCTTGTGTCTCTATTGTATTGATCCTCATGTACTTATATTTTGGTAGCTGCTTGATGATAAGAAGATAAAAGAGGATAATAAGAATTTAAAGATAATCACAAGTAACTATCAAAGATAAGAAAATATTTCTACCTTATGATTTTCGAACATGGTAGGTAAGCTAAAGGTGAAGAAGAAGGAAAAATGCAACTTGAAAGCCAATAGCTCTCCTCATCTTAAAGAAGGATTCAAGAAAAGAAAGGAAGTCTTAAAAATATATCTAGTATTCATAAAGTAAGTACATTTATGACCTCATCAATGAAATCTGAGAACAAGCTTCAAGGAGCCTCTAACTATAGAGCATGGAAGACAAGGATGGATCTTATCCTTGCAAAGAAAAAGGTATTGGACTTTGTGCTAGGAAAGGTCAAGGAGCCCGCAAATGATATAGAAAAGGGAAGTATAAAGAAATGGATATTCATGCCATGAACTTTATAATGGATAGAGTCAAAGACAACTTGATTCCCTACATATCTATGCTAGACTCTTCAATAAAGATGTATGCTGCTCTCTCAAAGCTATTAACAATCAAGAATATTGGGCAAGTAGCAAGTTTAAAGAATCAACTTCGATCAATGAAAATGACAAAGGATGATACAATGTTCTCCTATTTTGTAAGAATTTCTTGTATTAGAGATGAACTACAAGCAATTGATGAATTAGTTCTTGAAAAAAGAACTTGTGATTGCTACCCTTCTAGGACTACCAAAGTCTTGGAATGCCTTTGTAGCTAGAATTAGTAGTTGGAAGAACTCTCCATCATTCGAAGAAATATGGTCTGCATGTATACATGAAGAAGCTCGTCTTTCCTTGGTAGAAGGCAAGCAAGAAAATGAAGAAAATACTTCGAATGACTACTTTGCTCATGACAAGAATAAAGGAAGATATAAGAACTTTAAGGGACCAAAGTGAAATCAAGGGAAGATTGACCTCTCAAAAATAGAATGCTATCATTGTCATAAAATGGGACACTATAAGAATCAATGTCACGATAATCCTAAGAACAAGAAGAGAGAAAGGGACCAAGCAAATGTTGCTGATGATGATAACCCTCCAAGAAGTCTAAGGCAAAGGAATCTGAAGTCAAAGAATTATTTTATTAAGTCTCATATATCCTTCACCTATAGTTGATATAAGATCAAAAGGGAGCTTCATGCCTTTTTCACAAAAGATAAGTATCTTTTTCTTTATTCCTTTTCATTATTGATTCCATCTATTTGTCTAAATTTTAATTTTTGCTTGTTTATAATTTTGCTTGGAAGGAAAGTTTGTAGGGATACTCTAAAATCAAGAGGGAGACACCTATAAAAAGAAAGAAGCTTAGTTACAAAGGGAGCCCTTCAATAAGAAACCCTACAAGGTTTGTAAAAAGGAGCAACTCAAGGAAAGTTTGCAGGAATACTCTAAAATCAAGAGGGAGACTCCTATAAAAGGAAAGAGGGTTAGTTACAAAGGGAGCCCTTCAATAAGAAACCCTACATGGTTTGTAAGAAGGAGCAACTCAAGGTATGTTTAAGACCACATGATTTTTTGTTAGTCTTCTTCATATTAAGAGGTACGATCATTTTGAAATTTGCTTTGTATTACTAACTCTCTCATGTCTAGGGCTTTGAATCATAAAAATTCTTGTTTGTAAGAGTGATTAATCTTTAGATTGAATCAACCGTTCCCATATTTTCTATCTTTTGTTCACTCTGGTAAAACCCTATCCTTTAGGGTTCACTATAAAAACCCTAGCCTTTTAAGGTTTTTTGTTGATGTCTAGGGTATATGATGAAACCCTAGGTGTATATGCTTTTGTATGATTGAAACCCTAGCTTGGTAAAAAATGTTTAATATCTAAGATTAAAGTTTTGATGTTTGTGTCTAGGGTTTACGACAAAATCCCTAATAGAGATTGATATAAGTTTCTAGGGCATGAGAATGAAACTTTAGATGTAATAATGTTTTTGCTACGATTGAAATACTAACTAGATTTAGTTATTAATATCTAAGGCCTTTAATATTGATAGAAGAATCTAGGGTTTGTGATAAAACCCTAACATAGATTGTTGTGAAAGTCCAAGGCATGAAAGGTGTAACCCCTGTTGATTGTAAACCTAACTAGGTTTATATTTTGATATCTAAAGTCTGATTTATTATGCTCCCATTGTGATGACATGCTAACCCTATATTTATAAAATTGACTTCGTGCTTTATATTTGTGCTTGGTTGAACTTGTTGTTGAAGATTTGTAGGTACATAGTCTTCAAGATGTTGAAGATACTTACCTACCTCATACTTGGTGATGATGTTGAGCATGATATAGGGAGATGTATGTATCTTGGTAACATTGAAGTATACATTGCAGATGACCTTGTTACTAAGTGAGGAAAGCTGTTATGGAAAGTTGAAGTTCTCCGATGATATGATAGAACTTGTGTGGCTGAGTTGTAAATAGATTTATCCTCCTAGTATGAAGAAGCTTTGATAAAGGAGGTGTATATCTCCCCAGTTCAAAGGGAGGACATGTTGTGACAACTATATTAAAGACTATGAAGAAAGAATGAAGATTGGAAACAAACTAAAGCACTAGAGATGGTGATTTGCGATTATGTTCGTGATTGATAAAGTTGTGAACAAGAATTGGATGTTTTGGAAAGCACTGAAGATGAATTTGGTGACGCTGGAGAAATTGAAGAAGAAAGCTTCCGCCGAGATATGTTTGGATTTTGTGATGACCTAAGCAACATCAGGATAGTTGAATACCCTGATTGTGCTATACAAGAACATGTACATTGGAAGTTTAAATATTTGTTGGGGTTTTGAAGCTACAATATGTGCCAACATATGAACAAGTAGCTAATGTGTTGGCAAAATCTCTTCCCAATAAGAAGTTAATTTTAGGAGCATGCCCAGATTGGTAGATGTGTTCATCTCTTCCAGAAAAGTTGGCATATTAGTAAGTGTCTCTGATTTGGTTGAATGTGAGAGATGAAGTACCATAAAACTGCCTGTGTGATGGTACTTGGGAGGACATCGTGGCCTAGTTAGTATTGAGATCTCAGTGGATGTCTAGATCCCAGAGGGAGGGTTTGGTGTTGATCCCAGGATCCCTGTAAGGGTTGGTGTTAGGGCATGGAGGCCTAGATGGTATCCAATTGGATGGATACCAGGGCTATAGCCTGATGGTACCTATAGTGGAAAATGCCTTGATGACACCTTAGTCCTTGTTGGGAGTGTTGTCGTTCGGATTGTACAGGCACCGCGACAACACTCAAGACGGGGAATGTGACTCTGATCCTTGCCCACTCCATTCTAGCTATCTCCCAACTACAGGTTATGGGGGGTAGTCCCTATGGAAATAAGGTGAGAGATAAGTTATGAACCAACCTATCTGGGAGACACAGTTGAGTGGCCTAGCTACTTGGTTAATGTAAGCAAGACTTGAGGATTAGATTAAATTCAAATTTGAGACCAATGTCTTATGGAGTCAAATTTTCGTTTATTTACAAATTAGATGGCAAGTAATTGGATGGACAACTGCTGCTCAGATGCTTGTGTAAAGGATGTGAGTAATTAGTTAGCTTACTACTAGCAAGAGCGATGATATTATTCCAATACTTTACAAAAGATACATTATTACATCGATACTGATTAGGCTCTTTATCAACATGAATCTGAGATGAACAAATAAGGTACTCTTAGAACCAATGTGAGAGATCTCTCTCACTAAAATAAGATTGTGGGTACCTTAATGAGTTAATTAGATTTTAAATGAACTTAAATTCGAAATTAAAGATTTGAATTATTAATTAAGTAAAAAATTAGGTTAAAGTTAATTATTTGCTGAAGTTAAATTAATTTTAAAGTTTAAATTAATTATATCTACAACTTCGAAATTAGTTTCCTGATTATTTAAGTTGAATTATTAGATTAATTGGTTTATTAAATTTAAATTTAAACAAATTAATGATTGACTAAATTTTAAAATTAATCAATTAATTAAAATTTACAATTATGTTTAAAGTTAAATTTAACACAAGTTATATTTGAAATTTATTTAATTTTAATTGGAATCTAAATCAAATATCAAATTTAAGATTTATTCTTAATGTTAAACCTAGAGAGTTATCGAATATATTAAAAGGCCCCCCCTAAGACTTTACCAAGACCAACCCGCAGAGTGGTTGCTCCCATAAAAGTACTCACGGCTCCTCAAGAGAATTCGATCCTGCGGCCAAGAGCTATGCTAGGAATTAATTCAATGCTGAAGGCTTTCACATTTCTTCCAAATCAAAACGGATAATCCATTTAAAGAATTTCGCTCCAGTTGCAGAGAACGCCCAAGGAAATTTGTATAAATGACGAGGATCCTTCAGAACTTGCGGTGAGGAAAAACAACGTCCGGAAACAAAGACGAGCCTCAGGGAATAGACCAATCCACCCCAGAGAAACCTCGATCCTGCTAGGAAAAAGACAATGGCTCTCGAAATCTGCTTTTAATCAGCTACAACCCGAACTGTCCAAGACAAACACAAAGGTTTGAGAGCAGATCAAACACATGGCCTTAAAATATTTCGATTTGGATTATTTCAAGCTTCAAATTACAGGTCTTTGCGGAATCAAACTTGAAATAGCTAGAAGCCCTTTGGAAAATTTCGATTTAACAGTAAAAGTAACACCCAAACCCCTGCGGCTAGGGTAACCAAAGCTTTTTGAGACTGCGGTTACTCCAAAGAATCTTCCCTCAAATATTGATGTGTCATAAAAGATTGCAAATAACGTGAAACCCTGAGAAAAATCGATCTTGGGATGAAGAAAGCTTAGAAAAGCCCACAATTTTTTTTTAGCTTGAAAGCTTGGACCAACGAAGATCACACGAACATGTACGAATATACGAATAGGAATGGACATAAATGCTATGGGAATGGTATCACAAAATTAGAATATTTCCAAGATTTTTTAATTATAAAGTATGAAATTAAAATATTTCGAACACTATTTACAAAATTTAAAATAAATAAAAAAAAATCAAATAAAATATTTCATTTACTATTTATAAAGTTTTATAAATATTACATTTACAAAGTTTAAAAGGAGAAATAATAAAATATTTACAAATATTATTTACAACTATTTACAATGAAATATGGCTCTTACAAGCAGATCTATCAATTAAAGTTCTTTAATTTTTTTTTTTTGGTTGTCTTCTATCTTTTGAAATATGTGATCCTTGGTAGAGTGAGAGGTAAGAAAACTCCCTTCACAATTTTTTTTATTCCACTTAAGATCTTCAAATTGGCCCAATTTCCTTGCAAAATTCTTGATGTTGGTTAGCCCTACAAATAAAATAGAGACTAGATCTTACCCTTAAAGACCTGGATCTAGCTCGAAACCCCAACAACTCTTTTTTGACTAATTTGAATTGAAATTATAAATACTCAAAAGCCTCATATATACAAAATAAATCTAGAAACCCCAACACAAGTTAGAAAATAATTTACAATTAAAATTACAAAATTATATTACAAATTATACAAGGGTTTTTAAATAGATTTTGATAAAATAATTTTTTCTAATGTTTTTTCTTTGAAGAATGGCTATAAAAGCTTCAGAAAATTTATGCTCACTATAACTTTAGCGAAGATTCAGTCCACCATATAAAAACTAAGGATCCAAGCAAAATGACCCTTGCTCATAGTTTGTGAACTTGGAGACCAAGGATTGAGTACTTGCAAACACTATGTATTATCTCAACATAATCACATAAAGCATCACATGGGAAGCCCGTAGTCAATACATACCCTCTGATCAACGAATAATAACACCTCGAGTTGCACCCCAAAGTCTTTTAGTATAGTAGAAAAAATAGTTCCCAACGGGACAATAGTTTACAAAATGCTTTAGTAGCTATTTTAGCCAGAGATTAAGGTGACTAGTAACTCAACTTACTCTCTAATTTATAGATAAATCCTCCAAGTGGAAAAATAATGGCTAGTTTCTTTGATCCTTGTCAAAATAATCTTGGCCGTTGATAAATATTTCCAGATCTTTTAATCTTGGCCCTTGATTTTTTATTTTTGAAGAATCTTCTAAGTTATCTTTTAATTATATTTTAATTAGCTAAAAATTTATTATTTTGAGCTAATTTCTTCAAAAAATTGACTTTGACTTAACCACGAAGGTCCAAGGGTCCAAATTTTCTTGAGAAATACAATATTCCCTTGGTGGAGGACCTTTAAAAGCCAATTCCTTTAAGACCCACGAATTTTTCCACTTGGAGAATTAATTTTCCTAAGACAACTTGACTCTAGTTAATTAATTTTTTGGCTTAAGATTTTATTTTATTTTGCTAGCAAAATTAATTAATTTACACGAGGGGATTAACTTTTTTTCCACCCTCTAATATATAAGATTTTATATTTTCAACCCTCAATGGCAGAATACACATTTGGATAGACCCTCAAGACATGTAATCCATCTGCGACACAACATGATCTAGTAGACTAAGTGATTTCTAATAAAATAATTAAGCCAGGTAGCTTAAATTATTCCCAAACCACTTTTACATTTGACTTGACTAAAACACTAGGACTAACCTAAGACCTTGGCAATAAGTTTCACCCTAACTTGGGGGGTTTAAGTTGGAGGGGAAAAAACTCTTATGATTAGTTGTGTTTAGAACATAGATAATCAGTGAGGTTAAAAAACCTCCTAGGATGAAATTCATCGCCAAAATCATAAAATTACCTTGGTTTGTACATATACTCAAGGTTCTACTAGGATCATTTACATCATATAACTTGCAGAATGGGGTGACCATGACTCGTTGACTATTGATAGGTGATCCGATTTGTTGAAAAAAATTGGCACTACTTCCTTGGAACTTCGACAATTTGAGGTCAACAGGGAGGACACTTTGGTAGTGAGGGTATCCCAAGCATTGTGTATGTTGGTGTTCTCTTCATAAGAACATTTCAGATTGAAGTCAACCTTGTACCGATTGAACAATTATGAATACCTCCCCAATTAAGAGGGAGTGTTGAGAGAGATGTAACTAGTATTGATCTTCATAATTGTATTTGAGTCATGTTAATGTATTTGTCAAAAAGAAAAAAAAGAAAATTTATTATAAAAGAAAAATTATTTATAAGCATGGGTTTCATGCTTTGTTTATTTTGTTTCTAGGTTAAAGCACCCATTGAGTGCTTCTAGGGTTTATGTCAAGAGTCATAGTCATTGTCATTATTATCTAGACCCTTCTTGGGCTTTGTATGTCAAGAAAGAAATCTATTTTTGAGTCAAAATTGTATTCTATGTCTCCTCCACCAAGTCGACTTGCCCTCCAGTGAAGTCGGCCTCATCAAGGGAATTCAACCACACATAATACTATATATAGAAGTGCTACTTGACCGTATTTGTACACCAACTCAGGTAGGTTCGATTTGCAATTGCAGGAACAATAAAGAAGTGCAAAATACCTAGAAAATAAGGAAATAACCCTAGCAAAGGAGACATTTGTCAAGCAAAAGGAAGCTAAAATTCTCTCTATTTTGCCACGCGTGCTAGTTTCTGGGTTGCTGCAGAAGGGCCAAAGTTGTAGATCTGCAATATTTCCAAAGTTGTAGATCTGTAGTAGGGCCAAAAATCTGAAGCATGAGGGCCGAAATTTGGGTTTGTTGCAGGATTGGATCAGTTTGACTAGAATTGACTATTGAAGTTGGACTAATCATCTTGGGAGGTTGGCTTGGTGGATTGGAGGGGATCTTTTATTTTGGTCAAAGGTCTTAGTTATCTCATTTGATTTGGTTCTAAAGGAAGAGAAGAGAAGTTTTGGGGTTTTCCCCTAGAAGAGGGGTTTTAGCCTTGATTGAGAGCCTATATCCTGTGTCTATATTTTATTGGTTTTCATGTACTTATATTCTGGTAGCTACTTGATGATAAGAAGATAAAATAAGATAAGATAATCACTAGATTTACCTTGGGAAAACCCACAAAGGGGCAAAACCCAACAACCTTTTTCGATAAAGAAATTCTTCTTGTTCATTTAGAGACACACCTAAACCTATGGTCAAACTTGGTCTTCTCCTTGAAGTGAAGTCACCGAATCTGATGAATTCGTTCTGCATATTTGCCCCAAAATTTTGGCCCTCTTGCAATTTCCCGACTTACCTAGAAATTTCAGCCCTCCTGCAATTACCAATTTCCCTAGAAATTTCAGCCCTGCAACAGTTGCCTAGTAACCAAGAAAATTTAGGCCCCGTGCAACAAAATACCCAGAATGTGCGAATCACATAGAGAGAGATTAATCCACACATGTGATTTGCAAGAGGAAGATGAGAGAGATAATTCATCCTATTCATCCTTCTTGTCCTTCACTTGTTTGCTTAGAAAATTTCTTGTGTGAGATAATGCGAATGCCCAAGTGGAGGAGGTCGAGCTGCCTCTAAATAGTGGTTTGTCTTGGTCGAATGGACATGTCTCTTGGCTAGGGGCGACTTGACTTGGAGGGAAGCTAACTTGTCACTTTTGGAGCCAAAATTACATTTCAAAAATTCAAATTTTCATCTTTAAAACGTTCCAATGGGACTTTGACTCAAGATATATTTTCCTTTGACTAACATTTATAAATATTATTTACAATGATAAATACAAATACATCAAGTGACCAAATGCACTTTATGAAGACCGACCATAGGTACAAATTCAACACCCTAAACTATCAATATCCGAGGATTTTTATCTTGGTAACATACTCTTGTTTTGATTGAGTTTTTGTTTCAACCTCTGTACGAATATGCTTAATTTTGCACGAGTTTAATGATAGGTTAAAAAATTGAACTGTAAAGGATGTTCGTGCTTTAAATGCTATCTGGATAAGCATGCTATCCCAAATTTCTTAGAGATTTGATATATATATATGTTGGAGTATCAACTCTCTAATAATATCTATGTTAGGAGTCACTTTATAGGGTGGTGGCATGTGACATATATATATTATATATATATATTATATATATGGCGGTGACATGTGACTAATGTAATGTTAATTGTGATGGTTAGAGGTTAGGTGCTTAAAACATTATAACCACTTAAGGGTGTTACATTTTGTAATGAGTGATGATGTAAAAGTGTGGGAGATGTGTCTATTGATTATTTTCTTGTTGTCCACTGTCATCTTTGTTTCATTATATTCTTTTTCCAAGGAAAACGTTATGGGATCTCCCCTCTTTCGGACAATATCTAGATGGATGGCAACTCAACTGTGAGCCACAATAGTGGGTCGTAACACAGACTGCATGATTGGTTTTGAAACTGTGACCTATAGCCTCCCAATTAGCAAAATGTCTTGGGCAGATGTTTCAATCAAATGAACCAACCCTTGGGACTTCAGGAGCTTCAGAAATTTCACGATTTGTGATTATGTTCATGATTGATGTTATTTTCCTCTAAGGTCCCCTGTAATATAAGGTCCCCTGTGTTTATGTTCGTGATTAATTTGCCTAAGGTCCCCTGTAATGTAATTTTTTTATTCTAGAGCTTTAGGAATTTCTTCTGGACATTAATATTGATAGTACCAACGGATTCCATTCAAGGGTATCCCAAAACCACATCCACATCCACATCATCCATATTTGAAACATAAAAATCAGAATGCAACACATACATATCCATAGAAATCTTCAAATCTTTATAAATTTGAACATCCTCATTATCAATCTGTGTTTTCAATATGTTTTGCTAGAACTTGCAATTTTTTAGCCAAATTAACAATGATAAAATTATGCTAGCAACTAGGATTGATAGAGACAATAATCTTATCTTTCTGAATACATCCCTAAAATTGTAATATGGAGATATCAATAGAAAATAACCCTTTATGTTTCTTATTGTATTTCTTTCCAGCATGAGACCACATGTCCAATAGGATTTTTTTGAAGTCTTCATTGGAAAGTGCCTCCATCTGCTTAGAGTCAAGTGAGTCCACTTATATGACAACCTCATCTCTGAAATTTTGCCATGGTCCCTTTCTCCACACTGTTGGGAAGTGTGACTTCGTGTGTTTTATGAATTCCTTAATAGTAGGACCATCATTTTTTCTTGTAAAAATTATCTCTGTAGAACCCATGAAGTAGAATGAGGGTTTTGAAAAACATCACTTATTTTGTGTGACAAATTTAAAATGAGCACAACTTGGTCAATGTAGCTCAAAATCCATATTACAACTTGTTTTTGGAAATGGAACAATTATGCATCTTCCCATGTGATTGGAATCATGATTTGGGCATTTTGGTAGCTCGGATCTGCGCTGCAATTGTCCGGCTGTCACAATTTTTTTTTGAAAAAATAACTGATTTAAAATGAGTGAGATCTCTGCAGTCCAGACTGTGATTTAGACTATTCTTTTTTGTTTTGAAATTGGGCGATTTTTCGAGAGAACTCATATATGAAATTAGTTTCTTGAAATTTTGCACAAAAATCTGCAAAAAATGATTGGAGAGCCGCCGCCCATGATTTTCTGTTAGAGAAAATTTTACAAAACAACTGATTTTAAATTAGCGATGTCTCCTCCGTTCGGGCCCCGACTCAGACAATTATTTTTTTATTTTTTTAATTAATTGGTGTATTTTTTTCGCAAGGAACTCAGATCTGAAATTATTGTATGAAAATTCTGCACCAGTATGTCCAAATCTGATATGCAAATTTGCTGCCCACTATTTTTTTCCCAAGAAATTCCTACAAAAGAAAAAAAACATTCTCCCCACTCTGCCCAAGAAAGATTTCTAATACCACTTGTAGTATATTTGCAAATATATATACTAATTCCAAGAGACAATACAAGAGTAAGATATAAAATGCTTCAAATCTTCATTAATATCAAACCCTTGAGGTAGGGTAACACCGTACAATTACTCCTTAAGGAAGGAAAACATTTCACAAACCATATGCTTGTCAATACATTACGATACTCAAGATATCTCAATGCAGAGTTTCTAGCCTCTATATAGGCTTCATACATACAATACCATGGGTAATACCATGGGTCTCTGAATACACTACATCCAATACCATGGGTTTATCACATTATTTCCTAACTACTTGTAGTCCCTTGCATAATGCTGGTTAACCACTTTATTTATTAACTATGACTCATTTATTTATCATCTTTAATTGTTAAAATTGGCAACTAGGGCCAAACTCCATGTGGGTCATCTTCTTATGGAAACTGATATTTTTCTTGGATCCCTCTCATCGAGAGGTGTAGGATTGATCTAAAGATCATCTGATTCCGATAAGTATTCATGGAGTTATGAATTTATTTGTGTTATAAACCAATTCATCAAGGTCGGTTAGCAACCAAATAAACTGGACGTGCTTAACATTTTAGTATAAAAGGAGATGACTTGAGAGTCATTTTTCTCACACACTCCTATCTTGATTTCTATCCACTTGTCTTAGGTGTTAGTGGAAGAGAAATCTAGGATTGGAATCCCTAGACGTTGGAGGAAAAGAGTTTTCCCTAGACACAGATAGAAGGCATTCTTAGACGTAGATAGAATTCATCTCTAGTGGAAGGCAACCCTAGATGCAGATGGAAAGAAGCCCTAACGTTGTCCTAAGGAAGTCCTAACAGTGTCCGTCCTAAGGAAGCCCTAACACTGTCCTGCATAAGCCCTAGATGCAGTCCTAAGGAAGCCCTAGCCGCAGTCCTAAGGAAGCCCTAGCTGCAGTCCTAGAATACCCTAGATGCAGTCATCTAAATGAGGTCTGTTGAATGTTCACACCAGGGTAGGCCACATTTCATAAGGGAAATTTTGGGCCAGATTTGAGGATGGTTAGGGATTGTTGTGTGCCCTAATCAATCCCAGAAATTATAGTAGTAATGAAGTGAAACAACAACGTTTGTATGGTGGGTTGGCAGCAAAGGAAGATGGGATAGCAAGGTCACACGGTGCTGCAAAGGAAGATGGGACAACAAGGTCACATGGTGCAGCAAAGGAAGATGGGACAACGAGGTCACATGGTGCTGCAAAGGAAGATGGGATAGCAAGGTCACACAGTGCAACAAAGGAAGACGGGACAACAAAGTCGCACGGTGCTGCAAAAGAAGACGGGACAACAAGGTCACGTGGTGCAACAAAGGAAGATGGGACAACAAGGTCACATGGTGTTGCAAACAAAAATGGGACAACAAGCAATCATAGGAGTAGCAATGGTGCAAGTGGGACAACTGCTAACTAGTGCAGCAAAGCATAGGATAGCAAGGTACATATTGCTATATAAATGCATGGGACAAGGTACATAGTGCTGTATAAATGCATGGGACAACAAGGTACATAGTGCTGTATAGATGCATGGGACAACAAGGTACATAGAGTTGTTTAGGTGCATGGGACAACAAGGTACATAGTGCTGTATAGATGCATGGGACAACAAGGTACATAGTGTTGTATAGATGCATGGGCAGCAAGGTACATAGTGCTGTATAGAATCATAGATACATGGGACAATTGTGAGATGGCAACAAAGGTACATGGGACAGTGGCAAGCATGGACAGCATGACAAGCATGGTGCTGCATGCACATGAGACATGTTGTATGACAACATGGTTATGACACATGGGACAACAATGCAACATAAGGTGCAACAGTATGATGTGTACAACATGGTCATGAGCTCTAGTATTGTGATGATGGGTGCAGCATGATGACGGAATGCAGCGAAATGATAGGTGAAAGAGTCACCTTGGAGAATCAGTTGAAGTAGCATGTCTTCAATTGATCTGATGTATCATCTTCTTAGAGATGATCTATGCTCTTATCTAGATAAGTCAAAGTGTTGACTTCTGTTGTAAATGTACTATCTCCCTCTCTCTTTGCTGAACTATTGAAGAACATATAAGAAGAATTGATTAAGGGTTTCCCCACATTGAGGTTTGTCTCTACCTAGCGCCACATCTTGTGTCCTCTTGTCTTGGCTTATCTTCTGCGATTTATGTTTATGTTCTATCTGCAGTTTACTTTAATACTGATGTGATTGCTAATCTGGAAAAGATATTGAGCTAACTGTGAAAATTGAAATAAATTGCTCTAAGCATAGAATATACCTAAAATTAACATGGTATCAGAGCTGAGGTGAAGACAAAGCCCAAGCAAGAGTGAAAGAGCAATAGCCGAAGATAGTAGGGAAAGGACAAAAGGCTTAATGGATTCCTCATCCCTCTTCAAATTCGCCAAGGGTCAAGTCGAAGTAGAGAATATTATCAGAATGGCGCAGTAGAAGCTTTTGATGGCCTACCTAAAGATCACTTCAATGGGAAGTTCGGATCTAAGGGAGGAAGGAAAGGCAAATGCCTTGTTTGTAATAAGTTCAACCATTATGCCTTCGGGTGTCCGAATGGTCGGGACACATCACTTGATGATGATAAGAATCATTCCAGGGACATCTTCAATGATCGAAGGAATAACAGGTAATGCAGGTCATCAAGGAAATAGCCAACTCTTCAAAGAAAGCAAGGAACCCAGGTATGAAGAATCAAATGTTGTTTCTAATGAGATTAAAGAAGCGTTATCTTATATTGGCCCCCTCCTTCAGATTCTGTGGGAATCTGGCTTATTGATTGTAGTGCTTCAAGGCACTTCATCGGATAGAAGGGTGATCTCTCTAATTTAGTAGAGATGGAAACAATCGTGGGATTATACTTGGAGTCGATGCCACCTATCCCAGAAAGGGTGTGGGGAATGTTACCCCTCAATTGAATGAGTGTAACTCGATTCATTTACAGAATCTCTTTTATGTACCTGATCACAAGAAGAACCTGGTGTCCATTTCGACAATGGAAGTCAAAGGTTTGAGGGTGGCATTCATCGATGGAAAGGTACGTGTTTGAGAATAGATTTTCCAAAGGTGTTTTTTCTCATGGGTTTAGGGTTTGGCAATTTGTATCAAGTTGCAGGATGGTCCATTGGGGATCATGTCAATTGACATTTCTCATCTATAACACCGAAAGTCTACTTATGGGACCCTACTTGATGTGAGTCAAATGGTGACAGGGATGCCTGAATTCAAGAAGAGAATGAAGGTACATGTCTGAGATGTATCGAAGGAAAATCTTACAAGGGGACCATTCCCCTCATGTAGCAGGTCCATAGGTTTGGAACAACTCGAGGAGTTTGAGATTCATGATTGGGAATCTCATGTATACAGGTGGAAGAAAGCCCTCTATGGCTTGAAGCTAACCATCCGGGCTTGATATGAGAGGATTGATAGCTGTTAGATGAAGCTGAGATTCACTAAGAGTGAGCCCATCCAAACCATTGTTTAAAGGTTGTGGATGATAGACCTCTCATACCGACACCTTCTAAGGACGACCTATTTTTGACAGGTGCAGACCTTCTCATTGGCAGAAGTAAGAGGGAGTTGGATTCCCGATGTGGAATGGTAAACTGCAAGCCAGTGACTACCTTGAGGATCTTAACTTTCAGAAGTTATATGGTGGTGATGATGGACTAGATTTGGGAAATGCTTCTGAGTTTCACAAACTCATTTGCATTGATGTTCTTGGTGAACTTCCATCCGGATATATGTTTTGCAGTTAGCATGGTGAGCAGATATTTGGTTGAGTTTCACTGGATTGGTGCCAAGAATCTTCTGAGATATCTTGGGCGCACAACCTCTCATGGACTGAGATACACTGCCGAAAATATGAAGCTGCATGATTATTCGAATGTTGACTAGGCAGGCAATGTGGAGGATCACTGCAACACTTCTCAGTGCTGGTTCTCTTTGGATTTTGCATCGTCCAGACTGAATACATAGCTACGAGTATGATCTTGTGTGAAGTTGCCTGGTTGTGGAAGCTCTTCAGTGAGTTGTTTGTACACATGATGAATACCACTGTGATTCTCTGTGACAACCAGGGGGGATTCGATTGTTGAGGAATCCTGTATTTGATGATTGCTCCAGCAGATAGACTTATCTAGGATATGGTAAGTTGATGAGCGAGGAGGCTCTATCGCATTGACATTGATGTACAGGTCGCAGACATTTTGTCAAAGACCCGGGGAAAGGTCAAATTTGTGACTTTCCCGAACGACTTGGAGTCATTGAGAGACCTTCGTATAAGGGTCCTGCATGTTGCATGCATTAAGCTCTGCGAGCTTTGGGGGGCTTGGGGTACTTACTGGAGCAACGCACAACCATAGGGAGACTCACCCTCCCCTAATGGTGCGCTGTGTACAGGGTGAAGAGCTCAACCTTCCCTTGTGATACTCCGAGGCGACTTTGGGATAGGATGATTCGTTCTCTTGTGAGCCAGGATGATTAATTCTCTTGTGGGATAGGATGATTAGTTCTCTTGTTGAGGCATCCTACCCATGCAGTCTCAGACTCATGGGAGGTACCTCTCATTTGATCAATGAGCAGGGAAATGGGGTTAGGGACCATAGTAGCACTATCGATGGACACATCGTTGTATCTACCTTACTCCCTATGCTAGGATGACCTCCATTGATCTGGGATCAATGAAACTGATGTGGGATCAATATGAGTGGTTTGACACACACTCTTGTGATATTGATTTGGGATCAATAAAACCAACTTCGGGTCAGTAAGAGTGATATGACACACTCTCTTCATATGGAACTGACTTCGGGTCAGTACAGAATGGTATGAGACATTCTCGATCAATTCTTCTTCTTCATGGTTCAGTAGAGCAAACCAGATCTCAGCAGAGCAGAGCAGAGCTCAACAGAGCAGAACAGTGCAAGGCATTGATGGCAGAGATAGTACAATTGGACATCTAGATCTGTAGATGGAGTTCTCTCTAGTTGAGAGGGAGTGTTAACATTGGCACCTAGGGCCAAACTCCATGTGGGTCATCTTACTTATGGCAACTGATATTTTTGTTGGATCTCTCTCATCGAGAGGTGTAGGATTGATCTAAAGATCATCCAATTCCGATAAGTATTCATGGAGTTATGAATTTATTTGTGTTATATGCTAATTCATCAAGGTCGGCTAGCAACCAAATAAACCCCACATGTGCTCAACGTTTTAGTATAAAAGGAGATGACTTGAGAGTCATTTCTCACACACACTTCTATCTTGATTTCTCTCCATTTGTCTTGGGTTTTAGTGGAAGAGAAATCTAGGAGTGGAAGCCCTAGATGTTGGAGGAAAAGAGGTTGCCTTAGACACAGATAGAAGGCAACCCTAGACGCAGATAGAAGGCATCCCTAGTGGAAGGCAACGCTAGACACAGATGGAAAGAAGCCCTAACGTTGTCCTAAAGAAGCCGTAATGCTATCCTAAATAAGCCCTAGACGCTGTCCTGAGGAAGCCCTAGCCACAGTCCTAAGGAAGCGCTAGTTGTAGTCCTAGAATACCATAGACGCAATCATCTAAATGAGGTCTGTTCACACTTGGGTAGGCCGCATTTCATAAGGGAAATTCTGGGTCAGATTTGAGGATGGTTAGGGACTATTGTGTGCCCTAACCAGTCCTAGAAATTACAGCAGTAATGAAGTGATAAACAACAACATTTGTATGGTGGGTTGGCAACAAAAGAAGATGGGACAACAAGGTCACATAGTGCAACAAAGGAAGATGGGACAACAAGGTCACTTTGTGCTGCGAAGGAAGATGGGACAACAAGGTCACGCGATCCAGCAAAGGAAGATGGGACATCAAGGTCACATGGTGCAGCAAAAGAAGATTGGACAACAAGGTCACATGGTGCTGCAAAGGAAGATGGGACAACAAGGTCACACGGTGCAGCAAAAGAAGGTGGGACAGCAAGGTCACATGATGCTACAAAGGAAGATGGGACAGCAAGGTCACATGGTGCAGCAAAGGAAGTTGGGACAACAAGGTCACATGGTGTTGCAAACAAAAATGGGACAACAAGCAATCATAGGAGTAGTAGTGGCGCAAGTGGGACAACTGCTAACTAGTGCAATAAAGCATAGGACAACAAGGTACATAGTGTTTTATAAATGCATGGGATAGCAAGGTACATAGTGCTTTATAAATGCATGGGACAACAAGGTACATAGCGCTGTATAGATGCATGGGACAACAAGGTACATAGTGCTGTATAGATGCATGGGAAAACAAGGTACATAAAGCTGTATAAATGCATTGGACAACAAGGTACATAGTGTTGTATAGATGCATGGGACAACAAAGTACATAGTATTGTATAAATGCATGGGACAACAAGGTACATAGTGCTATATAGAATCATAGATACACGGGATAGTTGTGACATGGCAGCAAAGGTACATGGGATAGTGGCAAGCATGGTGCTGCAAGCACATGAGACATGCTGTATGACAACGTGGTTATGACACATGGGACAACAAGGCAACATAAGGTGTAGCAGTATGATGTGTACAACATGGTCATGAGGTCTAGCATTGTGATGATGGGTGCAACATGGTGCAACACAGTGAGGTGCAGCATGATGACAGTATGCAGCAAAATGATAAGTGAAAGAGTCACCTTGGAGAATCAGTTGAAGTAGCATGTCTTCAACTGATCTCATGTATCATCTTCTTAGAGATGATCTATGCTCTTATCTAGATAAGTCAAAGTGTTGACTTTTGTTGTAAATGTACGATCTCTCTCTCTCTCTCTTTGCTGAACTATTGAAGAACATATAAGAAGAATTGATCAAGGGTTTCCCCACATTGGGGTTTGTCCCTGGCTAGCGCCACATCTTGTGTCCTCTTGTCTTGGGTTGTCTTCTGTGATTTATGTTTATGTTCTATCTGCAGTTTACTTTAACACTGATGTGATTGCTAATCTGGAAAAGATATTGAGCTAACTGTGAAAATTGAAATAAGTTGCTCTAAGCATAGAACATACCTAAAATTAACATTAACTAAACTAATTAAATGTGGTCCTGTTATTACATCACATTATTCTCTTGGTTATCTCGTTCTGTACCACATATTATCCCCTTAGGTATACTACAATCCATCACAAAGCTTGGAAAAAAATGAGTCACACAAATGGATTCGACAATAGTAGTCCTTTTGGTTCCTTAAATGTAGATTTAAACTGGGCCATGCCCAGAGAGGTGAGGTCCTTAAAAGATGAGATCTCTTGGCCATCAAGCCCCTCCATACTCCAAATAGTGTTCGAAATTTTCTGACCTTTTGCATAGGAATGATGAAACTTGGTATTTTCATCACCACAATCCAACCAGATAGCCTTGTTTTTAAGTCGCCATGTAGCTTCCTTATTGGCAAGAATCTCTTTCTTTCTCGATTCTAGACTACATAGATGCCCCCTTAGACTGTTGTGTATATTAACCAACATCCTATGAGATAGAGAATCCCTCAATTTGTTGTTGAATAACCACCATGTTTTCTTCCTCCTCCTTCCAAATAGTCATGGCCCATTCCTTCATCAAAAGTTTAATATGTTTCAAATTAAGCTCAAATTGTGAGGCCAGAGACAGCGCCAAGCCCGACTCAAATGGTCTCCAGTTGGTCCGGATCGGCTCAGAAAAACACGCCTCTTTAATCGAGCTTGAATTCATTTTAATTAGGCTAGCAAGCTTAAGAGAATGGCCTTTTATTTCAAACAAAATTAGGGCATGATTGGAGACACCACTAGAGTCCACCCATTGACGAAGAAGAGGGAATATGTGGACCATTGTGTAACGAATAAAATATATAAATAATATAAATAGAATGTAAAAGATAATAATCATAAATAATAGTTAGTTAAGCTAGTAATTAGGTTGAAGAGGCATATCTAATAAGACATGACTCTTCATGAAGAGACACTTGCTTGGTATATAAGCAAGCCTCTTGTTCTCATTTGTAATTCATACTCATTTTACTATTCACATATTTTATATATTATTTATATCCTTAATGGATAATTTCATATTCCAAGTCTTTTGGAGTAATTAATCTTTAGAAGGAACTTTGTTCGCTTCACATTGCCTCAGCCATAAGACACTGGTCCATTCTTTTTGCAATATGATCCATGCCCACATAAAAATTCCTCCATGTGGGCTTAATATGACCCAAAACAAGATCGTATAGTTTCTTAGATTCTATGTGATGAGAAAAAATCTGTAAGGGGGTCAATTTTGGCATGAACACCCCATGATTCAACCACTCACATGGAGAATTTCAGATCTCCACCATGAATTAAGTTTCCCAAATGTAGAATAGACTTGCTAAAAACTTCATTCCAGGAAGCCACTTGTTCCTCATTTGGACCATAGATATTGATGAAGGTGAAGATGCAATCCAACTCTACAGAGAAACCAACCATACTAAGTTTAGAGGAGATACTCGAGGCATTATTAACTTGGATTTTCCATGTATCCCACCCTAAGGCAAGGTCCCCCGATTGGTCGCGAACATCCAAGGAAAAAATTTCTAGGCAGGAAGGATGGATTCTAAGAAATTTGTGATGGACTCCCCACTCCAAAGAGTTTCTTCAAGAAAAATTACATCAGAATGTTCCACCTGAATCAACCTCCAAAAAGCAAGTTTTTTAGGGTTACTTGCCAAACCCATAGAATTAAAGGAGAGTACTTTCATTTTGGCACCCCACGAAGGGCTTATAATGCTCTAATTGCCTCGTCAATAGATGATTGACTGCCTACAACTGTCACCTCGCGTGCCTTTGCTTTGGCTTGAGAAATATGGGACTCCTTCCCCTACCCTTCGTAGGGAGCCTGGAGACAACGACTTGTCCCAACCCACTCGAAAAACCCTCAGACACAGAGAAATAAGCCTCGACCTAAGATTATATAAAATGTCACACCCATCGAAAATTCTATAAAAACCTGAGGAAACCGACGCTGTTGGAGATGAGTAGCCCAAAAACCCAAGAGGAATGGGACAAGAGGCTTTAACAAGGGATAAAGGAGTGAATGACTTTTGAGAAACCATAGCATCTATACCCATAGAGGAAAATCCCTATCCTTTCCAAGTTCAGAAAATGTATTAACAAGTAAAGTGATAGGAGATAGGAGATAGGGGGATAGAAGAACCATGGGTTGAAGTATGCAACGCCGACTCAAAATCCATGGACATTGGAGTTGAGGCTGATTTTGTTAGGCAGGAGACCGTAGGAGATGTGAACATGGAGCTAGTCACGACAGGGCCCCTGAAATTAGGATGCCAAACCATCTTCAGAGAGAAAACCCCCTTAGTTACCCAAAGTTGCACCTGCAACCTTTTGCTTTTTTATGGCTTGTTTCGAACATGATGGTTTTTTGAAAGGAAGTTGCAATTTTGAACCAAGTGGCCATTCTTGTGGTGCAGTCGACAAGGAAAAGGAAACACTTCGTAATCAAGAACTTGTATTCTGACACATCCCTTGCCAGTTTCATTGTTTCATGACTAAGATCCTAGCTACAAATAAGCTCTTCAACTCCGTAAAAGAGTAATCTGCCTCGAGAAAGCAACTCTGACTATTCCCCAAGTTTTTGCAAAGCTTTGGGGGTTCTACATATGGGTTGGCAGATCGGGAAAATGCAACCACATAGGAATAACATCTAGCCTCTCCCTACTAGCATTGAACGTCTGTGACCAGAATTTGAAAATAATAGGAGTTGAGTCAATGGACCAAACTTCTTTTGCCACAAAATTTGCAACTTCATGTAATCTGAAAGTGAGTTGGAATCAACCCTTTGCAAACAGAAGAATATTTGAACCCTTTGAAACCCTTGAAAAAACCTTCTATTCGCGCCACTCAACAAGGGTTTCCATACAAAACTTCCGGCCCCGAGCTCGACCTGCTAGCGATTTCTCATCTAAGTGCATTGCCTGAGACATCTCCACATTGTCCACCGGGCATAAATTATATGGACTCGAAAGTTTGTCACTCTTTAATACCTTGTGTTTCTTTTTCTTATTTAGTGGGTTTCCCCTTTCATCGAAATCCAGGGGACTAGGGTTTTCCAACTCCACCTTCGAAGTGGACGGGCTAGAAGCATCATCAACAGGATCCGGGCGCTCATGAAACTCTGGGAATTGAGGAAGAATGACGTGCACAGATGGAAGAGGCACAACTTTTATGAGCGAATTCGAGTATGCCTCTAACACCTCTGGGAAACCACCATTGGAGGAAGAAACTAGAAATGACGAAACCCCACTGCTAACAGATGGAAAAGGCAAACCTACATCTAGAAATCCCGTTGAAAAGGACTCAAAATATCCTAACAACCCAATGCCGAAAGAGGGTGGGACCAGAGGACGAAAACCACCATCACTAACGGTATAAGTAAAAATCACGGGTGGAGAAAAATTGTTACCTATGTCACCACTGGCACAGGATCTAGATAACTAATGAATCCCCAGAAGGCAGACAATCCTTTGACCAAGAGAAACCTTTGGAAAAGGGAATCCCCCTTTCAATATTCCCAATGAAAGAGGGATTCAAGGATGAATTTCTAAAAAATAGAAAGTCTAAAAGTAGAAAGTCTAAAATTAAAAAGTCTCAAGATAGTAAATCACCTTCCATCAATTCTTAATCAAGTATTATTGATAAAAATTACTTCTTATCATTAATCAATCCGAATAGTTCAATCTCAACTTAATATTTTGTCATTAATATTATTATTATTCTTATGATAATATTATATTATTATTAAAAAGAAATTCAAGTTACTCAAACATAGCTCTCAATAATGTTCTATTACACTCATTATTGACATGGCATATTCTTCTTACACTGCCATTAATGTTCTTATACACTCTTACACTCATTAAAGCACATCATAAAAGATTCTCTTACACTTAATAAAAGCATGTCATAAAAGATTCCTCTTACGCACTCTTCAATGCATATGCTACACTCTCTCTTAAAAACATAAGTTACAAAGGTATGCGTATCTCCTTAATGGCATGAGTTAAGTTTTCTAAATGTGCATACATTACTCTCCCTTTTTGCATGCGAGTTATTGCTTTATGGCATGGATTCGTTGCTCCTCCTATATTTATGTGCCTCATTCTTTCTCCCCTCACTACTTGTGCATTGTGAAAGAAGAATTTGAACTTGAGAGAGAGAGTTGGAGGAGTTGAAGATCATGAGAGAGAGACTTGGAGTAAGAGCAAAACTTGGTAAGCCAAGGTTGATTCAGTGCTTCAGTGTTTTAGTATTGATTCAGTTGAAGGGAAGATTGATTCAGTGTGTGCATCATCTGCTACTGCTACCAATGATCTTCATGCTACAACTTGTTCAGATTTCGATGAAATTACACATTCTCTTGATCACTTATTGTACTTTGTATCTCTGCTAAACATTTGATTTCTAATAGAAGAAAAATCTGGTTGGGTTTTCCCCTTGTGGGTTTTTCCCTGGTCATTGGACCTAAATTCCCTGTGTCTCATTTTGTTCTTGGCTATCTTGTATTGTGCATTTGATTTATATTCTATCTACAATTGCTTATCTAATATTACAACATAAAGAAGTTTTGTAATAAGAGATTGTTACAACATAACATCAAAATTTCAACAAGAGGGTGCAACCAAAGGACAAAAACCACCATCACTAACAATATGAGTAAAAATCATGGGTGCAGAGAAATCGCTACCTGTGTAACCACTGGCATAGGATCCAGATAAATGATGAAGCCCTAGAAGGAAGATGATCCTCTGACCAAGAGGAACCTCGAGAAAAGGGAATCCCCCTTTCAACATTCCCAATGAAGGAGTTGATGCCGTTAGTTTTTGTAGCATCGGATGGTGTTCTAGTCTCAAATTTTGTGGAGAGGCTAAAACACAAGAGATCTTCAAAACCCATAAATCGTTTCTTGAAATTCCACCTAGAGATAACTCAATTAAATTAATTGACCATCATTTAAATTTTTCCCAAGTCTAACTTAGGAAAACTGGTTAATTAATAGGAATTAATTGAGAAATGTGAGAATTCTCTAGAAACTCACATGGATCGACTTGGAGATGATCTCAACCATCGATTAAGATTTAATCTTGGCCATTGATGACTCAATTGAAGATTATAAGAGGTCGATGGGGTTGATGGAGAACATACTTGGAAAGCGAATTCCTTGGCAAAGGTCGAGTTTCGTAACTGCAGTAATTCAACAGAGAGAAGTTCGACCCCGAGAGGGGATGCAGAGACAGTGAGGAGCAGAGTCAGTCAGTTTGTAGGAAGTTTTCCAGTTTCAGAGAGTCAGCTACAGGAGGGTTGAGTTTCCTTAATGAGGCTGCGCAAGGACTATGCAAAAGCTTCAGTGGCAGAGTTCAATTTGGCCAGACATAGGATCGATTAAGTTGCTGGAGGCCGTGAGAATTTCCAGAGAGGCTAGCGAGTCATTCTCAGTGGCTGAGTTGGGCAGATAGATTGATCAGAGTAGCTTCCAAGCAGAGCATTCAAGGGCTTGTGCAAGGGTGACACATAGGCTGATGCAGGGGCTTTCATGTGGTTTGTTTGTGGCAGTTGTGGAGTTGGATCAATGTTTGGTGAGGAAAAAATCGTCTTACTAATTTTTGTGGCTAGTTTATCTTGTAGAGGATTGCTAGTTTTGGGCATCCAGTTGTACTCAGAATTTCATTGCTGCATAATATTAAAAAACCCTGAACTGCTGCACCAATTTTCCCACATTGGGTTTTTCAGGGGGCAATTGTCCAAAAATAATTGTATCATTTTTATGTATGTGTGCTAGCATTTTCTCGGTTTCCAACATTTTATTTTCTGTAGTATTTTTATGCTGAAAAATCGCATTGTGATTTATTCGATATTTGTTGTAGCAAATAAACTGCATAATTAATTTACAGTTTGAGGAATAAATTTCCAGTGGCTGCAATTAGACTTGTAAATTTTCACATGGTAACAGAGCATAGTTGATAGACAAGATGCTTAGAGACGAAGACGTAGAATTTCGTGGCTTAGGGGGGAGCAACAACATGAATTTCCTAGAGGCTGCACAATGCCTAGCAAAGCAGTGTGAATTGCTAAACAGGGGGTCAAATTTCTAGTTGCAGAGTGCAGGAAGGGTTGACTTGTTCAGGAAGTGATTCCAACAGGCAGTAGGTGAGCAAGTCAATATTTTCACATAGTAGATTTCTTGTTTGGGCGCAAAAGGGTTTTGTAGTAGAATCAACGTCGGGTGGAAGAGAAACTGCACAAATAGAGGGAGTTTCTGTTAGAGGGTTTCTAGTTTCAGAAATCCAAAATTTCTTGTTGCAGTGGGCAAGTAGCAACAAACACATTTTCTCATTCCAGGAAGGAGTGCGAGTAGCTGTGCTAGCAGCCGAGCAGGTGGAAGCGGGAGATTTCTGTCCCAGGTAGAGTTTTTGTAGATACGACTTCAACAAGACTTCGAGATCAGGACATGTTAGAGGGAGCATCAAATTATTGTATCTGGAAGGCCAGGATGACTTTCCTGCTAGTTGAATATGGTCTGAATACATATGCAAAAAGAGTAGTAGTCGTACCCACATATGCTTATTAGCTAGTGAATTACAATAAGGAGATGTCAAAGGCGAAGTGGTTGATTCTTGATGGAGTTCGAAATCATATATTCTCACACATTGCGGCCAAGAATACGACCAAGGAAATGTGGGATGCTGTTGGCTCACTATATCAGAACCCTTTCGAGTAACAGAAGATGTTCCTGAAGGAAAAGTTGAGGAGCGTTAGAATGAAAAAGGGTGAAGGCATCAACCCCTATCTCACCGGGATTCAGGATATCCGAGATGAGCTTGCAGCTATATGAGGGTCGCCTCAAGCTACACAACATGTGCTTTTGGCCCTCAACAATGTCATTAAGGAATGGGAGACCTTCGTCCAGGGCATTCTAGGACGAGATCAGTTGCTTGGGGTACTGGATGTGGGCAAATCTCACACAAGAGGAGATGAGGTGAGCTCTGGTAAAGAGCTCCATCAATGATATATCTACAGAGGATCGAAGCGTGTCAAGGAGGAAGAAAATGTGGCTCTTGCATTGTAAGGGAAAGCAAAAGGTCTTAGCCAAGGACAAGGCTCACAGGGAGAGAAGAAGAAGAAGAAGGATTTGTTGAAGGTCAAGTATTTCAGGTGTGGTGAGTTTGGCCACTATAGTATTCAGTGTCCCCAAAGTAAGAAGGACAAGAAGGAGAAGCAGGAGCAAGCAACAACTTCGACAGAGATCGATCAATTGTCCTTTAGGTTGGAGGAACAATTTTCTTTGTATGTAGCTATATCTCCAGGAGAGAGGTGGGGAGACATTGATTTCTAGGCTCCAAAGTTGCACAGAGTTGGGAAGGGTCCATGGAGTAGCAACAATTACAGTTTACTCCTAACATGGATCATAACCCTTGCTACAGGGGCCCACAATATCAATAGCAAGAGGATAAATGTCAATTGGTGCAGTCAGTTCCACAATGATAGTTGCAGTCAGATGTTGAGGAACGTAGAGCAATGTTGATAGTAGTGAAGGAGGCACTGTGCAGAATCAACAACAACACAGATTTCCCAGTGGATACTGTAGAGGCTAGTAGCAGTTATAGACTCAGGAGACAGTTGCAACACAAAGACACAATTGATTCAGTATTTTGGATACTTCTCAGTTGCGGTGATTGCATCAACAACAACAACATCGAGAGGACGTGTTAGATGGGTTGCAATATAGATGTATAGTTGGCAGCAGTATAGGTTGTACAGTGTACTGTTAGCATCAACACATATGCAACATGGTTTAGCTATAGTTATTGGTAGATGAATTAGAGTTATTGCAGTGATTGATGGACAGTGGCAGACACCTACAACTGTATAACATCAATAGTGTGTATGGGAGGATGATGCTAAGATAGGGTGTTGTAGCAGTGCACCACCAGAGAACACCTTCCTCGCAAAGATGGATTGTTAGTTTTTGTAGCATCAAATGGTGTTATAGTCTCAAACTTTGTGGAGAGGCTAAAACACAGGAGATCTTGAAAACCCAAAAATCGTTTCTGGAAATTCCACCTAGAGATAACTCAATTAAATTAATTGACCATCATTTAAATTTTTCTTAACCCTAACTTAGGAAAACTGGTTGATTAATAAGAATTAATTGAGAAAGGTGAGAATTCTCTACAAACCCACATCGATTGACTTGGAGAAGATCTCAACCATCGATTACGATTTAATCTTGGCCGTTGAAGACTCAACTGGAGATTAAGAATTAATCTTGGGGAGTTGAAGACTAAATTGGAGATTATAAGAGGAGGTCGATGGGGTTGATGGAGAACATACTTGGAGAGCTAATTCCTTGGCAGAGGTTGATTTTCGTAGCTACAGTGATTCAGTAGAGAGAAATTTGATCCAGAGAGGGGACACAGAGTCAGTGAGTCCGGAGGTAGTTTTCCAGTTCTAGAGAGTCAGCTACAGGAGCATTGAGTTTCGTCAATGAGGTTGTGCAGGGACTGCGCAAAAGTTTCAAAGGTAGAGTTCGATTTGGCTAGACAGAGGGTCGATTCAATTGCTAGAGGCTGGGAAAATTTTTGGAGGGGCTAGAGAGTCATTTGCAGCAGCTAAGTTGGGAAAACGGCTTGATCAGAGCAACTTCGAGGCAGAGCGTTCGAGGGCATGTACAAGGGTGATGCAGAGGCTGATGCAAGGGCTTTCATGTGGCCTATTTGTGTGAGTTGTGGAGCTGGCTATGTTGCATGAAACTTCTAAGAACCCAACGTTTCGGGCCATACTCGTACCCTAAACTCTGAAACTTGGCCGAAACTAGGTTGAAACTCGACCATCATTTAATCATCTACAAGAGTTAATATAGGCTTGTTTGTCCTTGTAAATTGTCATGTATGGGTCTTATTCCCTTTTTTCTTGCAAGATAATGTGTTATTCAGTTAGTTATATATATA
>APFE030996353.1:114977-146428 GCA_000404065.3 Pinus taeda | reverse complement strand
AAGAACTATAGAGACAAAAGACTAATCCTCATCATAACAATCCTCATAAAAAATAGAAGCAGCGCAATGCTCAACAGTGGATGGTGGTGCTGAAGAAGATGATGCACCAATTCCACTTCCAGACTCGTCCTCAATATTCAAGGCAGCAAGAGAGAGCTCCAAATCAGGATTTTCTGCCTCCACATCCCATTCTTTAGAAGGACCACTGTTGTATTCTGTTATAAACTTCTCTTTTATAAGTTTAGACAGGCTTCTAGAACCCACTAGATAGCCTAAAAAAAAAAAAAAATTAAAAAAACAAATGATTTTTTTGGAAACGTGGGGTTGTACGGCCGTGAAACACGTTTTCGGCCTACACCCACGTTCCGTTTCGAAACGGGTGGACGGCGGAACAAAGGTTTCACGGTTGTCCGTACGCGGAAAAAAACGGCGTTTCGTTTCGTTTAAACCAAAACCGGAAACGGGCCCCAGCGTTTCCTGCAACATATATTATAATATATATAATATATATAATATATATATATATATAATATATATATTTACATAATATATATTATAGATGGCGTTCAACTGAGTTCAGCCGACGTTTCCATTTCCGTTTTGGAAACTTTGAAAGTTTCGATGTTCGGTAACTTAGGAGCTAGAAATTTAGTGTTGGGGTGAGCAAATTTCCTCAATTGATTTTTGTGGCTTGTTTATCTTGTAGAGGATTGCTAGTTTTGGGTATCCAATTGTACTTAGAATTTCACTGCTGCATAATAATAAAAAACCCTCAACTGCTGCACTAGTTTTCCCACATTGGGTTTTTCTTGGGACAATTGTCCAAAAATAATTGTTATTGGTGGCTGATACAGGGGCTTTTGTGTGGCTTGTTTGTGCCAGTTGTGGAGTTGGATGAGTGTCGGGTGAGGCAAAAATTATCTCACTAATTTTTCTGGCCAGGATTGCCAGTTTTGGGCATCCAGTTGTACTCAAAATTTCACTGCCGCATGGCAAAAAAAATCCCTCAGCTGCTGCACCGATTTTCCCACATTGGGTTTTTCCAAGGACAATTGTTCAAAAACAGTTGTTTCATTTTTATGCGTGTGTGCTATCATTCTTTCAGTTTCCAACATTTTATTTTCCATAGTATTTTTATGGTGAAAAACTACAGTGTGATTTATTCAATATTTGTTGTAGAAAATAAACAACATAATTAATTTATAGTTAGAAGAATAAATTTCTAGTTGTTGCAATTAGACTTGTAAATTTTCACAGCCCTCCTCATAGAGACCATAACCACCATAGCCGACAAAAGTAGGCCCTTGGAATGGGGTCACCAAGTCATAATTCATCATATATTGGTCAGCCATGTTCCCCACTCAAACTGTGCTAGAGTAGCACACCTCCAAACCCTCGTGAGTAAAGCTGAGTGTTGACAAAAGAAATCCCCAACAAAGTAGGGAGATGGTAGTGGACCAGTTTAAACCTTTACTTTCCTGAGAGCAAACACTTTTGGAAAATGTAAGTAGGTTAGGTCCTCATAATGATCTTTGTACTTATATCATTGTATATTTTATGTAAAAGAAAAAGAAAAGAAGAAAATTATTTTTTATTATTGTTATTTTATTAAATAAGCATGTTCTTCATGCTTCTAGGATTTGTTGAGTCAAAGTCCTATTTGGACTTCTTGTAAAGAAAAAGAGTAAATATTTTTTAATATCTAATTTGGGTAAAAAACCCCTTTAGATGCCAAGTTGGTCTACCTGTCAAGTCGGCCCTGTCCCAAAGGACATGTCTATTTGAACCCCTTTGGATAATATAAATATAAGGGGAGTTGAGCTCACTTGGAGACAAGCAATTCACATGAGTTGGTTTGAAATATCACAGAGAAGAATAATGAAGAATAGGAGGGCCAAAGTCTGAAAGAAAGGGTTACTTCTTGAGCTTGAGTTTGTGGAAGTCCTGCCTTGGTACATCTCTTGTTGCTGATCTCTTGCTGATGGAATTGCTTGGCATCTAGAGGGCTGGAATTTTTCTGTAGTCATGGGTCTTGGATATCTCACTTCGATTTGATTCTATAAGAGAGTTTTTTTTTTTTTTTGGGTTTTCCCCTTGGAGGAGTTTTTCCTTTGGCTTGGAGCCTATGTCTTGTGTTCACTGTTTTCTTGTGATCTTCATATTTATGTTATGGTAATTGTTGAAATCTTTCCTAACCCACTGACCTATCGATTTGTCAACATACTCCTCTTAGAGACTAGGTGAGGGCTTGCCACCCTCAAACATAGAAACCCTAGTCTTCATCCTTAGTTCAACAGTCACCTCTGCCTTCATCGCCCTTGCACCAACAATCCATCGCTTCCAAACTTTTCAACCCTAACACTATCCGTTCCCATGTTATGAACATATGTGCAAAGAAATATAAATAAGAATGATAAATAATGGTTAATAAGTATAGTTAATTAAGGAAGGACATGACTCCTTACAAAAGGGCATTCCTGCCTAGCTATATATACGAGGTCATCATTGTATTCAATCATATCACTTTTGTGCTCAAAACTTTTTGTATGGAAATATTATTTATCCTATGATGAATATTCCCATATTCTAGATATTTTGGATATATTTGTGTGTGAACGAAATCTGTTTGTCACATCACATATTTTGGCCAAAACTTAGTGGACTTTTAGGGTCCCATCACCACAGCCCTTGACTTTTTGGGGCAATATAGATGTCCCTTCTATTGTAGATTTATGATTAGGTTAAAAAGTGGTTGAGAAGTTTGTATGGTTGAGTTGATGGAGCCTCTTTGGATGACACTGTTTAAGGTTAGTTGCAACCATGTAACTATTTATACAGTATATAATGGTACTAGTTTGGTTCTAGGTTACAGAATTGATATTAATATTCCACGAGGCTCACCTAATTCTGAGGTGTGCACAATTTGCTTTACTTTGTATTGTCTTTATTGATGGAGATTCCAATTGGAGTTTGCTTTGAATGATTTGATGGGAAATTCTGTTTGTCACATCACATGTTTTGGTCAAAACTTAGTGGACTTTTAGGGTCCCATCACCACATCCCTTGACTTTTTGGGGCAATATAGATGTCCCTTCTATTGTAGATTTATGATTAGGTTAAAAAGTGGTTGAGTTGTTTGTATGGTTGAGTCGATGGAGCCTCTTTGGATCACACTGTTTAAGGTTAGTTGCAAGCATGTAACTATGCATACAGTATATAATGGTACTAGTTTGCTTCTAGGTTACAGAATTGATATTAATATTCCATGAGGCTCACCTAGTCCTGAGGTGCGCACAATTTGCTTTACTTTGTATTGTCTTTAGTGATGGAGATACCAATTGGAGTTTGATTTGAATGATTTAATGGGGAGGAGTTTAGAGTGTGTATAGAGTTAGGCGTGATCATTGGAACATAACCAAGAGTCTAATTATGAATCATGTGATAAGCTTTTGATGGTTTGTCACGGACATAGAATGCAATGTTTGATGAGTGTTCTGGTTATTACATTTGGAAATCTCAACGTTGATTTGACTCTAATCTCAAAGTCTGACCCTCTAAGACTTGAATTTTGTAATTGTATAATTGGGGTTCGCAGTTTGATTCATTGTAGTATGTATATATATAGTGTTGCCATCCCCAACCCAACGTCCCTTGAAAAATATGGGGTTGTGTTCTAGACATTTGTCCTCACCATTCCCTCATTCGAGAAAATTGTGCAGCATAGATTTATATACAACTTAAGAGCAGGGCCCTTTCCCCAACTGGGTTAATGAGCCTAAATGTACAAGGTTGGCCTTAGCCAAATCCTAAACTATGGGAATGATTATGATATAAGATTGGTCATGGCCCATGAAGCTTACCGTGTTTTCAACAGCTATCTTAGAGTCCTCAGCTATGAACTAAGTAGGAAATTTGGATGCTTGTAATGTTAAGATACTTCTTTCCTCTTACTCTTTTCTCTTACTCTTTAGTTGATAGAGACTTGTAAAATCAGCCTATGTTACTCCATAATAGCTGGTCATATAAACTATCTAGGTAAATACTACTAGGCTACTTCCAGTGTGTTGCTATTTCAATTTAAGTTTACTTGTATTGCTCTGCCCTATAATTTTTCTGTACATCAAGATCATGATTTAGAGGATTTTCTTTTGCTTACATTGTATGCTATTCTGATTATTTGTTTTTATTCTTCTGATTTTTTTTCAATTTAACAATCATACTTGTTTTCCTTTTTTGAATCAGATCCAGCCAGTTGCAGACTGTGGAGAAAGCCTTTGTATTAACAAAGGCAGACAAGGACTTATTGCAGAAACCTCATTATGATCTTCAGGTTGTTTGTGTGTAATGTTGCATGTCTTGTAACTCAAGAAATGTATAAGAAAAGGGAAATTTAGACCATCCCATATGTTTGAATCACTAGGTTGTCTTTTTTTATTAATTTACTTTTCTACCTTTCTTGATTAGATGTTCAAGGCCTCTTTGGATATATGTATGATATAAGTATTTTAGGATGAATGTTCATATTGAATATGTATGGAACTCATATGTGCACAATTAGACAAAAATGCAAACACTAACTTACACACAAGAATTAGGAATGCAATTACAAAAAATGATTGCCGCAACTACACGTTGTATACTATATTCCATTATATACACAGGTACAAAATTCTGGTAGTTGGTGGAGGTGAAGAGTTTACAAAAAATGATTGCCACAACTATACATGTTGTGTGCTATATTCCGTTATATACACAGGTACAAAATTTTGGTAGTTGGTGCAGTTGAAGAGTTGAATAACATTTTTATAAAATTTACAATACAAAGTGACAAAATAAAAATACAATTTTTGGGCCAAGTGCACCAGGCTAAGTCTCATAATTTCCTCCTTCCTTAAAGAGGAAATTGTCGTCAATTTCTGCTAGCGATGATGACATTGCAGTGCAAATGATGACTAGGACAACCACTTGGCTTGGAAGGTTAAAGTACCTTTGCAGTCAACTATGTAAGTTGCGATTTTATGATGTCTCATAGATCTGGTTCGAACATCAAGTGGAATATCTGAAGGTTACGGAGGCTAAAACTCAGAACTGACCATCTGCATATGTTTAACTTGGAGTTCTTACTGCAAGTGGGAAGGTTCTCACCACTTCAATTAACTTACATCCACCGTTATGATGTATACCAAGCTGGGGTAAAAGAGCCAGTTTGAATGTATTGGATCCCACTTGATGCATGATGACATATGGCCCATACCAAATTGATTTAAGTTTATGATGCTAGTGATTTTTAAATCTCAGTCCAAATGAAGACAAACTCTATCACCAACCTGAGAATGTGGGGTTAGTAAATTTTGATCACATAGAGCCTTGTACTTGGCCCATGTTTGTTGCAGTATATCATGGACTCTAGTATGAATTTCGGCCATGTTCTGCACAAAGGATGAAGACTTTTCTTGCTCCTTCTGTAGGTGGGACATGATAGAGGAACAAAGAGCCACTAAAATCTCATAAGGGGACAGAAGCTGAAAATTATAACAAATCTGGGGATACCTTCTGGAGACATGAGTTTCCCTATTATAGTTTTGCTGCAAAATACATAAGTAGTTATCCCACAGTTTGTTAACTTTGTTCTGCTTATGGTAAATGTGGAGAACATGGAGCAATATCCTGCTAGCTACCTTGGTTTCTCTGTTAGTTTGAGGATCAAAGGTGGTGAAAAATATCAAGGACCACCAAAAGTGACTTTGAACTATAGAGTCTTGATTTGGCATTATCGTAAATGTCATGGCAAAATGATTCCCAATATGGCAGGAAAACAAAGTCACAACTTAAGTAGGATCAATGGATCTATTGCAGACAATGATGATTTCCATATTAGATAATCTACAAACAACAATAGAGATACAGTTGTACTTCCTCTAAGTAGCATGAACACTGTTAATTTTCTAACCCCCGTAAATGATAAATTATTTCCTAGTAAAATTCGTTGCTGATTTTAGGTTTTCAGCTTGCTGAACAAAATGTACTACTGGGATTTTAATTGGTAAAATTATTTTTTAGTGGAAGCAAAATGAACAGACAAGCTCAAGCACAAATACACATACAATTTTTTTTTTTCCTTAGCAAATTTCTTCCAAGCTTACAGGGGTTTTCCCAACCTGGGGAAATCTTCCCACTCAGAAAATACAAGCTAGAACGATTATTTAGAAAGTATTGGAGAAAATTCTGGGCACCTGTAAAATTGTATGACCCTCTGAGATCATTGAAAAACTATAGATCTAAAAATCTTTTCCTGCTGCCTGCTGTAAGGCTGTGCATGTGGACTCATTGTACAATGGGACAACTGTGCCCTGTACCTCTGCTGTACTTGCACATGTGCACTGGTACTGCCTTCTGCCGCAGCGAGAGGATCGAACAGCTCTGATACCAAATGGAATGAACAAAGTTCGTTCTTCAAGTTAAATGCTCCAGAGGATTTATTTTAAAATAAAAAGAAGTTAATAAAAAAATATCAAGTATATATAAAGACGAGAAAAAAGAGTGGAAAAAATATATATTAAAAAAATTACACATTTATATAAATATTATAAAAATATAACGGTTAAAAAAAAGCTTGAAAAAAAATATTAGAATAAAAAAAATCTAAAAAAAATAAAAAATTTACCTGACAACAATAATCCGAGAGCCGCACGACAACCTGATCATCGCTCCCTGCTCCAGTGGTCAGGTCTCGAACGCAACCGCTACAACGACAAAGGGAATTCACAGTTAAATTCAGATTTCCATTCATAATCTAAACTGCTGTGTCTAATCCCGGTTTCTCTACGTCACCTTCGTGCTGTTGTTCGAACCCAGTTGCCCCAGATTTAGCTTTTTTGACCACAGTCAATGCATGCTCTCTGACACAGGATGATCCACGGTCGCAATCAACCACTCTCCTTGTATCATTCCCTCTGTTGTTTGATTATGGTTTTTCTTGTCGACCACAGTGCGCACTCTCCTCCGCTACCCCACTGCTGTGCACTGCCACTTCTGCCCCCACGTCGTTCCTTGTTACACCCCTTTCGAGCTATCAAACCATCACATTGATCTGCTGAGCTGCCATCCAAAGCAACGTTTCGAGTTTACCACCGTGCCGTAGGTCAAGGGTCACGTGTGCCTTTGATTCAGTGGAACCGTTCCATGGCATAGTGATAATGTAACGAATAAAATATATATAAATAATGTAAACTAATTGTAAACGATAATAATCATAAATAATAATTAGTTAAGCTAGTAATTAGGTTGAAGAAGCATGTCTAATAGGACATGACTCTTCACGAAGAGACGCTTGGTATATAAGCAAGCCTCTCGTTCTCATTTGTAATTCATTCATTCTTATTTTCATTCTTATTCATATATTTTAATATAATATTTATATCTTCAATGGATAATTTCATATTCCAAGCCTTCTGAAGTAATTAATTTATAGAAGGAACTTTGTTCGCTTTATTTGGTATCAGAGTAGTTCGGTCCTCTAAGTTGCTTAACCGGTGCATAGAGTTCGTTCTCCTATCCAGGTCCTTGGCTATCGAAATTCATCAACTTTGTTGCCATACAATTGAAGCATATTGCTCAGAATTTGGGAGTTTCTCCTTCTCTCCGCTTCTCTAGGCCTTTGGCCAATATATATATATATATATATATATAAAAAAGAAATAAAAAAAAGTAAAAGAAAAAACAAAACGGATACAAAATCTCATACCAAGTATATTTATAACTTTTTACGTGGAGAAGTTCGTGGTTTTAAAAAAAACCCATGGTAATTTAAAAAGTTAAAAACAAAAAACAAAAAACAAAAAACAAAAGGAATACGTTTTACTTTTTACGTGGAGAACATTTTAACGGAAGTTTTAAAAAACAACCCATGTTAATAGCCCATGGTATTTTAACATCGTGACCATGTCATATGAAAAGACGTGACCTTTATATTTATTAGGTGGGGTGACATTAAAAATTTATCAAGGAAGTAATTAAGTATATAAAAAAATGGACCAATTTATTATTAAAAAAAGAAGTGAAATTATTATTATTATAAGATAATAAAGTTATTTTGAAAAGGGGTCTTACTATAAAGAAATACATACATATATAGAAATTTTTTATCAAGGAAGTAATTAAGTATATAAAAAGGGGGACCAATTTATTATAAAAAAAAGAAGTGAAACTATTATTATTATAAGATAATAAAGTTATTTTGAAAAGGGGTCTTAATATAAAGAAATACATACATATATAGAGGGTGACAATATAAAGGATTATTTTTTTTAATAAAAGGGTATTCAAGTTTTTAACAATCCACATTAAAGTAGAATATTTGAAAAATATATATAGAAGAAATAAGTGATATTTTATAATAAAAATAGCTCTAGTTGACATATTGTTTACGCAAAAACATTAAGGAAAAAATGGAGACTAGTAATGAAAGGGTTCCTGAAACCCATAGTACATTTGTTTACACACTATTTAAAATCAAAGGATCACTCGCAGGGAGAGACATCATAATCTCTATTAGACCTACTGAAAGAAGTAATTATGTTAGTCCTAAATGTGCTAATCAATTGGTGATTCTTGAATCAAATTAGTTGAAACAAATATTTTGGGAAAACGATACGTTATAAGTAATTTACACCTAAATAATGGAGATTATACTTTTACCTCACAATTCATCGTGAAAACCTCAAGTTTTAACGATAGTGACATTGTTTTGGGATTACCATGGATGAAAACTCTAGGTTCCTTTATTCTAAATACTAAGAAAAAGTTTTTAACATTTTCTTACAAGAAGAAGAAAATAACACTCCAAGATGTTACACTGAAACCTAATTCAGTAACGTTAGAAGATATATCGAATATTTCAGAAGTAATTTCTCAAGAAGGTAAAAAAGTATTACAAAATATGCAAAATGAAATTGACAAAATCACTATGGACAAAAATGAAGAAGTTTCTCGACTTAAAAACCACAGTGAAAAATTATTGGCACAAAATAAGAAACTTAAGAAGGATAAGAAGTCATTAGAAAACAAGATACAATAGTTTATCGAGAAAGAAGTATCAAATGTAGGAATTCACGTTGATGACAAAACAACAAATACCGATCTAGTGAATATGACAACTCAAGAAGACAAGTCAGTTGAAGAAACGACACACGTAGATGTTGCAGTTCAGACAATGAACATCCCAAGTGAATGTTCCATAACCATCTCAACAACATCTTTGCCAGAAGAAAATATAAAAATTGGCACATGCCCAGTAAGGAGAAATCAAACGAAAAAAGTTCCATATCGACATCTGAATCATGAGAACAGACGAATCAACCATGCTACATATTTGAACCAGTCAGAACTGTAACAACAAACTGATGTTCCGAATAATAGTGATGTAATCTCAATCCAGTCTTATGCTAACAAGTTGTTACAAAAATCCAGTGATCAAAATCCTATACAGAAGATTAATCTCAGATGGTCTAATCCCTTCTCAATGCGACAATTTTGTTTGTCACTAAGAAGATCATATCAACTTGTATCGACAAGGATGACTATTCCGAGAGAGAAAGATGTTCGAAGCCGAAAAAGAGATCAAGCTTTTTTTCATCGACAAGCTTTCAAGACAAAGCTTTTTGAGGAAGGAGGCAATGTAACGAATAAAATATATATAAATAATGTAAAATAATTGTAAACAATAATACATCATAAATAATAATTAGTTAAGCTAGTAATTAGGTTGAAGAGGCATGTCTAATAGGACATGACTCTTCATGAAGAGACACTTGCTTGGTATATAAGCAAGCCTCTCGTTTTCATTTGTAATTCATTCATTCTTATTCTCATTCTTATTCATATATTTTAATATAATATTTATATCCTCAATGGATAACTTCATATTCCAAGTCTTCTGGGAGTAATTAATTTGTAGAAGGAACTTTGTTCGCTTCAGATACGTTATATACATATAGTTTATACGTATAATACAATTGATCATTAATATAACTTTTTAATATATATAATAGTCTTATAATTATATAATTAATTTTGTTATTATATTAAAAAAAAAAGTATTTTGAAAAATAAATAATATAAATATTTTAAAAGACCTTCAAAAGTGAATATTGTGCCAAGGGATATTAAAAGACAAGGTCTTTGGGTTTACATAAAAGTACTAGCTACGTGACTCTAGGAAAAAGGGATGGAGTTTAAATCAGAAACAAAGGATGGAAGATTCCCATAAATTAAATATAACTATGCCTCAGTGCTATTTAGAATTAAAGGGTCTATTGCGGGAAAAGATGTTACTATTGCTATCTCGCCAGCTGAAGATAAAAGTTATATAAAACCTAAAATCGCAAACCAAGTAGTGATTTTCGAGTCAAATATAATCGAAAAATTAGACTGTTATGACAACAAAAAATATGACAACCAATTTACAATTAAACATCGGAGATTATACATTCGTATCACAATTCTCAGCTCAAACCCTATGGAGCGATTAAGGTGACATTTTTTTGGGTCCACCCTAGATGGAAACCCTTGGTCCTTCATCCTGACTACAAAAAAAAAAAGTTTTGGCATTTTCTTACGAAAAGAAAAAAGTAACATTACAAGATTTTACATTGAAGCCAAATTCTGTGACATCAGAAAACATACAAGATATTTCAAAAGTAATTTTTCAAGAAGGTAAAAAAGTACTACAAAATATGTAATGGGAGGTTGACAAGATCATTGCTAACAAAAATCAAGAAGTTTCTTGGCTTAAAGACCATAGTGATAAATTATTGACGCAAATTAAGAAGCTTAAGAAGAACAAGAAATCATTGGAAAACAAGGTACAATAGTTTATCAAGAAGGGAGCATCAAATGTAGAAGTCCAAGTTGAAGAAAAATGAATAAATACTGATCCAATGATATCACAACTCAAGAAGAAGATAAGTCAGTTGAAGAAAAGACACACTTAGATGTCGCAGCTCAGACAATGAACATCCCAAGTGATGGTTCTGCACCCTACTCAACAACACTGTCACATGAAGTAAATCATAATATTGCCACACACATGATAAGGGAAAGACAAACCAAAAGAACTCCTAATCTACATCCGAATCACAAGAACAAACATCTCAATTAATCTACGAATCTGCGTCCCTTAGAAGATAAACAACAAACTTATGTCAGTGCAATCCACTCATGTGATAACAATTCATCACAAGTTTCCAATCATTACAAGATTCCAAGAAGATTAATTTAGGATGGTCCGGTCCTTTCTTAGTGCGACATTTTTGCTTATCAATTAGAGGATCATATCAACTTGTATTAACGAAGATGACAATTTCGAGATGAGAAGACATTCGAAGCAGAAAAAGAGGTCAAGCCTTTTCATTAGCAAGCTTTGAGGACAAAGCTTTTTGAAGAAGAAGGCAATGTTACGAATAAAATATGTATAAATAATATAAATATAAATAATGTTGATAATTGTAATAATGATTAGTTAATTAGTAATTAGTACTGAAGAGGTATGTCTAAATGGGACATGACCTTCCACAGAGAAGCACCTGCTTAGGGTATATAAGCAGGCCCTCACTCTCATTTGTAACATCATTCTCATTCATACTTTTTAATATATTCTTGTATCTCAATGGAGATCTTTATATTCCAAGTTTTTTGGAGTATTTAGCTTGGAGAACGAACTTTGTTTGTTCCATTAGGTATCTCCATATACTATGCCTTTGCTGAACTGAGTACCACTAAAGTGTGCTTCTTGCTAAACAAAGAAATGATCATTGTTCCAAGATTGAAGCAACATTCTGAGATGCTCTTTTCATCTATTGCACTCCTTGTCCAATTTGAGTTTGTATATCCCTGCAACCTCACTCCATCATCACCAAGATACCTTAGACCATACTCCAATGTACCTCTCAAGTACTTGAACATATGCTTCGCTGCTACCCAATGCACTTTCCTTGGCTCTACCATGAACTGGTTCATCAAAATTGATATGTGCTGTAGTGTTGACCAAATACAACAAGGACCCTATCAATCGTCTATATAATGCAAGATCAATCAATCTGAATCTGAAAACAAGAACTTCTTCGGATTGGTGATTGTAGGTGTAGCCATAGGTCTATAGGCCTCTGTAATATTCCTAGTGGAAATATTAAGTGATAACCTAAGCAAAATCATGAACATCCAACAAAAAAAGAACACACATTCAAAAGCATCAGTTTACACACAAAATTAACACCAAAAGCTGAGCCATTTTATTATTAGAGAAAAATGGAGTACAAATAGATAGGAATAGAGCAACCCAAGCTGGCTACAAGCAAGGAAAAATCCAGGTGAAAATAGTGAAGTCCAAGTGCTGTGTAAGCTCCTCTCCAAAATCTGTGCTGGCCCAAAAATTTCTTGCTGCTATTTTTGTAGGTGAAATGCTATTTGTGCCTTCTATATAGCCCCCAAAATTCTGAAATTTTAGCTATGGGCTCCCCATGCCAACTCCATGCAAACACATAAAACTTTCAGCCAAATTCCAACTAGTCCAGCAGGCCCTAAGAAGTGTGAATATCCCAGTCCACCGACTCTGCTTTCCACAAGAAAGCCACTGCTGGTAATTAGCTGAGAAATGGCAAAATAAGTGTCCCTGAATGATAGGAAAATTCTCAAGTAGAAACTCAAACCTATCTTGGCTCCACAAACTCCCATGAATTTTCTGTATTTCCAGCTCTGCGAAGGCCCCAGAGATGCATAATTATGCCCTCAAAACCCTCTCCAAATCTGACTTGCAAAATCTTGCAATCCTCCGACAAAATTCCAAGAGAGAAACTCCTCAAATTCCCGGAGCTAAATCTGCATGATAGCTTCCTCTTGCAGAGAGTGCATGTTCTTCTCCTATGCCTAGTTTGCTCAGAAATTAGGATGAATTTCCCTGCAATTTCCTTCGGAACAACTCTGTAGTGGTAAAGATGAACTCCCCTAGAGTGGCACTCGAAGTCCACTGAAGGAGGAGGTGAGATTCCTGCCCGTAAAGCTCTTGTGGTAAGCAACACATGTTGAATTGGCTAAGTAGCACAAGCGAACAATGGTTCAGTTCTCAAATTGGCAAAAGATCCAAAATGAAGCTCCTTCCCTTTATTTAACGTTTGTTTCCTGCTCCCTCCTTATGGCCCCCCCATTCGACCTCCTTTACCTCTAATTCAAATTTCTTCTCACGGGAGTTCGAATTGCCTTGAGGTGCCCCCCACAATCCATTAAAGATATAATCTTTAATCCTTCTAATGTTTGGAGCTTCTCCCCTTTTCTCACAAAATAAATTTAATGCCTCTTCACCCACTTTCCCTACGATTGTGAACAAAATTTGTCCAACACCTAAAATTGCAAGATTGTGAGACTACCTTAGCAAAATTTAGCTAGAGGGAATATTATAGCTTCCATCCCGAATCTCCTCAAGATCTCTACTTCATACTTCCCCTAACCAAGGAAGATTTCACCTGACCTTTTCCATGCCTCTAACCCCAAGAAGTAATGCCTCAACCCAATGTCCTTCATCTCAAACTTTGTAGTCAACTCTACCTTGCACCCTCCTATGAGCCTCTTTACACCTGTGAGAAATTGATCATCTATGTATAACACCAAGATGACTAGAACATTTCCAACAAATATGAAGTACAAGTTGGGATCCAACTCACTCTTTGTGAAGCCCATGCTCAATAAATACCCATTAATCTTGGAGTACCACCGCCTGGGTGCATGCTTGAGTCCATACAAAGCTTTCTTCAATTTGCATAGTGATCTGATAATCACCCTATGAATGATCTCAGTTAAAGATTTATTAAATGAAGGTATTGCAGACTCATATGTGTGTGTGTGTGTCACAGACACTTGAAATGGAAAACAACAGAGAAACAGAGTAAGCAAATACATGAACACAAGAATTTAATAAGGAGTTCACCCTATCCTCTAGGGCTACATCTCCGGTCCAACTTTCTGTGGTGGCCTTCTTTTATTGTGTCTTGAAGCAGAGAATTACAATGAAGGAGCTCAACATGAGTCTCCTGAAACAGATTGGCTTGGTAGGGTGGTTCTTGGATTCCCCAAGCCACTAGAGTACACAGACTCTTTTCCTTGCCAGCTCTTTGACCTCTTTGGTCTGACAAATCCTCTCAGGGATGGCTTGAATCTCTCAAGCTCTCGGGTGCTCGACGCTGCCTTCGGTCAGTTCGGCCCTCTGCCTTCTTACTGCTTTTTGCTTCACTGGTTCTTCTCTTCTTTGTCTTCTATCTTCGGTGTTTCGTCTTTCGGTTCCCGACTCTCTTTGTCTCTGTGTCCTTTTTGTTCTCTGTTCATGGCTTAAAACCATTCGAGCTCATGGCGGTTCGTTTCCTCTTCCGCCTTCGTTGATTCGCCTGCTTGCAGCGGCGCTTGGAGTTCCTTGTTCTCGGTGTCATCATCAGACTCACAGGGATGGCCACTTGTTCTCCTACGAACTGCGCTAGCTTACCTCATCGGGTTGTTTCTTCAGTTACGTTATGGAATGAGTCATTTGCCACTGTGGCAGTCAATTCGGACTTCAAATTCTTCTAAATCGCGGCTTATTCCCTCGTCAATTCCGTCTTCTCCATCGGGCACGATCTTAGTCGTTAGATCTGAAGCCCCCAGATCCGACGTAATTCGCTCATCCCGCGTGGTTGACTAGGTCGACTGTTAGCGCATGATGAGCGACGGTTTTCTCTCTCCTTCGCTTGCCACGCGTCAGGCGCCGAGTGGAATCGCTCCTTTTCCTTCAAAACTGCTTATCGCCCATGGATGCCCCCGATCAATACCGCTGGTTTTGGAGCGGGTCCCGCCGTTAGCTCTTAGCCTTTTATCCCACGCTTTTCCCGGCACTCATGCCTTTTATCCCACGCTTTTCTCGGCACTCATGCGATTGAGCGCTGGAGGCTTCTCCAATTTGAGGTTTTTTGCCCAGCGATGCGCGATTCGCTAATCGCGCATCAAAAACTACCTATGTTTCTCGATATGGGTCTCCGAGGGGCTAATTTTTCCTCCCGCGCAGTCTCCATGGGTCTCGGTCAGCGCGCTTTGACTGAGGTCCTCGTTGTTCCACGCTGGTTGCCATTGCCATTGGTTTAGAGGTGTTCTTGGTTGCTGTTTTAAATCCTTTGAAGTCTGTCCCGTCCTGGTACAACCATGGCTCTGTTTAATCATTCCTTATGGATCCAATTCAGATCACGGCATTCCCACTGAAAAGATTTTGGACCACCAAAAGTTGGTTTTCTTTCAAGCATTGACTAAGTGAGGGTACTGCTGTCTCACTTGCCGAATCTCAATCCGCTTTACACTGCTCGGCTTTGAACCTTTGAGTCCAATTCTGAGGTACTCAACATCTCCTCTGCGCATCGTCCTCACCTTCCTGTCCAAGACTGTGTCTTCGTGCAATTCATTCAGATATTCAGGTAGTAGGTCATCAATAGAAGGCAATTGACTTTGCTCTTCAGGATCCTCAATCATTGAAGGTTCAAACAATCTCAAGCAATTTGCATTTATGACTGAGTAGATGTAAGCTGGTAGATCAAGGCGAAAAGCATTTTCACCAATCTTCTCAAGTATCCTAAAAGGTCCATACCTGATAGGCTTTAGCTTTTTACGTTCACCTTGCATCCTGTCCTTGCTGATATACAGCCAGACCTGGTCTCCAACTTGAAAACTATGCTCCATCCGATGCTTGTCATGCCTAGCCTTGTATCTGGCTTGGATCTTTTCCAGCTGTTCCTGTACTGCCTGGTGGATCTCCTGGATCTGTTCAATGAACCTAGTTGCCTTGTCCACATCACTGTATCCATCCACTGTGGTATCTTTACCAAAGACAAAATCCAAAGGAGACCTTGGTATGAAACCAAAACAGGTCTCAAAAGGATATTTTTGTGTAAAAGAGTGTTTTGCTCTGTTGTAAGCATGCCGCACATAACATAAGTGTTCATCCCAAAGCTTAGGATGTTTGCTGCAATATCCTTTGAATAACTGGATCATTGTCCTGTTAACTACTTCTGTCTGGCCATCGGTTTGTGATGAAAAGCTGTGCTTTTCTTCAGTTGGGTGTCCATTAGTTCCCACAGACTTGACCAAAACTTCCCCACAAATCGGGTGTCTCGATCAGATACAATAAAAGTGGGTAATCCAAAATGAACCCATACATGTTCAAAGAATAGTTTTGCAATTTGTTCAGCTGTAATCTGTTTATTACAAGGTATCAAAATACACATTTTGCTGAACCTATCCACAACCACATACAGATAATCATGACCTCTCCTAGATTTAGGTAGTCCTCCAACAAAATCCATGGAAATACTTTCCCAAGGGTGAGAAGGAACTGGTAATGGAGTGTACAACCCAAGTTTTCTATTGTTGGGCTTGCTTTTAGCACACATAGTACACCCTCTTACATATCTAGAAATTGTCTCATTCATTTTCGGCCAATAGCAAAATCTTTGCAGCTGTGCAACTGTTTTACTTACCCCAAAATGACCTGATATCAGAGAAGTGTGTGCTTCTCTAATTCTCTTTACTCTCTCTGTTTGTGGAATGCAGAGTTTCCCACAATGATATAAGAGTCGGTGCTTCACATGATAATCCAATTCTTCTACTCTCTTGCCTCGACTCAAAGTTGCATATACATCTTTAAAATCTCTATCTTGAGCATATTGTTCAATGTAGCTTTCATGTAGTACAAAATTATGCTTAAATATAGTAGATGCATTTATAATGGGTCTAAATAACATGTCTGTAACTTTGTTATGTATGCCCTTTTTATATCTGATGACTAAATGAAACTGTTGTAGAAAACCCATCCATTTATAGTGTCTTGATTGCTGCAACTTAGTTTGGGAGTGTAAATATTGAAGTGGTTGGTGATCAGTATGTATTACTGTCTCTTTGCCCATTAAGTAATGTTTCCACTTTTTCACACTCTGAACTAATGCATACAATTCTTTATCAGATGTAGGATAGTTAACTACTGCAGGATTAAAAGTCTCAGAATGATAACATATGGGTTTACCGTGCTGTGTCAACACTGCTCCCATGGCATAGTCACTGGCTTCTGTTTGGATTTCAAACGGTCTTTGTAGATCAGGCAGTGCTAGTACAGGTGTTGTACTAATCTTTTCTTTCAAGGTGTCGAAGGCTTTCTGATGTTTGCCTCCCCACTGAAACACCTTGTTCAATCCTGTCAAAGCATGTAAGGGAGCTGCTATTGAGGAAAAGTTAGAAATGAACTTCCTCCAATATTGTGCTGTTGCTAAGAAGCTTCTCACTTTTGTAGCAGACTTGGGTTTAGGCCAGTTTACAATGACTGCCACTTTAGAGGGATCTATTTTCAATTCACCACTCCCTACTATATGACTCAAATAATTTAGAGATGTTTTGTCAAATTCACATTTTGAGAGTTTAACATAAAGTTTTTCTCTTTTCAAAACATCTAATGCCTGTTTAACATGCTTTAAGTATTCTTCCCACGTTTTACTAAAAATCAGAATGCCATCCAGATACACGATAACGAAATCATCAAGAAAAGCCCTGAGTACATCATTCATTAATCTCATGAAAGTAGCAGGGGCATTGGTCAAGCCAAAAGGCATAACCAACCACTCATACAATCCCTGCTTGGTTTTGAAAGCAATTTTCCATGCATCTTGCTCTGCAACTCTGACCTGATGGTATCCACTGTGCAAATCTAGCTTGGTGAAATAAACAACTTCCTTCAATTGGTCTAAAAGATCATCTATGTGAGGAAGGGGATAACGATTTTTGATTGTTATCTTATTCAGTGCTCAGTAGTCAATGTACATTCTCCACGAGCCTTCTTTCTCACCAAAACGATTGGTGACCCACATGGTGATGTGCTAGGCCTGATGAACCCCTTCTCGAGCAACTCTTGCACCTGCTTCTTGATTTCAACATTCTCTGAAGTAGACAACCTGTACATTCCAATGTCAGGCAATGGAACATCTTGCTGCAAAGTAATATCATGTACTATTTCCTTTTTGGGTGGCAGACCATTAGGTTCCTGAAATAGGACATCATACTCTGAAATAATCTTTTCTATATCAGCTTGCTGTTTAGCATTACAACCCTCAAATACATTGGTTTCATCAGGTTTCTTTTCCTTTATAACCATTAGTAAGAATTGTTTGCATGAATTTATCATTCTTTTCATCTACGCGGAATTTATGAGAGTATAATTATTCTTAAGCTTGTGAGCTCTTACAAAGTATTCGATTCCGTCTTTAACGAGTAGATACTTGTTCTCAACTCTATACAAAATGGCTTTTGTATCATACAAGGACTTCCTAAAACAATTCCACATATATCCAAAGGAATTATGTCTAACTCAACCTCATCTACAAATGCTGACCCAAAAGAAAACTTGAGTTTGCACTGTCTAGTCACTTGTAGTTGTGCTTTATCATTCAACCATCCTAATGGGTATGGTTTCTTGTAAGGTGTAGTTACTAATCCCAACTTCTTTACAATTGCTTCAGAAATCAAATTTACTTGTGAGCCACTATCAAACAAAGTATCAATCTTTTGATGTTTGGAAATAACTCGAACATGGAAAAGCTCATGTCTTTTTCTCTCATTTTCTCATCAATAGTAGATTGTGCAGAATTACTAGTAGATGCTTCAGAATTCTTACCTCTTATACCTGTGGCTGTAATGGTTGTTTCATCTCCTGAGTTTGACCCCAAATCTTTCTGAATAGCTGCAATAGTCTTCTTCTTCTTGCCCTCAAACTTCTTAGGTCTCAGCTCTGGATGCAGAATCCAAAAATGCTCATCATCATGCCCATCCCTTTTACAGTGAGTGCATGAAGCCTTGCTTTTCTGTGCAGTGTTAGCCTTCCTTTCTTTCCATTTCTGCTTTCTTTTCTCCTTAGCCTTGCTTACAGTCAGTTGGGATGATCCCCCAACTTTTGGACTTCCATTCTTTCCTCTATCTTCTAGATGAGTAGCTTGTACAGATACCTCATCTATACTAGTGGGATTAAACATGAGGACAATGTGCCTCATGTAGTTGTGTAGACCACCAATGTACTTCAACAGAGTCTTAGGTGAGTCTAATGAGATTCATAGAATCAATGCTTTCTTTCTAAATTCTTGAGTGTACCCTTGCACACTTTGCCCTTTCAACTATCGAAGAGTTTGCCAACTCATCATGGCTTGCTGCATGTAGGCCAATGGATAGAACTGCTTTTTGACTGCAAAAACAAATTCACTCCAGACAAAGATAGTCTTACCATGTCTTTTCATGTCAGCTTGGGTCCTACCTTCCCACCAAACCAAGGCAGTGCCTCCAAGGCATAAGCTTTCCAACCGAATCTTTCTCTTGTCTGAATTGATATTCTGTACTTTGCAATAGACATCAATTTGTCTAATCCAATTGTCCAACTTTTCTGCATTCAACTCTCCATCATACATAGGTAAATTAAATTTAACATCGAGTTTGATCAAAGATGCTTTCTTTTTAGGTCTATTAGGAGGTGCGAGAAATATTTCCTCTTTCCCTTTTCCTTTTGAGTGATCATGGGAATGTGACTCATCTTCTCCTTTGTCTTGTTTAGAGCCTAATGAATCTTCATCCTTATGTTTTCTAAAGTCCCTATACATTTCTTCTACCATGGACTTTATGGCTAGGAAACTATCTATGAATTAAGGGTCTAGCCCCATAGAACCTTCTTCTGACATTGTCTTCAGAGGATAGACTCTCCCAATTTCAGGATTAGTTTCGACCAACTATCCTTCTCCTAATTTGAGCTTTGATCTAGTTAGCATTCAACAGCTAAACCAACACAAGCTTGTCTAACCTTAATAGCCTAAAGCTCTAATACCACTTGATCTAAAATTCACTCGTGAGTGATCTCAGTTAAATAAATAATGAATGAAGGTATTATAGACTCATGTGCTAGTGTGTGTCTATGTTATTTTAGGCAATGGATCAATGAGATTGCGAAATACACAGACAATGGAAAATGGAAAAACAGTAAGGGAAGCATAGTAAGCAAAGACAAGAACACAATGCATTAATAAGGAGTTCATCCTATTCTCCAGGGCTATGTCTCTAGTCCAGCTTTCAGTGGTGGCCTTCTTTTATTGTGTCTTTAAAGTAGAGATTTACAATGAGGAGCTCAACTTGAGACTCCTGAAATAGAGGATGCTTAGCAGGGTGGTTCTTGGATTCCCCAAGCCACTGGAGTGCACAAACTCTTTCCTTACCAAGTCTCGACCTCTCTGGTCTTTAATGGGATGAGTCCAATGGTGATCAATTCCCGACAGATATCCTCACAGGGATGGCTTGAACCTCTCAAGCCTGGTTCTGTCTGCCCGATGCTACCTTAGGTCAGCTCGACTCTCTATTTTTTTCTTCTTGCTTCACTGTCTCTTTCGCCTTTTTGGTCACTGTTTTTCTTCTCTGGTTCTTCCTTATCATCCTCTTTTCTCTATTGTTCTATCTGTTTATTCATGGCTTAAAGCCAATCTGTCCTTGATTGTTCGCTTCCTCTTCCACCCCTTTGGATCGCCTGCTGCTGTTCACTTGGAGTTCCTTGCCCTTGCATCACCACCAATGTCTCACAGGGAGGTGGCCACTTGTCCTCTCACGAACTGCGCTAGCTCTTCCTCAATGGTTCAGTATTTCAGTTACACAGTGGAATGATTCATCCGCCAACTCAGTGGTCAAATCAGACTTCAGACTTTTATATGTTGTGACTTAATTCGCCTGTCAAATGTGGTTTCTCCATCAGGCGCAATCTTCGTCGTCAGATCTAGAGCCCCCAGATCCTACAATGTTCACTCATTTCGCGCGGTTGACTTGCTCAATGGTTAGCACATGATGAGAGGTGGTTTTCTCTCTCATCTACCAGACACATTGTGCGATGAATGGAATCACTTGTTTTTTGCCAAATCCGCTTATCGCCCCAATGTGCCTCTGATATACTGCCAGTTTTGGAGTGCGAGACCCGCCTTTTGCCTTAGCACTTTCCCTATGATTTCATGGATTCCCATGCAACTGAGCGCTTGGGGCTTTTCCTTCTTGAGGGGTTTTGCCCAGCACTATTGTGCATCAGAAATGGCCTCCATTTCCCGATTCGAGCTTCCTAACTGCTAGTTTTGCCTCCTACGTGGTTTCCATGGACCTCGATTAGTGCTCTTTGATCGAGGTCCTCGTCGTTCCTTGCTGACTGCAAATTGCCATTGTCCAAAGGTCTTCCTAATAGCTATTTTTTCATAAATTCGAAGTCTGTCTCGTTTTTATACAGTCATGGCACTTGATAATTTTTCATGGATCCAATTTGGATCAAGTTAGGAAAGTGCAGATTACTGTGAAGGTATAACGCCCTGTTTGTGGGTGGGTCGCGATGATTGGGGCATGCAAAAACTTGATGAGATAGGCTCGTAAGGATTAGATGGGGGGCCATGGTAAGCACCAAGTAAAGAGGAATATTTATATACTCTTGGTGAAATAGATGAGATAATCTTATTGTCAGCTATGGAAGAAATGTTGGTCTGAGGTGAAGTCTAGGCTTTTGGATCGTAATATGTCAACTGATCGATAGTGATGATCTTTCCATTATGGGGAAATCACATCTTCTAGTGAACCACAGATGTGACAGCTGACATGCCATAAGTATAACTACGACCCAAAATGATGTTATAGTCAAGGGGCACATAAATGACTTTGATATCAATACAGACAGTCTTGCCAACAACTGTGACTGGGTAGTTGTGGTATAAGCCAAGGGGTTGTGAAGGATTACCATCTAATGCATGGAAAGTGATGATGGACCATGGCGTTTCGAATGGAGACTTGAATTTGGAAAGCAACGAATGAAGGTAAAGGAGGCTTATCCGACTTGTCAACATGGAAGACAATCATCTGACTGTCTTGAGGATCTATGGTGCCCATAATAGATAGTAAAGCTTCTCATTGTGATGGACATGTCTGGAGGACTTCCGGTGTTGACATGGCAGCAAGAGATTGAGCTAAGTAATCTAATATGTTATATGTATGGGTGGCTTTGCCGAAAGCAGCATTTAGATGTAAAGGACCTTTGGGGATCTTGGGTATGATCTCAACCTTAGGTTGATGGATCTGTAAGGTACATTGGGTGATGATAGAGGCTTGGTAGACACTTTGGGTTGGGATTGAGTCACAAAAATAGGAGGTGGCTTGTCATACTCATGAAATTGAGTCTGGATGTTGACTTATTCAGTGTTTACCTTATCAGAATTCATCATGAGAATTCGATAAGCGTGGTGACTAGATGAAGGAGCTGGTTGAGCAGCCTGACCTTGTGAAGGTTGGGCACCTATATACCCTTGGTGGGGAAAAGGGTTGGTGAGCATAGCAGGTTGAGATGAAGTAGGAGGGGGAGGAGGAGCAGAGGGTTGTGATCCTCGAGAAGTTGCCTGAGATTCCCATGCTTGGCACATCTAAGGTAATAGGGGACACTCATGAATATAATGACCATAGACTCCACAACAAGCATAAGGTTTGTTTGTATGAAGACCCTTTTTCTACTTGGGTTGGCAGGCCTGTTGTTGGTTTTCAGGATCAGGTTGAGTACCCTAAGGGGCATTGGATGGAGGACCATGGTTGCCTTGATTACCTTGCGGCTGCTGGTTCCTATTACCCTTCCCTTGGTTTATTTTCTTGCGATTCAGGGGATTGAGACCACTCTATTGAGCATACACTTGTCCTTGTGGAGGAGGTTCTTGCTATGGCAGAGGTAGAGGAGGAGTAGGCATGGGGGGCTGGGGCATTAGTGCCAAAGGATTTGGAGCGCTAGGTTGTGCGTACGGATAATATGGAGATGGGGAAACATTGGTATAAGTAGATGGTGCAACTAATGGCCCTAACATCGATTGATGCAGACAAGGATATGCATATGGTGTGTTGGGGCCTGGATAAGGAGTGCCCTAATAAGGATTGGGGGAGGGATAATTGTACATGGGATTGGTCCCTCCCTAAGGTTTAACATAACTCATCTGAGGAGTATCATATGGTTGGAGGTGTGAAAGGGTTCCAACAATGCCATCCACAGCATGAGATGCCCCCAGGGCATTAGCAGCACTAGACCGAGGCAGATCGGGGATGACAGTGTAAATGTAACTTGACTAGGTGTAAATCAGTTAAAATTTAAGAGCTATCTGGAGAGCTTCTTCCTCAAATTAAGGAAAGTGAGAAGAAAAATATTTCGCAATGGGGGCCAAAATTGATCTGAGAAATCAATCCTTATAGACTTGGTCTTTGAAGTTAAGAGCTCAACATATGCTCCTCCTTCTACTCCATTCCTAAACATGGTCGGAAAGGTGAGTGGTGGTAGTTTGATGGAATGAAGTCAAAAGTTCAGTACCGGTATCATAATGAAGAGGTAATTGGAAATATGAAATAAAGGTTGTGACAAGAGTCACTAAAACGGAATGGGTTGCCCTAGGTTGGTCTACATACCACTTGGAAGCAGCTCTAGTGAGCGTGCATTGGAACAACTGAAGACGAATGGATTCATCGGTAATAGAATTGGATGAACACCACATATGAAAGGAGCGAACATGATTGGTTAGGTCTTCTCCAAGATTACCCTCAAACTTCGGGATGTCTGAAGGGAGTTTTGGAGGCATTGCTGGTGATGTGGGATCATGGAGAAGGGGATCATTGATAAGCTGGGTAAAATCTGGGAGACTTAGACCAACGACAAAAGGAAGTAAAGGAGTCGGAGTGACCACATCGGTTGAGGTTCTGCTAGTGGGAGTACCCTGGTTGGCATGTCGATTACCGCCCTGGGTTCCTGCACCTGCAATGGTGCCTGACACGATGGCAATATGAGGATGAGGGGACACAGAATCAAAGGATGAATCAGCTGAATCAGAATCATAATCAAAATGATGACTTGATGGAGGACTAAGAGGTTGAACTCACACCCAATAGGGAGGAGGGATATGGCCTAATGGGAACTAAGGGTGAAGCCCTCTAATTCGACACAAAAAATGCATTGGAGGCACTATGATGTCTAGACTAAGTGATAATGATAGGAAGAAAAGAGTGACAGACATTAAGCAAACACCTAGTGCACTGGTGCCAAATGTAAACTAACTATTTTAATGATGTTGCTCTAATACAAGCAAACACATCCTATCAAATTAAATGACCTCTAGCATATAGGTGATTTGAATCCTCAAACAATCCTAGATCTATTATTTCAGATGACCTTCCAAAGAACTTCTTAGTTGACGGAATCTCATCCCCACAAGTAGAGTTGTCTAGAGAAAGGTGGGGTAGAGGGCCAACTTCTTCCCACAACCAGTCCTATAAGGTGTTTTCCTAAGATTGGTCACTACGGTTACCTTCGTCCCATGGGGGTGGTTGAGTCCATTGGATGTGGAATATTATTTAATATTTTCATTTGTAGCCCTGGCCACAAGGGCAACAATTATACTTAGTTATTTCTGGTAATCCCCAATCCCCAAACATAATGAATCTCAATTTCTTTGTCGTAAGATATATAACCCGTCCCACTCCTCCCTCCTCTCAAATATTATATTATTAAAAAAAATAATAATAAATAAAATATTAAATAGTTCAAATATATATTAATAAAATAAATATGAAATATAATCTTAAAAACAAATCAAAATAGTTTCCTTTAATAACTGCTCTTCATAAATGAGCATCGTCTTGAAAAAATCAAGTTAATATATAATATATAATATCAATACATAAAATAAAATTTAATAAATATTTTTTTATTATTTAAATATAATTTATTTTTAGATTTTAAAAATATTCAAATATTATTATAAAATTGATTGATTTTTCAATATAATATTTATTTTTTATAATTATATTTATTTGTAATAAGATTCCAAAATTTTTAATTATTACAATATATTAAGATTGTGTAGATTAATCTCCACAAAATATTTAGAATAATCTTTAAATATAGCCATAAATTAAAGGTTGAGATTTATCTAAAAAATAATTATGCCCTTTCTTTCCTCTTTTTTTCATATGTAAAATTTTCATTACCTTAATATTTCAAAATACATCATCCTAATCATCACAGTTCATACTATTATTGGTCTCAATATGTTATCAGGGAAGCCATATATATTCATTGATTGATCCAAATTTATGCAAGAATGAAATGAAATACAGATTCAAATTGAAACATTGAGCTACAACAAAAACTTAACTTCAATTCATTAATAAAAAATATTGAAAATTGTTTACATGCAAAATAGAAATAAACTAGGTCGAGCAATGGTATCTTATCTCTGATAAGAGATGTAACGACTATGTGCCTCTAAATTGTGTTACCATGAGGCTCCTAGGCCTTTTTATTATTTAGAAACAAGGGAAAGCTCAAAACATCCAAAACCCTAACCCTAGGAGATGAAGCGCCAAACGTTTTTGGGCCTCGTTGGGGTTAGTTGGTACATAAACTTCTTGGGGTCATAACTTTGGCATACAATCTTCGTTTGACGCATGTGATACCTCGTTAGAAATATCTATCCAAAAAATAAAAATTTCAACTACAAATCCTCTCTCTAAACTTTGGGTTTGTCTGTTTTTCCCCAAAAAACATCGTTTAGGGCCTCAAAACATCTTTGGAAGTTCAAGGCCTGAAAAACTACCAAAAATGGTAGATTGTGCTATAATTAAGGAAACTGAAAGAGACAACATTGGGGTTCCAAGTGGAATAGGTGGGTGGCCACCAATATCCACCTAGATCACTGATATATTATAACAAGTATTAGAAAATGTATTTATTGTTGAAAATAGCTATAACTATTAAGGACCAAGTTACATAGAGAAGCAAAATAATTGAGAAAAGACATATCATGTGATCAAGAGTCTGAGGAGGTCACCGGAGTAGGTTACTATGAAATTGTACCAATAAGAGTAGAGGGCTTGAGCTCACATTGAAGATGAATTTCTAGGTGAGCTACGAGCTCACATTGAAGATGAATTTCTAGGTGAGCTAATCAATCATCCAAGCTAGTCAAACATTAACATTCATATCATTGCACTTGCTTGATCTCATTCAAGGAAGAGATGATATAATTGTGGTCTTTGTGCTTCTTTTTAAGACTCTACCCAAAATATTTTTTATATGCCAATGGATGGTGATGAATTTCATATACTAACTCTATCTTCCCTTGGTATGACCACTATCAAGAACCCATTTGGTTATTTCTTCCAGGATCTCAAAGTTAGAGTATGTCTGGTGTTCATTAGTGGTGATGGTTTCAAGTTGGTGAATTTCTTCATGAATGTTAGGAGAGATAATAAAGTGAAATATATATGCAACTCCTTGGGCCTAGGCCTAGGCACATAATTGGCCTTGTAGTCCTATAACATTAGAACTCCTACAACTGCACATAAGTTTCTGGGGCATTTTACACCAATAAGGAAAAATCAAGTAAGATAATTGTCCCACAATAGACCCAAATTGAGGAGATTGAAACTAAAAAAGTTGAAATAGAATAAAGCCCAAGAGATACAAAGAATATGGGATGATACTAGCTAACAAGAATAAAAAGGATAGTAAAACAAAGACACAAAAGAATACCTCCAAGAAGGGACACCCACTCACCAAGATACACCAAAGAGTAGGTCAAAGTGAATCACCACAAAATTTAAAAGGAAACTACCAGACTTATACCATAAGAACTCAGAACCATAACAACGGGAAACAAGGATAGAGAAAAAAGTGTGTGACCTACTAAAACCATCCTACTTTTTTGAAACCATTGAATTATCAACATTAAGTGCAAGGTGGCACCACCAACGACTTCTACCGTTAGCCCCTGTGAATTTTATAGTGTAACAACCCCTGGTTAACAATCCATGTGAAAAATATAAGACCAAGGTCATGGGACACATATTCCAAGCTGAATGGTGGGTAAAACGTCCTAGTGGGAGTTCATTTTGGTTTTATTATGGTTAAGGAATTGGAAAAGGCAATGACAAAGGCTTTGGAAAGGCAAGAGGCATTATTTGGCATTTATTTATGAAAATAATGGAAATTAGGAGAAAATGAAGGTGAAAGGTCATAGGTTTCATGTGATGAGGAAAATGAAGGAAAAATAATGAAAATTGTAGAAAATAGAGTCCTCAATGATAAAAAAAGTCTTATGAGGATCAGTTCATGGCTTTTGTTAGTGTTAGATTTTTGTGAGTGTTAGATTTTGTTAGTTCAGTTTTGGAGCTCTCATTTTCTACTCTCTCTCATACTCTTGGATACTTAGAGTTTTTTTGGAGAACTCTTAGAGGAGTGTGGCAGACTTTGGATTAGGAGCAAGAAGGAAAAGGAAGAGTAGAAAAGAGTAACAAGACTTCAGAATCAACAACTACAATGGGTTTTGCTTGAAAGCACTGAGTTTCATATATGGTTTCCTCGCTATTTTTGGTATGCATGGAAGATGCATGTGGTTTATTGGTTATAAATTTCATTGGAATGGAGGATTTCTTAGATTGACAGTGGATTTTCCTAGCCTTGCCATTTTCTAGATAACCATGGTCTTGTGGGTGTCTTTCCTTTTGTTTTCTGGTTGGTTCTCATGTTCCTTATGGTTGTGGGTTGAGTTACTAGTTCCTAGAGCCTTGGATGGAAAAACGCTCTGGAGGACTTGTAACAACAATGGGTTGAGTTACTAGTCCTAAAAGCCTTGGTTGAACAAAAGATATGGAAGCCCTTGGTGGGTTAGGTTACTAGTCTTGGAAGCCCTGGTTGGAAAAATGCTCTGAAAGCTCGACAACAACTGTGGGTTGAGTTACTAGTACTAAAAGACCTAGTTGGAACAAACACTCTGGAGCTCCGGATAGCTTGGGTAGATACCAATCTGGTGATGGTTAGTGATGTCCGATCATGAGGTGTAATCACTAGTTGAGGGTTGAGATGGCTTGGCCTTTGGAAGCCTTGGTTTGGTTTTGTTTGATTTGTTCCATGAGATCCCACATTCATGCTTGGAATATGGCACAGGGATGATTGTCTGAAAGAAAGATTTGTTTTAGCCAATCTATGGTCAGGTGGTACATGAAAGTCTCGAACCTAGTTGAATTTTTCATATGTTAATAAGAGCTCCTTCCTCTTGTATTTGATGAGTATATATACTTGTTCATATGTGGTCTTTATGGATGTTATATCTTTGTTATTTCTGTTGAATATATGCTAGTTAAGAGGATGTTTTATGTCAGTATTGATGTATGGATCTCATCATGTTTTTATTAGAAAATGAATGAAAAATGAATATATGACCTAATAGATGATAATGAAACTATTGTGATAATGCATCAATACTTCCTTATGAATCTCATATAAGTATGAGATCCTTATGCTCAAATATGTTGTTACGAGTTGTAGATTACATATTTTTGATATGTTTGATGAAATTCCTATCATGGCTAGTAGGGGTACAACCAAGTCATTGGTCAAATGTTTGCATGAGAAATCTTGTTCCAATGTTATTTATCATTTCTAAAGTTTTGATAAAGTTCTAGGAAGTGGCATGAGTCCTCACCCTAAAAAAGTGGCATAGAATCCATGGTCGTTGGCACATAAATAGCTAGGAAAGTCCATAGTCGTTGGCATGTCTTTTTGTGGGAGTGACTAGAAGGCCTCAGTTGCATGTGTGGCTTGTCATGGGAGCAGATGGGGGTCCAAATCAGTGAAATGTCAAGTTGTCTTAGGGGTTGGTCACCTGGAAGGGTTGGTTGGCTCTTAAAGGTTTTGTAGCATGTGTGGAAGGTCAGAATGGTTTTTTTGTCAGTTCCACTTCCTTAACTATACATGGGGAGTTGATCACATCATAGTAGCCTCTCGTCACATGTTTACCTTAATGGACCAGATAACTTGGGTAAATGTGGGATGATGGTGTTACAAAGTGGTATCAGAGCTAGGTTTTGTTTTCTTTGGGTGATGTTTGGTTTCCGTTCTCTTTGGGTGATGTCTAGTTTCCATTCTCTTTGGGTGATGTATGGTTTCCTTTCTCTTTGGGTGATATCTAATACCACAGAGTGGTGTCAAAGAATGGTTCAACACTTGGACTCGATGGGTGGAATGTATTTGTCATGCATGCATTAAGGTTGTATATGTGCTTGTTATGTATGCATGGTGGTGGTCATTGTTACAATTGTGTTGTCATGTAGGAGTTGATGATGTTGTTGTTGGGATGTGTTTGTCATGAATGCATGTCGGTTGTTTATGCATTTGTTATGCATGCCAGTGTCTATATGTTGTTATGCATGCATTGTCATGGTTATAGTTATGCATGTATAGTATATCAAACATGCATTGTGAGGTCATTGTATGTAGTTTGTGGCATCATGATGTTGTTAGTTGTTATGATTCTAATATGTTGGCTAAGATAGAGTAGGAGATGCAGATCATCAAAGAGAGGTTGCAGCACTGGACCTCGGGGTAAGAGTAGATCGTCATACAGGTTTGTATTGTGGGTATGAAAGTATGTTGGTTAATGGTTGTTATAAGCATTAGGGTCATGTACATGTGTGTTAATCTATGGTTGTTTTGTTTACTTGTATGATAGATGTTATTTAATCAGTATGGTTATATGCATATGTGTTGGATAGTCATGAATGATAGTAACTTGTTGTTGTATGCATTGTGGTCACATGCATGATGAGTATGGTTATTATGTTAAGTTCTTGATGTTATATGTACCATGCTAATCTATATTAGCTTGTGCATATGGTTATGGTTATGATATTCATGTATTATCTAACATATTTGTGATATTGTGTTGTACTAATCTAGATTGGTTGTGCATATGTGATTGTTATGCATGAATGAAAATTATTTATGATTTTGTTATGTGAACATGTTCTATAGTTACTGTTATGCATATCATGACCTTGTTTATGTTTGAGTTGATATGTTGTGAAGTTATAACATGCTAATCTAGATTGATTGTGTAGACAAGATAGCCTCCCCTGAGATATATTAAGATGTGAGTTTGCTTATGTCGTCTATTTGGTGTTCGAATGTTTGATTATGTCGTTTAGTTGGTGTTTGAGTGTTTGGTGTCTATTATGTCATCTATCTATTGTTTGATTGTTTGATTACTTGAATGATATGAGTATGTGTATATAATATTGCATGAAGGAATGATGTTGTTTTAAGATGGTTGTAATAACACATATGTGCTGAGACAACTGATATGTGCTTGAGTGTAAGTAGGTGCTAGTTGTAGTAGTATGAGTAATGATTATTAGTTGATTATGACATGGTTGCTAGTCTTGGCAAATGTTGATTTCAATTAATAGACATTAGGGGAATTTTGAGTTCTAAAATGGGCCTCCTAAGAAAAATGTACAACAAAAATAAACTTTATAAGAACCAATAGGATTCAAGATAATGATGTCAACCATGGGGGATGATTCACCACTTTTGGAGTAAAAAAATAAAATGATTAAAAATAATAAAATAATAAAACTACATTTTCAACTCATATTTTGAACTTATCTCCCAAATTGTTTTACTCAAATTTTGAGTGGGAGTACTCGTTGGATGAAAAATTTAATTCCTCATCCAAGTAGTACCGATGTTGCATATTTTCGATGGACCCTACTACATGAAAAATGAGAAATACATGAAAAAACGTAATTGTAATCATGTTTTTAATGTATTTCTTATTTTTCGTGTAATAAGATCCATATAAAGTATGAAACAAGAATACTTCTTGGACGAGGAATCAAATTATGCATCCAACAAGTTTTTTCGCTTGAAATTTCAGTAAATCCATATGGAGATAAGTTTAAAATACGAGTTGAAAAAATAAATTTTCTTTTTTCCCTCTAAAATTTGATGATGTAATCTAATCTTATTTTATTATTTCCACTATTATTTTATAATTTCCTTAGGAGGATTTTTTTTACCTCAAAATTCCCCTAATGCAGGATGTTTTGATCCTTGGAACAAGTGGTTGACATGTGTAAATAGTTGCAAGGAAACATGCTTAGTATTAGGATGACAAGGTAATAGTTGATTTGTTTATATAACTATTCATTGGGTGATGTGACAGTACATAGTAAGACTTAGTTGCAACAAGGTAAAGGTAAAAGAAAGGAATTGGGTGAGAATTTCTTTGGCTATGTTTGGAAACTGAAATTCCAAACGAATGAATGCTTTGAATATAGGAAGTTTTATTAACCTAGATTTTGTTTGATATTATGTGGATATATGTTATATTCCTAAACATGTATTTGACAGATATATTAAGTTGGTTTTTGATCCAGGTGGATATTGGTGGCCACCTGCCAAGTCCACCTGGACCCCCACCATTGTCTTTCTCAGCATTTTCAGTTTCCTTAATTGTAGCACAACTTACTATTTTTAGCAGTTTTTCAGGTCC